>CM046372.1:7144652-7191257 GCA_025413025.1 Ficus hispida | reverse complement strand
AAATTGACACGAAATTTGACACGAACTTGACACGAACTTGACCCGAAATTGACCCCGAACTTGACACGAAATTGACACGAATTTTTGCGGTCTACACGAACACGACACGAATTTTTTCGTGTCAAATTTTCCCAACCCGGACCGACCCACCCCAATTTTTCTCAACCCGAACCCGTCAAATTCGTGTCGTGTTCGTGTCGTGTCGTCGTGTCGCGACCGTATTGCCACCCTATATAAACATTCATTATCAGTTTAAGCATATGGGGATATATATCAAATACCTAATGGTCACACACATCATCTACCTAATTTCTAGAGCATCATTATCAATCATGCACAAATTGAAACATACATACTAAACCTAAATCAAGCACATTCTAAGCAAATAAGCATATAAGGACATAAATGAATGAGCTTAAGCTCTTACAAACAAGCTGGAAATATACTGTAAATAGCTCAAAAAGATAGAATTTAGAGGCTTAGGAGGTTGAAGATTACTCAAAACTGAAGAGAAACTTTCTAGCTTGATTTCTGAAAATGGTTTTCTAGCTCTCCCTCACTAAAAATCCGACCACCACTCAAGGGTTTTTGCTGCTTTAAGGTTCGGCTATGGTAGAGAAGAAGAAGAGAATGGCAAGAGTTTTGGGAGATTTTTCTAATAAAATGACTAAAAATTTCTCCACCCAACACACCTATTTATAGGTGTAATAAAATTTTATTTCTAGAATTATTTTTATTCTCCAAATTGCTCTCCAAGCCCTACAAAAATTTTATTTGCTGAAAACTCCCCATGAGGTGGCCGGCATTAGTGATGGAAAAGGTTCAGAATGTTCTTGAATTCTTTCCAAACTTTTCAAAAATTCAAATATAACATAATTATCCTTGATGAGGTGTCCAACACAAGGGCTCCGTTTGACTTTAAATTTTAAAAACAGTCTATTTTTATACTAATACAGATATAATAAATACTGTTTTCAATAAAACAATATTGTCATACTAAACTGCAGTCCAAAATTTATCTGCATAAACTAGACTGCGTTTAGGTTTTTCTTAGAACTTAAAGCTCATTAGTCCTTACTGCCCTAAATATTGTGCTTGATTTTTCTAACATAATCCCGTACCTTAAACTTGCTTATCTATCCGTAATGACAGTTTTTCGCAGTATAATCTCTATACTGCCTGTTATACAATAGTACCATCATACCTTGACTTTCTTAGTCAAACTTTGACTATTTTGGTCAACTTTGACCAACATAAAATCATGAATTCTATCATAGCTCAAATCATTCTGGTCAAACTTTGACCAGAATACAATCATACATAAATCCTAATTCTGATAACTCAGATTAGGCAATTCATATACGTATACATAATACAATTCTGATTCCTTGAGAAACAAGAATCATAATTGTAATAAAGTCGGTTATTACATAAGCGTTGATTGCTTATTAGTAGATGAACATGTAATTACATTTATATTTCATGAAAATTTTATTTAATAATAATAAACAATTTTATTTTTAATAAATTTATAAATAATAAAATTTCTTATATATTTTTATAGGATGAAGCAATACATGGATTTCTTCGTGCAAAAATGCTGATTTCATCACAAATACAATACAAGTGGACAACATATATGAAATCAGTAACTTCTTCGTTTCAAACAACAAACAAAGATATAAAATTATTCCACACAGAGCAATACTACAGTTTGCATGGTCCATAATTTCAAAGAAGTTAGAAGACATTCCAAAATACCTCGATACAAATTTAATTTTATAAAGTACGACCAGTTAACATCAAGAGTTGACATTAATGACCTTCTTTTAGGTACATATATATAATCTATAATATTATATTTGTAATTAAAAATTAAATATTTATAATATTAATATTAATAATAATAATTTTGTATTTATAATGTTATACTAGCTATCATTGGTTATCTTATATCTGTTAAGGGTATTAAAGAATCCAATATAGGCAACAGATTGGTTAAAGACGAAACCTAACAATTCAGAATATCAGGTAATTAAAAATTATATTATTATAAATATATTTTCAATAAATTTAAATTCTTTATTGATGTATTATTAATTTAATTCCTTATATTTTACAGAGAGGAATCACTAAATATAACTCTTTGGGAGAAATTGACGAAACTTTTGACGAAAATACAATTCAAAAATGTCTAAACCAATAGTAATTGCCTTTACAGCCATGGTAGTGAAGCAGTATCTTAGTAAGTATACATAGAATACAAATATTACAATTTATGTTTAATAACATAATAAACATTTTTAATTATTAATTTCATTAACTATAAATATACAGGTGGACTTTATGTAGTAAATACTTCTGGAACTTCACTTTATCTTGAACCAGATATCGCTGAATGCAAAAAATTTAAAAAAGGTATTATAAATATTTATTACAAGAATATTAACATAACTTATATTTAATAATTACTAAAAAAATTCTATTGTTTAATATATTATTTATTTATAGGTTTAGTCATTCTATTCAAGTAATAGACTTTATTTCTTCATCATCCAAAAATCAATACAATTAGAAGAACAAAAGGTTGTAAATATAATGATAATAGCGGAGCTCCGTGCCTTAGATCCATATCAAATCAGGTAAATATTATTTGTTACACCTTATTTATAAAATAATTTATTAAATATTTACATTCAAACAACATGACAAAAAATTTACTACAAAAGAAATAATCATTGAACTTAATGCGCAATAAGGTTGGTTTTGCAATGCCTGTCCACGATGCTATAAGCGTGTCAAACAATCAGAAATCTCATGATGGTGCGATACTCACGCATATTTAACAACAATGCCAGTCAGCTGATAATATTATTTGCTTTTACTATAAAAAAATAAATTAAATAATTTTAAATAGTAAATAAAATTTAAGTTTTTTATATTTGTAATAGGTACAAAATCAATGCTCGAATCGAAGATGGCACTGGTGGAATGTGTAATAACCCAAATTTTGATAAACTTGTGATTTCCTTAGATACAAGGAAAATCTAAGTCTGAACCATAATTGTGAATATGAAGCTCATAATCTAATTTGATTGTAACGACCCGCCTAGCACAGGCCGTTACCATACATACATACTTACATACTTATGAAACACAGCAGAATTTTTTTTTTTTTTAATATGGCATACGAGTGCAACATATAAAGTGTCTTTATCAAAATATCTAGCTCTCGAAAAATCCTAAAACTTTCGTGTTTGGAGAAAATCCAGTTCTGCTTGTATTTGCGTCAGTTTTTGTTTGAAACTGGCTGATCCTGTAAACTGGGTCTGGGCAGACCAGCCACGGGTTTTTGTAAAAACAGAGACTATTGGAGTCTCATTTTGGGATTCTGCCTGCGCTATCCTCTAGGAAAAACCCTTCTGAACAACTTTCATGTTTTAAGTTTTACCCAGTTCTACCTCTAAAGGCCTCAATTTCTCTTTTCCCGAAACTGGGCAGTTCACATCCGAACTGGCAGTTTTTGGTTTTAAATTCGTTTTACGTCCTATTACGTGCATCTAACCTCAACCGAACACGCGGGAGCCTAGATAGCATACATGCAGCATTTTCTAATGTCCCATAAGAACCAACATGTAACTCAAACGTGCCCATGCAAACCAAAACCCGCACTAACCTAGCCTAGGTTTGCATGGTTCTAACTTTGCATTACATTCATACATGCATCAATCATTCACCCTTAAACTAGCAGCCAATCATGCACTGCCTAGGGCAGATTTTGGACCAAAAAATCAGGGGACATACACCCTAAGCATCAAGCATGAAAATCAATCACAAACAAGCACAACAGTGCAAGAATTCAAGCCATACACCCTTAGATCTACAAATCAAGCACATACAACCTACTAGGGCATAAAATGGAAGATGGACTTATGTCCTTACAACCAAATTGAATCACCTTATAACTTTGAATTTGAACTCAAATAAAGAGTTAGGGCTCTAGATTTTTACCTTAGACCAAAGTCAAGTTTTGGTCACAAAATTTCTTCCTCCCTCTAGTTCACCCTAGCTCACGGCCACTCCCCAAAGTGAGCTCCAAAATTTCAGCCACTTGATGGCTGCCTTACCAAGGTTCGGCCACACCACACCAAGCTTTCTTTCTCAACTTTTTTTCTCTCTCTTTCTCCTTCCCTCACAACCGGCCACTAGGCCAATTGGTCTCCAAAAATTTTCCAAACTTTTTTCTTGGCTTTCCACTCAAAATCCGAACATTCCCTAAGCAAAACCCCTTTGGAGATTTTGATTTTTCTCTCCTCTTTCTCTCTTCCTTGGCTGCTGATTTTCAAGAAGAAAAATGGCAAGAACCTCCCCAAATTTTGAATAAAATGAATAGCAACCACCCCTATTTATAGGCAAGAGGAGAACTTTTCAAAATTCAATTTTGACCCCTAAAGTTTGAAAATTTTGCCAACTAGCATGCAATGTGGCCGGCCATCCCCCTTGGAGAACAAGCAAAAATTGTTCTAGAACAAGACACTTGTCATCTAATGCTTGGTTCATGGAATTATGATGTCATAATTCCAAATAAGGATGATGTCATAATTTAAAAGGTATATGATGTCATTCTAAGGCCTTGTTTGGCTACTTTTCTCTAAAATAATCCATTTTTGTGTTACACAGATATTTCCAATACTGTGTTCACTAATACACAGTACAATTCAGTACTGTTTTACTCGACTGCAGTCTAAAATTTATCTGCATAAAAATGGACTTAAAAACTTTTTCTTATTTTTCCGAGCCCTTTTGGTCTTTAGTTCCCACTAGGTGTGCTTGATTTTCTAAGGTGGTTTTTAAAACCTATGCATGCTATCTTAACCGTAAAGATGGTTTTCGCAGTATACTTTATTTTTCAATACTGCAAAATCACTCCTTTGACCGTTCTTGGTCAAACTTTGACTTTCGTAAAATCATGTACTTTTCGTCCCTTTTTTTACTCAAAAGGTCCGTTTCTAATCTACATAGTCCATTTTGAGTTTTATTGATACTGAAAACTCATAAAATGTAAGAAAACTCTTAACCGAGTTTCTCTTTCAATAATACCTTGATGGTATACATTTAATTCCTTTGAAAGGAAATAGTAACATCGGAAAATCTAGGTATTACAATCTACCCTCCTTAAAAATTTTCGTCCTCGAAAATCAGAATAATTCGGGTAGTTCTTTTCGTTTGGTCATTTTGGGGTGAAAAACCGTATTAATCTTTAATTTCGACCCCATGGCAGTATGAACATTCGTTCATAATCGAGAAATGAAGCGTCCATTCCGGTCTGAGATGCTTGATTTTGGTGCTCCATGCAGTTTCACAATCCGAGATATATAGCTTTCAGTCAATTTTCTGCAAATCTCCTCCAGGATGTCGGTGTTCAGTCTTAACTTTCTGACAAGTTAAGCACTTTACACGAATTCCGTCACTTTATTCTTCATGTTTGGCCACTGTTAATTCTCTCAGAGGTCTTGGTACATCTTAAAAGCTCCTGGATGTACCAACTATGGCGTCTTATGGGCTTCTGACATCGTCTGATCCTTCGTTGCCAAGATTTATCCGGTTGCTGAGCTCCGCAAATGTCCGTAAAGGTTGAACTTTTTCTTGTCGAAAGAGCTAAACGTCTCTCAACGCTTTTGGTAATCAAATTTAGTGTTGTAATAACTTAAGAAATCCGTTTCTAAGATCACATCGAAATCCTAAAGCTTGATTGCGATGAGATCTACAAGCAATTCTCTGTTATTATAATTACAAAAATATTTTACATTAAAAAAAAGAAAAATTCAAACCACAAAATCTCTTTAACAAGCAAAGAAATTTTTTTTTTTAAAAGGCTGTTTTAAAAATTATCTATACTACTTCCTAATTTCTGGGCAAACTCCATAAATACAAACAAGTGAGTGGCACCAGAATTAGATAATATAATAACGCCTTATGTGGCGACAAAGATCTATCTTGTCCCTTCATGCGAAGTTCCAGTTTCAGCATTTCCATCGGTGTAGGCGTAAATCCTAGCTTGGGGTTCAGGAGCCTCTAATCTTCCTTGTGTAATTGAGGGTCCTTCGAGCCTTGCTTGGACTGCATGTAACTGGCTGCTGGCATTCCGGTTTGGATACTGAGGGCTCTGGTTCTGGTTGTTCTGGGGGCAGCTCCGTGCATTGTGCCCTTCCTTGCCACAAAGGTAGCAAGCATTTGTCCCCATCCTACACACTCCCAGGTGTTTCTTTCCACATGTTGCGCACGCGGGATAGCTGACGTTAGTATTCTCGTTCCCTCGATTGTTCTTTTTCTGAGGGAAATTCCCTTGTTGATCCTGGCCCGAGAAATTTCCTTTTCTCTTGTTCCTCCCAGCTTGATTGGAACCTTGTGTAGGGCTACTAGATTGGCCTTTCGGTTGCGACTCTGAGTCATGTCGAGACTGCGTTGGCTTTGCTGCCGCCTTTTCCTCCTTTTTAGCCTTGAAGAATTGAGCTCTAGCCTCCTTGCCCTGGTTTATCCAGTATTCGGCTCTTATCGCCCGGCTTATGCAATCGGACACCAGGGTAGGCGGGTTGCTGCCAGCACTTACTTGCTTGGCGATGTCAGTTCGAAACATCTTCATCATCCTTCGTACCTTCTCTGCTTGACTCGGGACCAAATCCGGGCATAACCGAGCCAGCTGTTCAAACTTCTGTACGGCCTCCATTACCGTCATCGACCCTTGTCTGAAGTTCGTGAACTCGTCTTGTTGAATGGCAAGGATCTCTCTGTTGTAGTACATTGCGCGAAATTCGGTCACAAAGTCTTGCCAGCTCATGACCGTAACATCACGGCACATTTGCACGGTCATCCACCAATGTCGCGCATCCTTTTTCAGAGCAAAAGAAGCGCAGAAAACTTTCTCTTGTTCTGTTAGCCGCATGAAATCCAAGATAACTTGGATATCGATCAACCAATTATCCGTGGCGATCGGGTCCGTCGGGCCTTCGAACTCAGGCGCCTTCATTCGCCTGAATCGCTCGTACAGTAAATCTTCCCTCACTGGCTGTAGGTTTATTTGTCCTCCAGCGGGTGCCATCGGAATGTTAGCATTCTGAGGAATTTCTGGCTGACCCTCAGGTACTGGGGGTACTATTGGAGGTACTGGTTGAGCTCGGGGTGGAACCTCATGAATCCGGGGTCTTTGGTTCATCTGAGCTATCTGAGCTCGAAGTCTATCCGTCTCCTATTGCTGTTCTAGCAGCTGCCGTTGTAGACTTGCCACAATGGTCGATAGATCTGGCTCGGGCGGGTTGAGTGGTACCGTTCTTCGTGGACGTACCATCTTTTAAATCCTATAAGAAAAGATATCATCGTACTACTAGTATCTTTTCTTTCATACATGGCTTATTACGTCACATCATACCGTAACATCATTCATTTCATATCATAACATAAAAGGTATCATAACAGATACTTATCATAATATAACATAACTTTCATAATATATAACATACTTTTTTTATATAAATCCCGTGTCTGCACGGTCTTTATGTACACTTTCAAAAGTATATCATATACATACTCTGTATATTGTAATTTACAATACTGTAATTACAAATAGATTATATCATACTGTACATACATATCTTTATATATACATAGTCAAAATATGATGGAAGTGTCTATTACTTTACCATCGTACTGTATATAATCAAATAAGTGATGGGAGTGTTTACCACTCTACCATCGTTTATAGTCAAAAGAATAAACACATATCGGCCCTAACTAAACTATAACCTCAAGCGTGATCGTCGAAACGTCGGATTCGGCGTTAGAGTCTACGTCCCAATCTCCATCGTGGAATAGTATTTCCTTGGGATCGCCCTTGGCATCGTCAACGTCCTCCACCCAGTCACCTTGCTCGGCTTCGGGCTCCATATCGTCTCGTCCTCGTCGTCACAAGGGATGATAATAACGGGAGGGTCTTCCGGTGGGTCCTCCGGAGCAATCAAATTATTAGCAGCGTCTTCGGCGTCCATCTGGTCCTCAGCCTCTAGGGCTGGGATCTCCTGTAAGGGAATGGCAGGAATCGGGTCCTCGGGAAACATCGGACCCACCTCATACTGGGGTTCTCCTATCCCGGCATCGATCCGTGCGAGCTCCATATTCACGCGTCTATCATAGCATAATCCTATCGTAAATACTTACGCATATACATAAAACACATATGTAACTTACAATGATGGTGGCGATGGTAGGCAGACTGTGAAATCGTATCGCAGGGAACCGCTCTGATACCAACTCTGTAACGACCCGCCTAGCACAGGCCGTTACCATACATACATACTTATCTTCTCGTACATACTTACATACTTATGAAACACAGCGGAAATTTTTTTTTTTATATGGCATACGAGTGCAACATATAAAAGTGTCTTTAGCAAAATATTTACCATAACATAATTACGTAAAGGACAAAACGCGTAGCGGCTACATTTCCCACATTTCACAGTTTGCCCCGCCATGCCTTTCCATCTTGCATCAACCATTGCTGACGGTTGCTTACCTACAGCATAAACGTAAGACAGTGAGCTTTCGCTCAGCAAGTACAACCTCCTATACCGCGACATAAACAAACATGATCTAATCTTTCACATACTAACTTAACTTACCATAGCATATCGTACATATCATGACTTCCTTTTCATAGCATAACATACATCATAATGCATGGTCCATTTATGCTTATTTTATGCTCAATTCATGCTTAACTTACTTTCATTTCTTATCTTACTTATGGGCCCCTTACTTGTGTGTATGTACCGGGCGCGCGACTATGGAATGGTTGGGGCGGCCAAACCATTTCCAACTCAAACCATAGTCCAACCGACCTTACTCGGGTCGGTACAACACAGGCGACTTGCTCGCCATCTTACTTTCCTTTCATCTTATCATGTCATACTTGATCTTATTTTATAAGATTTTGTGAACATGCTTCGTGCTCTCATACTTCCATGATTCATGTAATCATAACATAATATTCATCATAAACATACATTAACTTATCATACTACATAGCCTAGCATACAACATATGACATATTGCATAGCATGTCAATAACATAACATAACAACAATAACATTACTTAGCACTAACAATATAACATAGCAGCAACAACAACCTAACATAGCATCAATAACAACATAGCATAGCATCAACAACCGCATAACATACATCCCTAGCATACATCTAACATACTTGGGCAAGTACCACAACAAAGCCTATGCTGTAGGCGGTGGTTGTACTTACCTCTCTTGCTATGTCCTGCGCTATGCTGCTTCTTCTCTGAGTACAGCTGCAGGTTCTCTCCTGCTCCTTGAAGGACATAGGTGAGGTTCCTAGTTAGTGTTGCAGAATGTTGATACTCTAATCAACATGCTTACATAATCCTAATTGTATGTCCCTGATACTAGATGTCTTACTGGGTTATAGATAGCTAGTAACCCTATTATTAATAGAACCCAATATGAATTAATTCTTTAAGAGGTTACGTTGGATAACCTCATGTGCTAAACCCTATACATACTGTCAGGGTTCGATTACTTTCCTAACCTTGGGCTTTATCATAATTATTGGGTTTCCTTAATTAACCCTATATCTTAGCCCAATTTATTATTCTTGGTATCCTTTAGGGTTATCTTGACTAACCCTTAAGGTTAATTATAATTAAACTCTTGATCAACCAAAGTTAACCCTATATGGGTTAAACTTGAGCTTTAGGCTTTGGCCTATAACTCGGATATTACATCCGGTTATTACCCGTAATCATTTTGCTTACCCAATGTTGTTTAAAAATCCATTTTCCATTTCTTTGGAAACTTAGGTAATTTTAACTTCAAAAATCGTTTACTTAACTCATAAAAATTCATATCCTTAAGATAGGTTTTTGTAAAATCATTTAGGACTGGAAACTGCCTTTGGAATGGTTTTCCTAGTCAAAACAGTGGTTTTGGAAAAGATATAATTTTTCTGAACTGTTTTTAGAAAATCCTGTGCAGGAATTTCCTATTCCCTGCACAGCCTTTATAAAACCGTGTCAGTTTAAAAATGAATTCCGATTTTGAAAAAGTTGTCTTCATGAAAGTTCTAGCTCTCGAAAAATCCTAAAACTTTCATTTTTGGAGAAAAATCCAGTTCTGCTTGTATTTGCGTCTGTTTTTGTATGAAACTGGCTGATCCTGTAAACTGGGTCTGGGCAGACCAGCCACGGGTTTTTGTAAAAATAGAGACCATTGGAGTCTCATTTTGGGATTCTGCCTGCGCTGTCCTCTAGGAAAAACCCTTCTGAACAACTTTCATGTTTTAAGTTTTACCCAGTTCTGCCTCTAAAGGCCTCAAATTTCTCTTTTCCCGAAACTGGGCATTCACATCCGAACTGGCAGTTTTTGGTTTTAAATTCGTTTTATGTCCTATTACGTGCATCTAACCTCAACCGAACACGCGGGAGCCTAGATAGCATACATGCAGCATTTTCTAACGTCCCATAAGAACCAACATGTAACTCCAACGTGCCCATGCAAACCAAAACCCGCACTAACCTAGCCTAGGTTTGCATGGTTCTAACTTTGCATTACATTCATACATGCATCAATCATTCACCCTTAAACTAGCAGCCAATCATGCACTGCCTAGGGCAGATTTTGGACCAAAAAATCAGGGGAGATACAACCCTGAGCATCAAGCATGAAAATCAATCACAAACAAGCACAACAGTGCAAGAATTCAAGCCATACACCCTTAGATCTACAAATCAAGCACATACAACCTACTAGGGCATAAAATGGAAGATGGACTTATGTCCTTACAACCAAATTGAATCACCTTATAACTTTGAATTTGAACTCAAATAAAAGAGTTAGGGCTCTAGATTTTTACCTTAGACCAAAGTCAAGTTTTGGTCACAAAATTTCTTCCTCCCTCTAGTTCACCCTAGCTCACGGCCACTCCCCAAAGTGAGCTCCAAAATTTCAGCCACTTGATGGCTGCCTTACCAAGGTTCGGCCACACCACACCAAGCTTTCTTTCTCAACTTTTTTTCTCTCTCTTTCTCCTTCCCTCACAACCGGCCACTAGGCCAATTGGTCTCTAAAAATTTTCCAAACTTTTTTCTTGGCTTTCCACTCAAAATCCGAACATTCCCTAAGCAAAACCCCTTTGGAAATTTTGATTTTTCTCTCCTCTTTCTCTCTTCCTTGGCTGCTGATTTTCAAGAAGAAAAATGGCAAGAACCTCCCCAAATTTTGAATAAAATGAATAGCAACCACCCCTATTTATAGACAAGAGGAGAACTTTTCAAAATTCAATTTTGACCCCTAAAGTTTTGAAAATTTTGCCAACTAGCATGCAAGGTGGCTGGCCATCCCCCTTGGAGAACAAGCAAAAATTGTTCTAGAACAAGACACTTGTCATCTAATGCTTGGTTCATGGAATTATGATGTCATAATTCCAAATAAGGATGATGTCATAATTTAAAAGGTATATGATGTCATCCTAAGGCCTTGTTTGGCTACTTTTCTCTAAAATAATCCATTTTTGTGTTACACAGATATTTTCAATACTGTGTTCACTAATACACAGTACAATTCAGTACTGTTTTACTCGACTGCAGTCCAAAATTTATCTGCGTAAAAATGGACTGTAAAAAATTTTTCTTATTTTTCCGAGCCCTTTTGGTCTTTAGTTCCCACTAGGTGTGCTTGATTTTCTAAGGTGGTTTTTAAAACCTATGCATGCTATCTTAACCGTAAAGACGGTTTTCGCAGTATACTTTATTTTTCAATATTGCAAAATCACTCCTTTAACCGTTATTGGTCAAACTTTGACTTTCGTAAAATCATGTACTTTTCGTCCCTTTTTTTACTCAAAAGGTCCGTTTCTAATCTACATAGTCCATTTTGAGTTTTATTGATACTGAAAACTCATAAAATGTAAGAAAACTCTTAACCGAGTTTCTCTTTCAATAATACCTTGATGGTATACATTTAATTCCTTTGAAAGGAAATAGTAACATCGGAAAATCTAGGTATTACATTGATTATCAGAATATGTGGGAGTTCTTATAACATTATAAGACTCAATAATAGTTTGATTAGCCAAACATGAGGCCTTTTGAAGAAAAAGGCAGAATATTTTATGATTTTATTTTGGTTAACGTTTGACCAGAATGACTCAATATATGATTATGACGGTACTGCAGTATTGCAAGCAGTATGAAAATTATACTGCGAAAAATTGTCATCACAGATGAAATAGTAAGAATAAGGTTTAAGGCCACTCTAGAAAAATCAAGCATATTATTTAGGACAATAAGGGCTAAGCAGCTTTAAGTTATAAGAAAAATCTATATGCAGTCCAGTTAAGTACAGATGAATTCTAGACTGCAGTTCATTATGACTGTACTATTTACAGTTATAACAGTATTGGCACTATCTGGAATATCAAGAAATTAAACTGGGTATTAGGAGGGGTGCCAATCATGGACTTACTTGGAGGGCAAGTGATTATGGATAAATATGAAATTTTGAATTGTGGAATTTATGGATTTTATTTCCTAGCCAAAGCCTCCAACTAGAGTTGAACTAGGCCAAATGGCCGGTTACATTGACCGGTTACATTGGGTGGCTTGGAGATCAAGGAATTAAAGATAAGCATGAAAAGATTTTTTGTTGGATAAAGCCAACACTTGGCCGGTTGTCAAAGGGGAAAAAAAGTGAAGATAAGTTTGAAGAGATTTCTTGACCTCCAAGGACCCCTAATGGCCGGCCACCTTAAGGGGGAAATGGGCAAATATTTTAGTTTTAGGGTTAGATATGCAATTTTAAGAATAAAAATAATTCTAAAAAAAAAAATAAATTTCACCTATAAATAGGTAAAGTGGGTCAAGATTGTGACCATTTAGTGAAGCCCTAACCTTCTAGTTTGTTTTCAACTCTCTCTCCCTCCCTAGGAACCGAACCAAAGAAAAAAAAAAAAGAAAAGAGAAGGTCGGGTTTTGTGAAGAGTGAAGCAAGGAGGAAAATTTTTGGATCCAAAGTTTAGATCCAACTTCAAGGTTTTAAAGTAAACCTTCTAAACCCCCTAAGCCTCTCAATTGAGTTTTAATTCAAAGATTTATGTATATTTCATGTTGGGTTTGTAAGAGTATAAGCTCACCCCTTTACTTTCATGCAACGGGTTTAAAATGTCTAGTATGTGCTTAATTAGAGTTTGTTGGTCTTGATTTATGGTTTTATGTATGTTTTTGATTATATGTTTTAGATAAATTATGATATGAGTGTATGCTTAGTAGGTGTTTGTTATATGTCCCCACATGCTTAAAAAGAAGCATGGTATGCATGACTGATGGAGATGAGATTGTATGATGAATTAAGAATGAAAACCCAACCTAAAACCCTAAATTGGTAAAAGATTACCACACGGGTTGCATGGATGGGAAACAAATGCTTGTTGATGGAAACCCTATGTAATACGCTGCACCTTTGACATAGGCTCACGGTTGTGACCGTTTGTGGTACAGTGCACGTAATTTTACGTAAAAATCAACCAAAGATAAAATTGCCAGTTTTGGGGTAAAATTGGGTAGTAATTTGGAAAGTCAGTTTTGAGACCTTTATAGGTCGAATTTAGAAAAGTCAAAACTATAAGGTTGTAGAAAATTGAAAATTCTAGGGGACAGCATGGACGATTTTTAAAAATAAGGCACCAAAGCCTCTATTTTTATCAAAACCCGAGACTAGCCTGAACAGGCAAGTGTGCACGGCCAGGGGGATTCAACGAGGAAAATGATTAGGTTAAAGACAAAGCCAAGTTTTGAGTAAGAATGAACGTTGTAGGGTTTTTCAAGATCTATAACTTTCATGAAGAAAACTTTTTCAAATTCGAAACAGATTTTAAGATAAATCTGGATCTTAAAAACTGAGCAAGAAACAAGAAATTCATGCACAGAATTTTCAAAACAGTGCACGAACAGGTAATTCCTGCACATGCACTAATAACTAAAATTATGGAACTATTTTCAAAGATTGCTTTCAGAATTTGACAGTTTTGTTTAAAAGTTATAATTTTATAAGAATTATTTTGGAAACATAGTAACGAAATAATGACCGTTAGTAACCAGATAGAATACCTAAGCTATTAGTTTGGGCCTAAAACCCATGGTTACTCATAGTAACCTAATAGGGTATTACCTTAAAAGTAATTGGGCCTTAGTAACCTGATAGAGTATTAGTCTAAATATATACCAAGGGTTATTAATAGAAACCTAATAAGATACTATTTAAGTTTAATTGGGCCTTGTACCCAAGGTTACATTAAGTAATCAAACAAGATACTGTTTGATTTTAATTAGGTCATGTGCCCTAGGGTTACATTTAGTAACCGAATAAGATATCATTATAGTATGTGGGGGGACATGTAACTAGGATTACTGGTAAATGTTGGTTAGGATACCAATATTGAATATAATGATTTATTGTAAGATAGGATGATTCTTATCTTACGTCCTTTTTGGAAACATGAAAGTAACCCATTGTTGCAACGTGTTAGAGCAATAAACTCAGGACGTAGCATAACTTGTAAGTACAACTCCGCTTATAGTATGGGCAAAATATTTTTGTTGCTTTGCATGTTTTTCAAAAGTTCATGCATTGATTTACATGATGTGCATATGTTTTATGTTTATGTCTTATGTTTTATGTTTTATTATTGTGACATCATGAAGCATGTTCACTATGATTTATGTTTTATTATCATGGCATCATGTAAGCATGCTCACTAATAATAAATCACATGACAAGACTAAGACTAAACAAAGACAATAAAGTATCGTACCAACCTTTCGCCAGATTATAGAGGATTATGTATGTTTAAGAAATTCTCAGACCTTCCGTTGATATGTGAAGGGTTATGTATATGATTATCAACCTCCTGTTGATATGTGAGTGAATAATTAACCTTCCGTTGATGCGTGAAGGGTTATGTATATGATTTCCAGAATTGTTAGGGACCTTCCAAACCTTAACTTTCTTTGGATTGCGGGCATTTGGTACGTACATAAGGGGGCCTATAAGTTAAGCAAGATAATAAGTTTATAAATAAGTTCATAATGGAATCAATAATTGATTCATAAGAGAGTATAATCGGTTTATGCATTATCAATTCATGCATTTCTTTATCAAGATTGTTTTGCGGAATAGAAAGTTGTACTTGCTGAGCGAAAACTCATAACTTATGTTCATGTTGTAGGAAAGCAACCTACCGACAATACTTGATGCAAGACTATGGAGAGATGATGCTGCAGACTGTGAAATTTGGGTTGGACACCGCCACGTGTTTTCGAAAAAAATATGTTTGTGATATGTTATACTAATTTGATGGCATTGTACTTAGTACTGGGTTGGTGTTTACTACTATGATAATTAGTATGGTTTTGTAACGACCCGCCTAGCACAGGTCGTTACCATACATACATATCGTACATATATAACTTACACAGCGAAAATTATTATTTTTTTTATACTGTACTTACATACGAAATATAAATGTATATCGAACATTAATTACGTTGTTTGGGTGTAAATAAAACTTATTTCATAATTACATAATATAACGAAACACGTAGCGGTTTATTCCCACATTTCACAGTCCGCCAATCCATGCCCTCCATCTTGCATCAAGAATTATTTCCAGGCTGCTTACCTACAGCACAGACGTAAGACAGTGAGCTTTCGCTCAACAAGTACAACTATTCTATACCGCAATTTACTTTAAATAAAACACATCACACATATCCTAACTAGCATACCACACTAATCATAACTTAAGCATAACATAATATAACTTATCTTAACTTATGCATGAGCCATTTATGCTTCATTATGCTTGCTTGATTAATCGTAACTTGCTTTCTTAACTTATCATAACTTATCTTGTCTTATCTTGTGGGCCCCATAACGTAAGTGTTCGTACCGGGCGCGCAACTATGAATTGGTTGGGGCGGCCAAACCATTTCCAATTCAATCCATAGTTCAACCCGACCTAACGCGGGTCGGTACGACACAGGCAAATTATTTGCCATCATAACTTTCATTATCTCATACTTAATTGTATTAATTAGTGAGCATACATCGTGATATATCACACAATTAATTTATAATCTTATCATCATAACCTATTCCATGGCATTCTAAATCATAGCATTTCAACTTTTTATAACACATAACATACCATAGCATATAACATAGCATATCATCATAGCATTTTATAACATATTCTTAACACATAATCATAGCATACTACAAAGCATGACATTTTCTATAACATTTCCTATAACTTAAAACTATCTACAACACATAAGAGGTAACATTTACACTACATAGCATTTTCATCATACTTTGGCAAGTATACACAACAAAGCCCATGCTGTAGGCGGAGTTGTACTTACCTCGTTCGTAAAAGCTGTGTCCAAAAGTCGAGTTAAATCCCGTTGGGACACTTCGGCGTGCGACGTTCTGAGATTAATAAAAGTAAGGGTTAGAACTGTTGGTAATATAACCAACATTCTTATATAACCTTACTTATCTTTACATTGTCCTAATTGGTTACCTAAGTAACCCTAACCGGTTAAATCTTTAACTTAGGTTTTAAAAACAAACTTATTTCTTTAGAAAAGAATTCTTAGGTTTTGGTTTAAAAATCCTTTTGTTCAATCTTTTAAAAAAAAACTGAAAACCTTAAAAGGAGTCGTATAAAATTATTGACTATTGGAGACCGCCTTTGGAACAGTTTCTCAATGTCAATTTTGCAGTGTAATTACAGAATTACACTTTTTCTGTGTTAATTTATAAATCCTGTACAGGATTTTCCATAATTCCTGTACAGTTTTCCGAAAGCCATTTTCATCTTAAAATTAAGACCAATTCTGAAAAACTTGTCTTCATGAAAGTTTTGGATATTGAAAAACTCTACAGCTTTCATGTTTTGAGCAAAGTCTAGTTCGGACGTTTTCATTGTCAAAAACCTTGTGAAATCATTCCTGGCCGTGCATGGTCCTGGGCATGGTCAGGCTCGGGTTTTGCTAAAAACCGAGGCCATTGGAGCCTCGTTTTGAAAAAATGTCCGCGCTTCCCCCTTGGAAAAACCTTACTCTACAACTTTCATGTTTTGAGTTTTTCCTCATTCGGCCTCTAAAGGCCTTAAAATCAGCTTTTCCCGAAACTGGCCAGTTTCTACCCGAAATGGCAGTTTTCGGTTTTACATTCATTTTACGTCCTATTACGTACATCTAACCTCAACCGAACACGCGGGAGCCTAGAAAGTGGTCATACAGCATTTTCTAACGTCCAATATTCAACATGCAAATCAAATTTAGCATCAAACATAATGTACATAAACCCTAACCATTTCACAAACATCTAGCATGCAAAAATCATAACCACCAAACCATAAATCCTAACCATAACAAGCACATAGCCTATAATCTTAATTTAGGGCAGAAAATTAAAGTGAGCTTATGCTCATTACAACACATGCTTAAATACATTTAAATTTCTCCAATTGAAATTTAAATGAAAGCTTAAGAATTTGGAATTTTACCTCACCTTGGATCCGAATTTTTGGATTGGCTCTTGGCTCCCCTTTTTCCCTCTCCAACAGCCGGTCCCTTGGCCAACTTGTGCACCAAATGCTCTAGTGCTCTTAAATGATGTTCTAAGTGGAAACCAACACTCAAAACCCTAAATCCCCCTTTGGATTCAACTTTTCTCTCTTGCTTTCCTCTTGTCCCACACAACCGGCCCTTGGCCTAGATATGGGTTCCAATTTTTTTCAAACTTCCTTGCTTGCTCTCTAAGGTAAAACCGACTATCCCAGGCTTAAAACACACTTGGTTTTGCAAAATTTCCTTCCTTTCTCTCTTGTTGAAGTTCGGATTTTTGGTGGAGAAAATTTGGCAAAGTTTGGCTAAGTTTTCTAATTTTTTTCAAAAGTAAACTCACCTATTTATAGAGGTTGGAATTTCTTGAAATTGCACAACTTAGTCCTCAAAAATTTCAGAAATAGGACTTTAGGGGGGACATGTGGCCGGCCATTGTGGCTGATTTTTGGCCAATTACTTTCCAAAATTTTCTTTAAATCATTTAATGATGTCATTAAAATAAAGTTAGGTGATGCAAGCTTTTCTTAAGCTTGTTTGGCTTTTTAACTTATTACACAGTCCATTAATGTTTTAACACAGGTATTTCTAATACTGGATTCACTTATGCACAGTATTAGTTTACCGAACGGCAGTCCAAAATTTATCTGTATGAAAACAAACTGTATAAAAATTTCCTTATTTCTTAAAACCCTTTTGCCCTTTAATTCTACTTAATGTGCTTGTTTTCTATGGTGGTTTTAAGTTCTAAACATATCATTTTATCAGTAAAAACGGCCTATACAGTATAATTCTATACTGCGGCGATTTTACTCGTACCGTCTTTTCTTTAACTTTTTGGGGTCAATCTTTGGCTTTCTCGTCCACCATTGACTTTCTTGTCGACAGGTGACTTTCTTGCCGAGATTTGACTCCCGTGGTCAACAGTTAACTTTTTGGTCAACCGTCGACGTTTTTGGTCAAACTTTGACCAACATACATTTTTGGCCATTTTCATTCCTTTTTACCTAAAAGGACGTTTTCTTGTCCTAGAAATTATTTTTGAGTCTTTTAAAGTCATAAAAACTCACAAAACATTATAAAAACCCTTAACCGGGCTTTTTCATTAATATTCTTAAGGTACAATTTGAATTTTTTTGTACAAAGAATCATAATTGTTAAATAACTAGGTATTACAGGTTTATCCAACGTTTTAAAATCGATTTAAAACTCAGTACTTAGTTAAGTACATATATATAAGTATGAGATTAAGTTGAGTTTAAAGTTTGAGTTTAAAAATAAATTTAAATTTAAGTTAAAAAAAATATTTCCGTATTTTTATGAAATATTAGAGTATGTTCAAGTATGTTAAGTATGAACTAGCGGCCACATAGAATGGGTCACCACAAGATTTAGTATGTAAGCATGGTAACGACGAATATTGTGATGCTTGCAAAAACTGTTCAAGTACTAGTAAATAAACCATACTCTATACTAACAATACAAGATGGGTACACTGATCCAAACATCATTCCCCCTCTCCTTGATCAACTTAAAGGCATGTTGAAAATATTTTCGATTCAGTTTCATCTAAGAGGTTCTTTTATTGATGCAACAGTTATTAAAACTTTTGACGATGATGAATCACCAATGTTATTGCCTACACTGTAATAACCAACCTTTTTACAAATTTATGATTTTCTTTTTAAGAAATCAAAGTTTGTATTATGTATGTTTATGTGAAATGCTTGATCTGATTTATCAGTGTATTATTGAGTTCTTGTAATGTTATAAGACTCGAAAATAGTTTACTTATGCAAGTTTGAGGCCTTTTGTTGAAAGAGGCGGAATTAGGGTTTATGATCCTATGTCGGACAATGTTTGACCAGAAGGACCTAAGGTATGATTATGACGATATTGCAATATGAAAATTATATTGCGAAAAAAAAACCATCATTACGTATGAATAAATAAGAATAAGGTACGAGACTACTTTAGGAAAATCAAGCACATTATTTAGAGCAATAAGGACTAAGTAGTTTCAAGTTCTAAGAAATTCCTATACGCAGTCCCGTTAAGTGCAGATAAATTCTGGACCGCAGTCTAATACAATTATACTGATAATAGTTGAAAATAATATTTATAATATCTGTATTAGTATATAAAATGGACTGAATTTTAGGAGTAAGCCAAATGGGGCCTTATGGGGATGACACCTCATCCTAAGATAATTATGGACTTTTAGAAAATTAAGAAAGTATTAAAATGGATGACTAAGCAAGAATTGGAAGCCAAATGCCTCCACCTTAGCCGGCCACCTTACAAGGACTAAAGTGTAAATATTTTTGTCTTTAGGGGCTAATGTGTAATTTTAAGAAAAATGAATAGTTATGGATAAGTATGTAATTTTTGAACTATGGATTTTCCTAAGTTAGCCTCCAAATCAACTAGGCCAATGATCGGTTACAAGTTTGGTTACAATAGTTACTTTGGAAACCAAAGAGAATAAGTTAGAGATAGGTATGAAAGGATTTCTTTCATCTCAAGCTTCCACATGGTCCTACATGGCTGGCCACCTCATTGGGTTTATGAGCAAATATTTTACTCTGGAGGACCAATATGCAATTTTAGAAATAAAATCACCTTATTTATTAAACATGACAAATAAGAAAATTTGAGAATTTGATATGTCATGCTTTTAGGCTTGGTGAATAAGCACATTAGCCTTGCTTTCTTGGCTAAGTTTTGAGCTTCTAGCATGTCCTTCCACATAGCCCTATATGGTCGGCCACCTCATTGAGTCTATGAGCAAAAATTTTGCTCTTGGGGACCATTATGCAATTCTAGAAATAAAAATATTCCTAGAAATGAAATTATTTTTCACCTATAAATAGGTGAGATGGGTGCAATTTGTGAGCATTTAGTGAAACCCAAAAATTTGCAGCTTATTCTCTAGTCTTTTCCCCCTTAGGAGCTGAGCCAAAGGAAAAAAAAAAAGTGAGAGAGAGAGGTCGGATTTTGGTGGTGAAGAAAATATAGGAGATCAAACCTAGAAGTTTGAATCAAGTTCTTCAAGGCTTAGAGGTAACCCTCCTAAACCTCTTAAGTATTTCAATTAAGTTTTGGTTTAAGATTTAAGTGTATTACCATGTTGGGAATGTAAGAGCATGAGCTCACTTTTTAGTTTCATGCACTAGGGTTTATGGTAAGTGCTTGATTGTGCTTGATTAGGGTTTGATAGTCTCTAATTATAGTTTGATGTATGTTTATGATAATTTATATTAGAGATTATGTGGTTATATTTATGCCTACTATATGTTTACTATATGTCCTCACATACTCAAAGATGATGATTTATGAATGAATATGGAATAAGTGATGTATGTTGCATTTAAGGTTCTAGAAAATCCTAAAAATCCTAATTGGTATAGATTAACATTTGGATTTGTATAAAGGTTATATGGAGGAGAAATGAATGTATGATAATGAAAACGTTATGAAATATGCTACATGCTTGACGTAGGCTCACAGCTTTGACCGTTTGAGGTAGGGTGCTCGGATTTTTTTTAAGCAAAAACCAACACAAGATGAAAACTGCCAATATTCGGATTTAACTGGACAGTTTTCTGGAAACTGAATTTTTAGGCTCTTAGATGCTGAATTTGGTAAAAATTAAAACTGAAAAGTTATAGAAAATTGAAAATTCTAGAGTCTAACATGAACAGTTTTTAAAAGTAAGACTCTAATGGCCTCTATTTTTATTAAAACTTGAGCTTGACCAAAACAGGTAAGTGTTCACGGCCATGCAGATTCAACAAGGAATATGGATAGGTTAAAGGTAGAACTGAGTTTTGAGTGAAAAACAAAAGTTGTAGAATCCTTCGAGATCTACAAATTTTATGAAGAAACTTTTTCAAATTCAAAACATATTTTAAAGAGAAAACTGAATTCCCAAAACTGTATAGGGTAAGGAAAATTCTTGTACAGGATTTTCAAAATAGTGTATGAATAGGCTATTCCTGCACATGCAATGATAACCAAATTTATAGGATTGGTTTCAAAAACAGTTTTTAGAATTTTACAGTTTTATTATTTCTGTTTAATAATTAATTACAGTTTTCCTAAAAACAGTTTAAAAGAGGGTTTAAGTTTTATTAAACCAGGGTTTGTGGAGAAATGAAATTAAGCTAAGTAATATGGTAAACTATCGTAAGACATATAGCAATCAAAAAGGTTACCAAAGTTATTTAGAAACAAATATTATATGTTGAGCTTTGGATCTAAGGTTACTTATAGTAACCAAATGGGATACCATTACAACATGATAGGCTTGTGACTAGGGTTACTTATGGATGTTGGTTTGAATACTGACATTAAATGATATGATTCATAGTAAGATAAGATGATTATTATCTTATGATTTTTTTTTGGAAACAGGAAGGTAACCTGTTATTGTGACTTGGTGGAACACTGTACTCAGGATTTAGCATAACCCGTAAGTACAACTCCGTCTACAGTATAGACGAAAAATATTTTTACTGTTGGTATGTTTTCAAGCTTATGCATACATGTTGAAGTGCATATAATCTATGCTTTATTATTGTGGCATATGATGTATGTTTTATCATTATGGCATCATGAAGCATGCTCACTAATGATAATTCACATAGTGAGAATAAGATTAAGTTTCAAGTAAGAAACTGTTTTTAAGAAACTATTTTCAAGTAAGCAAATGTTCTCAAGTGTGTGAAGCGAGTTTTCTCATGTCGTACCGACCTGCACTAGGACGGGTTTAGTCAAGTTGGACAGGGTTGGTCACCCCAGTCACTCCATGGCTGCGCGCCATGGTACGTACACTTATGCTATGTAAGGACCCAAAAAACTATGCTAACCTAAGGAAGCATAATGAAAGCATAATTGATTCATGCATTATTTTATTATGAAATGTTTTGCGAGTTAATAGTTGTACTTGCTGAGCGAAAGCTCATAACTTACGTTTATACTGTAGGTAAGCAATCTATTGGCAATATGTGATACAAGGCAGTAGAGCATGGCAGGGAGAACTGTGAAACTATGAGATGGAAATCGCTACGTGTTTTGTTTTAATTATGTTTAACAGTTAGTGTAAAATGTTGTATGTACCAAAATAAGTTTAGTATTTTAGTTAATATATATATATATGTATATGTATACATATATAAGTAAGTATATGATCGTGTTCGGATATAAATTGCTTTTAAAAGAAAAATATAGTCCTTATTTCCGCATGTTAAGTTATTATGTAAGTAAAGTATGGTAATGACTTATGTAAGGTGGGTCGTTACATGCACCACCAACTAAATCCTCCCAACATATCCCACAACAACTAGCATCGTTGGATCCAGAAACACCACAGCCAGAAAAAAAAAAAAAAAAAACTACAAAAAAGCAACTCCATTTGACCGAACCCATAACAGAAGAAATTAAATCAGGGTATATATTACTATTCATAATTTCTTGAATTTTTATTTATTTTACTTAATATATATAGATAAATAAAAAATTATTATATAAATAATTTATTATTATTTCAATTCCCAGCACCAATATTCTGTACTAGAAATACCAATATCTTCAGCTAATTCATCTAGAAAACGGAAGGAAACAAGTTATAATAATCTATTGTAAATAATGACATATTATGTAATCATACTTACATCAATTTCATTTTAAATATAAAATAACAAAATTTTTTTCTCCATTATAACAAATCAGAAGAAAAGCTGAAGAAAATTAAACGTGGTTGACGACATCTCAGCAAAGACTATCTGATTTGTAAGACTTTTGTTTGTAAACATATATCTATATATGTTTGTTTGTATATATAACTCAGATATTTTAATATAAACACGAATATATGTACTTTAATATTATAATAGTAAATACTAAAAAAAATATACTTAATGTAATTATGATCTATATCTTAATCAACTTGTTTTATTATATAATCCTCAATTTTTTTCATTTTTGTTTTTTCTTCCCTCCCCGTGTAATACACGGGTATTATACTCGTATAATCCTATGACATTGGATTCAGCTCTCCTTCACTAGGTACAAGATCTATTATGATATATTGAGAAAAGATAGCTACAGGCCCAGAACACAGTCATGCACTATTTCCTAAAGGCGAAGAGTTGTACAAGGAATAAAATTCTTTTTGTATGCAGTATCATTCTCATTGCACAAGCAATCGCTTAGGAAGCAACTTTGACGCCCCCTCTATAATGTAATCAGACTAACAAATCCCAAGCTTTTTTCATCACTTCTCCTCTATTTCCCATTAATTTCGCAGCCACAATCACCTCGGACAACAAAGAATATGAATCAAAACAATAATTATGAGCATGTATTTGGGGATAACGGAGAATCATCAGTTCAAACCGTCACGAGAACAAATAATAAGAATAAAGAAGAGGATGAGGTTGATTTGCCTATAACAGAGTATCTAAAAATAATCATAATAATAAAAGAACGCAAACTGTGAATCAACTGCATACGATTTCCCTCTCCTTCGTGAAGTGCATGTTAATTTTTTCCCTCAACTATAATTTACTTCTCATTCTCATTACACCAAATTAATTATCAGGGGATCTCCAACGGAGACACGCAATCTACTAATTTGGAGATCCACTGAGAGAAAAGCTAACGCCGAGAGATTATCTGGGAGGGTCACAGCTTTGATCCTCAATCGCATCAATGGGAGGGAGAGAGAGAGCCGGAGAGAGAAGGGAAATCAACCAATTTTCGAACAAAGAGTAAAAATGAAACCCTGAACGCCCCATAGTCTCAGCGATTAAATGAATTATTGTTTTTTAGGCTAAGATTAACCGGTTGGACTAGAAGGTCCGATTTCATGCCAATCCATATACCCTTCAACTTAATCTCAGATGTTGATATGGATCTCAACAATTCATATCTATTTTGAATGATGATCCTACAATTTTGGGGATGAAGGTTGGTAGACACCCGTATATTTATTTATTATATAATTAAAATATGGGGACTGCTTTTAAAGAGCAAACTACTCGTAGTAAATAGTTATTTGAATTATATTTGGATTCTTTCTGTCTTTCCCTTTTTCCTTTTTATTTTTGTAAAAAAAAAAAACATATTAATCCCTAAAAAAATATTGTTATGTGTCTCTGTACTTTTTACAACATATATACGAGAACAATATTAAAAAAAAAAAAAGTCTACTGTGATCACTCCCATCACCCTTTTCTTTTAATAAATTCTGTTATTAATAAGGGGAGAGGTTATAGTAGAGCCTCTCCCAGAGTAACTACCGATGGAGCTCTTTTTTGAACCGTTAGATTTAATCGAATGATTGATATATTATTCGTATATCATAGTTACCATATACCTTATCTCATATAAACTTTCCCACCCTTATCTTCTCCATCGCTGGCAACCTTTCCGCTATCGCCGGCGACCTGCCCCCCGACGTCGATGACCACACACTCGGCCAGCCCATACCCCCTTCCCTGGCCACCCCCTTTCTCTCTCTATCCGGCTGGCCCGTCTGGCCCTCGCCCGCCTGGGACCCCCCCACCCCAGCCCCCCCTCCCCCGGTGCCCCCCGATGGGAACCTCCCCACCTCCCTTCTCTCTCTTCCCCTCTCTCTTCCCGGCCGGCCCCCTGCCCCCAGCCCGCCCTGCACCCCCCCTCCCCGATGGGAATCCCCCACCCCCCTCTCTCTCTTTTCCCGGCCGACCCCCTTGCCTTTTGCCCCCGCCCCATCCCGCCCAGTGCCCCCTCCCCTGGCGCCCCCAGCCTGCCCAATGCCCCCTCCCCTAGCACCCCCCCTACGGGAACCCCCCACACCTCTCTCTCTCTTCTCGACCGGCCCCTGCCCCCATCTTGCCCGGTGCCCCACCATAGCCCCTTTCCCTCGGCCCCCCCCTCGCCCACCCCCCTCTGTCTCTCCTCTCTCTTTCTTCCCGTTAGCTTTTTCTTCTTTTTTCTTCTATTTTTTTTCACTTACTTTGTTATAATATGGGTGTGCCTATAGTTTATCATATGCACCCTCAATATATAGACCATCCAATTCAATATTAATGGTTTAAAAAATTACTGTATGGGTAGATACTCTCAACCACAGCTTTGTCTATTAATAAGTTACCTATAAATAGTTTTTTCATTTTTTTATGTCAATGATAGTGATATGAAGAGGGTTTCTACTATTATGCCGGAATTGAAAATTTTGGCATTATGCCTGAAAATAGGCTTGAGACACGTGACAGGCAAAGCAAAAGTAAAAAATGGCAACATGCTAAATAGATAAAAACAACTAAAAACAAAAAAAAAAAAAAAACAAAAAAAATTGAGGGAACTCACATAATAAGTTTAAAAACAATAAAATAAAAATGAAACTATGGGAAACAGAAGTGGGACCCACACAAAAAATTAACTTTTGTCGGTCATCTAGTGTGCCCTCTCTCTCTCTGTCTCCTTTTTTGCTGTCTCTTCTCAAATCAGTATCATTTATGCATCTTTCCTTTGTTCTCTTTAACATTTTGTATTTCTTTTTTATTCCTTTCAACGGCTATATAGTCTTTAATGGATTTGACCTTAAAAGGAAAATGATGTCACTACTACAAAAGTTGACTTAGACAACCGAGATTTCAAGACAGTTTTACAAAAACCGTCATCTAAAACCTAATTACACGATGGTTTCGGTAAACTGTCATGTAATCTCTCAGTTTTAATAATCCCTACCAGTACTTATTTTATTTTGCAGAATAGTTCTGCAGCCACAAAAAACATTATAGAGACCTGTGAAACCAGATCCTCCACTGCCGTTCAGCGTGTTAGCACAGTCCACCATACCAACACTCTCTTATAGTCATTATTTGTAAGTGATTATTACTTACTCTTTTGAATTATTCAATTTGTATTAATTCATTGTAGATATTTTAGATATCTAAAACTGTAGATTCTCGTTTTTTGTTTTTTTTTTTTTTGAAGTATGATTTGTTAAATTAAGTCAAAAGCTTAATATGTATTATTTTAATTACAAAAACTTGATTATTGAATGAATTGTATGATCTTTAAGTTGGATTTAGGCCGAAAATGGATGTGAGCTAATAAATTGACTAAAAAATATCAAGATAGTGTTGAAGAATTTTTGTCATTGTCAAAACTCACTTGAAAAATGATAATAGTCGGTATCCTTATGTGGATTGTGGAAATCATAGGTCTCATTCAGTTGATGAAGTTAGAAGACATTTGCTTGCACGTGGGATTATTTGTTCGTACCAAACATGGTATTTATATGGTGAAATTTGTTTGAATCCAACATCGAATAACAAAGGAAAAGAACCTATTGTTGAGGAAGATGTAGGATAAATTTTTTGATATGATTAATGATTTGGAAGAACACTTTGTGTACCGTTCGGAGTTATTTAATGCAATGATGAATGATATCGAGATGCCCTTATATGACGGGGCATTAATACGAAATTATCCGTATTGGTCAAATTATGGAGCATGAAGGCATCAGGGGGTAGACAAATTCTAGTTTCATGACTCTTTTAGAATTTCTAAGAGAGGTTCTACTGGTTGATAATAAAATATCGGTTAGTATGTACGAAGCTGAGAAAACGTTGAGCACTTTGGAAATGGAATATGAAAAAATTTATGCATGTCCAAATGATTGCATCCTTTTCCGAAATGGGTATGAGGATTTAGATGAATGCCCAGTTTGTAAAGAGTCAAGATGGAAGAAGGACAAGAAGCCAACAAATAGTAGCAAAGGAGTGCTGGAAAAGGTGTTATGATACATTCCTTCGATGCTGTGTCTGCAGCGTTTATTCCATAATATCAATCAAACCAAGAATTTGACTTGGCACTATGATAAACATATTGAAGATGGCAAGCTTAAACATCCAGTCGATGTACCATAATGGAAGATATTTGATGACGATCATCCTGAATTTAGTGTGGAACCACAGAATATACATTTTGGTTTATTAGCGGATGGAATGAACCCATATGGTAATATAAGTAGTAGGCATAGTACTTGGCCCGTCATACTTGTCAACTACAATCTCCCTTGATGTTGAATTTATTGAACTCCAGTCCTCAACAATGAGGGAATGACATTGATGTGTATTTGGCACCGCTAATCGATGATCTAAAAAGCTTATGGGAAAAGGGGATTGAAGTTAGAGATGCTTACCGTCAAGAGACATTCACACTTCGTACAATGTTGATGTGGGCAATTAATGACTTTCCCGCTTATGGAAACTTATCTGATTATTCAGTAAAGAGTTCTATGGGTTATCCTATTTGTATGAAAAAAACATCTTTCATCCGGTTGAAGAATGATAAGAAAACCGTTTATCTTAGTCATAGAAGATTCTTATAAAAAAAATCATCGATACTACAAACAAAAAATGCTTTCGATGGTAATACCGAAGAAATAATCCCTCCCCAGGTTTTGATGGGTGAAGACATTTTTGAGATGGTTAAAGATTTGAAAGTAGTGTTCAGGAAAAGAAAATAGAGTAACAAGGATCCTGTGGTTGATGGATTTTAGAAAAAGAAGTCAATCTTCTACAAACTTCTATATTGGAGGTCACTTTTCATTCGTCATTGCTTGGATGTTATGCATGTTGAGAAAAACGCTTATGAATCAATAGTAGGCACGTTGCTTGACATTCCTAATAAGACCAAAGATGGTGAAAAAACATGGTTAGATCTTAAGGATTTAAAGATTAGATTGAATTTACTCCTTACAAAAAGAAGGAATGCCACTTATTTACCTCTAGCAAAGTACACATTATCAAAACAAGAAAAAAAAAAAAGCTTTGTGAATGGCTCGCTTCTGTAAAAGTGCCCAACGAGTATTCTTCCAACTTGAAAAGATTGGTGTCTATGAAGGATTTGAGGCTAATTGGAATAAAAACACATGATTGTCATATCTTGATGTAAAAATTATTACCGCTTGCCTTGCGAGGAGTTTTAATGAAGGATATGAGATTCGCAATTACTAAGTTATGCTCATTTTTCAATTTGATATGCTCCAAGATAATTGATCCATTTATGCTAGATTCACTATAATTAGCGTTGGTTAAGATATTGTGCTCGCTTGAGAAGTATTTCCACCATCATTTTTTGACATAATGATTCATCTAACAGTACACTTAGTACGGAAAGTTAAACTATGTGGACCGGTGTACTTGAGATGGATGTATCCTTGTAAAAGGTACATGAAGGTTTTGAATGGTTATGTCAAGAATTGAAATAAGCCGGAAGGATGTATAGTAGAAAGCTTCATAGTTGAGGAATCAATCGAATTTTGCTCCAAGTATTTGTACAATGCGGAAGCAATTGTGTTGCTAAAGACTACAAACATTGACTCGAAAGGACTATGAGTCAGCATTCATTCTTTGATAAATCAAGGTAAATAAGAGTGATCTTGTCTATATACTTTACATAATAGGGTTAGAGTTGAGCCTTTTATTGATATTCACCTACATGAATTAAGAGAAGAAAATTCAACAAGAGGAAGAAATAAAAAGTGGTTGTAAGATGAACACAATCAGACCTTTCGTCTGTGAGTACAAAGACATGTCTTTAAGAAGGCTGGCATTTCACAAGACTTAATAAACCCAGCTAGAGGACCGTCGATGATAGTTACACGATATACATCATATTTTGTTAATGGTTATACATTCTACATTCGCGAAAGAGATGAGAAGCATCCCATTCAAAATAGTGATGTGAGTATCCGTACTGAGGCTATGCATATTTCATCCGCAAAGGACAAGAATCAAGTATATGGAACAATGAACTACTATGGTTTTATTGAAGACATTTGGGAACTTGACTACTGTGGATTACAAGTAGCACTCGTTAAGTGTAAGTGGACTGACAATAATTATGTCAGGATTGACAGTGGTGACATCATAGTACTAGACTTTAGACGATTGGGATATAAAAATATTCCGTTCATTATGGCATCACAAGCAATTCAAGTATTTTATACAATAGATCCCAACAATTTAGAGTTGTCTTTAGTTGTACCGATAAAGTAAAGAATGATTCGTGATGGTCAAGAAGATGAGAAAAATTACATCGATATTCTATCATTCACAAAGGGATTGCCACCGGTTGAGGAGATTGATGATTTTGATGATGATGTTTTTCACTTGCTTCGACCCGATATTGAGTGGACATGTGTTGAGAAAGCAAAGAAAAAAGAGTAAAACTTGATTATTTTGTCATTTATATATCATTACTATAAATGGACTCCTTTTGATTACTATATTATTTTAATTTGCTATGTATTAGAGTTCATTTTGTTACATTGCTTGATATATATTGAACATTAATATTGAACAGGGATCAATACTATGGCCGTTGGGGTCACTATTTAAATAACACACAGAGTAGTAGGCCATGGGATGACCAGAAAAAAAAAAGGAGAATAAGAAAAGTGTCTTGAGATTACACTACGATTTCAGCCAGAAATTATTGTGTAATCCTTATGATATGATGACGGTTTTTAGTGAAAACAATCTTCGTATCTACACAAAGAGTACCGTCATGTAATTATGTAGATATTATGATAGTTTTTGCATAAAACCATCATCGTATACTCACAAAGAAGGATTACATGACGGTTTCAGCCAAAAACCGTCATGTAATCTTCCGAAATTAAATTTAAAAATTTGAAATTTTATGCTTTGAAATTTATGCGTAAACCCTTAACTTAAATCCACTTTACTCATCCTTTCTCATCATTTTCATCTTTCTCCTTCTCGACCACTTAAAAATTTCTCCTACCCACTATCTCCTTCGTCCGTCCACCGACAGCTCCGCTACCCTCCCCACCGCCACCTTCCCCTCTCTCTCATTCTCTCGGTGACGCTGCCGCCGCCGTCGCCCTCTCCTCTTCCTCATTCGACCATCGCCCTTAACTCCGCCAACCCCTTTCCTTCATTTTCCCGTTGCCCACAACGCCACTCTCCCCTCTCTCTCCTTTTTCCACCGCCGCCACCTCCACTGCCACCCTATCTTCCCATCAAGGCCGTGACTATTTTACATAAAAAAAAGACAATGTGACTTCCTTTTTGCTCAATTTCTTGTTTTCCAACAAAAATATAAACACACAATTCTTTACTAAATTGCTTGGAGTGTAATTTATGTATTTATTGTTGTTCAATTTTTTTATTATTGCTTTTTGTAGACGAATCTTTTGTGCAAATTTTTGGCAATTTAAGATCTTTGTAGACAGTATTCTGTGCATTTTTTGCCGCCCACCACATGCTCGATGAAATGTGAAAATGGAATTTCATTTGGTTCATCATATGATTTAGTTTCTAGTGTAGAATGCTTGGATTTTTTAATGTTCTTGATGAATGTGAATTTGAGTTCATTAAATTGGACCGATTATTTGTTTGTTTTGTGCATTTGTTTGGTTAAACATATGGAATTAGTTTCTAGTGTAGTATGCTCAGATTTTTTATTGTTGCTCTTTGTAGCTGAATATTTTGTGCAATTTTTGGTAGTTTAAGATCTTTGTACACCATATTCTGTGCATTTTTTTCCGCCCACCACATGCTTGATGAAATGTCAAAATGGAATTTCGAATAGTTAATCATATGGAATTAGTTTCTAGTGTAGTATGCTTGGATTTTTTAACATTATTGGTGAATGTGAATTTGATTTGATTAAATTGGACCGATTAGTTGGTTGTTTTGTGTATTTTTTTGATTAATCATATGGAATTAGTTTCTAGTATAGTATGCTCAGATTTTTTAACGTTCTTGGTGAATATAAATTTGATTTGATTAAATTAGCCCCTCATACTTGTTTTGTGTATTTGTGTTGCAATAAACATAGGTGAGTGTTGGAATAAAAAATGACACAAAATACAGTTGGAGAATTCAAAAAGGGAAGACTATGAAGACAAAACACATTTAATCACAATGCTGATGGCAAATGAAGGACAACTCTAACGAAATGAGTCCATATGGTAAGGAAAAGAGGTGAATGAATTGAAATCACCTTTGACGAGAAAAGACAATCGGAAGGGAAGCATGGTGATGAATTGATGAGTTGATTGGCGTACTCGCTCCAGAGCATGTTCCAATATGGATACAAGATTGGAGATCTTGTGATTTAGATGGAACGAAAGACCTAAATTGGAAAGAAGCAATTACTTCTTTCACCGTGGATGACCAGTTTCGGAGTGCTTGTTTAAAATCATGTGGTGAAACTACAAGGAATTTTCGACATGATCTTTACAAGACTTTTGTTGAGAACTTTCTATTAAAAGAAAGTGTATGGGCACAGCCTCAAAAAGTTATTGATAAATACCCTAATATAGAATAATATGATTGGGTGAAATTCGTTCAGTATAGAATATCCTTACAATTCTAACAACTTTCGGACCGTGAAAGCAAAATAAGAGCCAATAACGAATACACATCAAGAGGAGGCCGAGACAGATATAGAAAGCTTGACCAAAAATTGGTATGTCATTAAATTTTGTTTCTAATAAATCGTCGTAAATTATTATTATTTAATTATTCATGTATACTAACAATGATAAATTACAGTTTAAGAAGACTGGAAAATGGGAATAAAGAGATAGATTATGGCTAAAATCAAGGACAAGAAAAGATGGAGAGTTGAAAGATCCATCATATCAAAAAGTAGGCGAGTTGATAGTAAATTTACTAATTAATAATAAATTCTTCATCATTAGAGCCACTTATAACACTTTTATATATAATGTGTGCTTTTAATTCTCCCATAGGTGGAGTACAACACATAGGAGAGCCAAGGCAATTTCGAATCTGTTGGCACTAATGATGTATTGACCCAAGCATTATCTAAACCCGAACACCCTGGATGTACCCGTGGTCAATTGAAGTTTATAAAGCAGTCTTAGTACTTCACCTTAAAGCGAAGTTCTAATAGAGATACTTAAGTACTATTAATGAGACGTAAAATTGAATAATTAAAGGAGTTGGTGCATGGTCTATGTGCAAAGAAAGATGTGGAGCCGTCATTTTACTAAGAGAATATGCCAATCGTTGATTAACATAATAGCTTTAAGGCTAGTTGCACTCTCCAAGAAAAACAAACTGGAGTGTCAGATTCGCCAACCATGCTGGTCGATAGTCAGGAGTGTAATCTTTATATTATCGATGAACTTCATGGTGGACAGTTGCTTGTTGCATTTGGAAGGGTATGGATGGAGAGCCTTCGCACCAATACAGTCCATGAGATACCACTAAGTGAAGGGAACGTGCGAGTGTCAATCACTGTGTCAAAATTAAAAAAAGAAGCACTACCTATTCTGACGTACGAGACAACAACTGTGGAGGAGGCTGTTAATGGGTTTGTAGCTTAGCTGCAAATATTAATTGAGCTTGACATAAGTATGAACAAGGCAAGTCGAGGGCCTAGTCACGTTTCTGACCAAGCAGTTGAGGGAAACAAAAGCCCAAAAAAGCTAGGAAAAAAACCGATCAACTCTCAAATTGATGTACAATAAGATGCGAAACAATAAAGACCTTCGTTTGACTTTAATAAAATGAACATAGAGCTAATACCTTTGGCTTATTATGTACTTAGTTCTATGTGTGAAGGTAATCAGATAGAGGTCTCAATTCTATACACGATCAGTAGTGCTAACATGCCTATATTTCTGAACTTCGATGATATTTATGAGTTCATTAATTTTCAAGAAATCAATATAAATTGTATATTAGTATTCCTCAGGTATGTGATTCTATTTCTAAATTTTATTTATTTGTTATGGAAAATCTTCTATATGTCGTCCAGTATAACAATTTTGATATTCTTATGTAGATATTTGGCAGAACTATGTGCCATTAACGGACGAGCTGAGAAGTTTATGTTTGTATCTCTAACCTTGATCTCACTGGTTAGAACAGATACTCCAGATGCTAGCCTAAGATAGCGAGCGGATGCTTTTGTCACCTTTTTGCGTGGCGCACCAAAATGTCAACTTTATTTTGTGCCACATAATAGAGGGAGATATTGGGTTTTGGGAGTTATTGACCCATGTGAGGACCTAGTCCTTTATTTTGCTCTTCCTCAAGAGAAGAAAATGAATGATTTTACTAATCTAATGAATATGCAAGTCAATTTTCATATGTTAAATTTTGATTTAATCTTAATGACATGTAACTTAATTATTTTGAATTTTGCAAACTTGCTAGGGCCTTAATGGATTGGAAGCATATAGCTAGATAAGGGATTAAAAAGAGATGAGACTATAAAACAAAAAAAAGCGTGTCAAATTTTATTACAAACTAAATTGAAAAAAAAATGTATTTAAATTCAAAATACTAAACAATGCTATTTCTAATTTTCTCACATAAAATTCACAAGCAAAACTAAAAATTACTAATTTCGAACTAGATATTTACAATTTTCTACTCGGAATTAGAATCTTAATATCAATATATAAGAACCAAAAAAAGAAAAAAGAGCAGCTAACAAAAAATGAAAGAAAAAATATGTCACGCCTCCGACCTATACAGGGCTGTGACTTTGTACTTACTTAACTTAATTCTTAATTTATTTACTTTAAACTTACTGAAAATTTCATAGTAAATTTTTTTTTTTTTTTCCTTTTCTTACTTTACTTTAAACTTGACTTATCCTCATACATATTCATATGTACTCACTTGAGTACCGAGCTTTCATAACCACATTAAAAGCTATCATATTCAAACTGTAGACCAAACCCGACCTAATGCGGGTCGGTACAACACGAGGCAACTTGTTGCTATCATACTTGAAAACTTTTCCTTAACTTGTTCTTGAAAACAATTTCTTAAAAATAGTTTTCTTCTTGAAAACAATTCCCTGCCCATCCTATCATTTTATTATAACATAACATAATATAAATACATTTTATAAACATAGTTTCCAAAACCCGTGGCGGTGTCCATCCCACATTTCACAGTCTGTAGTGCCATCTCTCCATAGTCTTGCATCAAGCATTGCCGGTAGGTTACTTACCTACAGCATGAACGTAAGTAATGAGCTTATGCCCAGTAAGTACAATATTCAATCCACAAAATATTTTAATTAAAGAATACATGAACTGATTATGCTTTCTTATGTTGATTTGATTTTTGGGCACTTTACATAACATGAGTACACGTACCGTGTCATGTAACCATGGAGTGATTAGGGTGGCCAGTCCAATTCCAACTCAAACCATGAACCATACTGTTTAATATGGAGTAGTTAGGGCAGCCAATCCAATCCATCTCAAACCATAGACCATGCCGTTTAAACCCGCCCTCATGGCAAGTCGGTACAACACGATAACATTATCATATGGTTTAGTGAATATGCCTCATGATATCACTATATAAAAACATATAACATAACATAATAACAAACCATAACATAAAACATCATAGCATAAAACATCATAACATAAAACATCATAACGTAAAACATCATAACATAAAATATCCTAACGTAAAACATCCTAATATAGAACGTTATAACGTAAAACATCCTAACATAGAATGTTAAAGGGAGTTGAAAGAAGCAACTAAATTAAGCACTTAATTAAACTAAGATAAAGCAAACTAAAAGTAATCAAAATTGTGGATTGAAGGGAACTCGATAGTGTGTTAGGCTAGGGGGTTTTGATTTCACTTGACTTAACTTTGCCTATCCAATTCTAAGCTTGTTAATCGAATTCATTCAAATCATTAATCGTAGGTGACAAATTTTAATTTCACTCCCTCTCCTGTGTGACGCCCCGACTTCCCAAGCCAGGTCGACACCATACATACTTGTTCTTTACTTGAAAATTTGAGAGAAATTTTTTTTTTTTTTTTAAACATATTCACATAAATTATCTTGTGGAGAATAATATGTCACCCATATATATATATATTAAACTGAGAATACCTTCTCGTGTCTTCAAACTTTATACATATAACAAAACATAATTTACTTTAGAATATTAAAATATTTTCTTAACATCGAATGCGGAAAATCATGCGTAGTGGTATCCCACACCGCCCTTCACTCGCCGCATCGTCTGCATAGCCCACCACTTAAATTGCAGGCTTTTTACCTACAGTATGAAATATAAGAGTGAGCTTTCGCCCAGCAAGTACAAACATAATCTCACAAAAATAATTTAATCATCTTAAAACATGTCAATCATCATGTAACTTATGCATGAGCCATTTATGATTGATTGAAAGTCTTATGCTTCATTTTAGACTCAATCTTTAACTTATCTTGTCTCAACATGTGGGCCCCTAGTGTACGTACCGAAAGCGCGCAGCCTCCAGACAAAGCTAGGGTTTGCAAGCCCTAACAGTTCTGGGAATTAAAACGTGACCTTCACGCATCAACGAGAGGTAAATGTCACAACTGGTTTTAAACATGTATCCTCCTCGATCACGGGAGGTTAGTACGACACCTTCCTTGATTATCTTACCATATGATTTAACATTAGTGAACATGCTTCATGATGTCACTATGTCATATTCAAACTTTAACATTTGCCATATCATGGCATTCTTGAAAACATGACATTTTTAAAACCATGACATTTTAGAAAACATGGCATAATATGTAACATGTTATAGCATATCATCACATAACATCATTTAACATCATATAACATAGCATGTACATTTTAACATAGCATATATGAAAATAGTATTTACTATTTTCATACTGTAGGTGAGGTTCGATACTTGCCTGAGATACTATGTCTGGGGTTTCGTTGCCTTAACTCAGATTGCAACTGCAGGTTACCTCCTGCTATTAAAAAGAACATAGGATAAGGATCCTATAAAATATTGGTAACCTGTTCAATATTCTAATTATATGTCCTTTTACAAGCTTTGATCAACTACTAGGTTACTAATTGTAACCCTAGAGATTGTGGTTAATTATCTTGACCCATTAGGTTACTTAAGGTAACCTTGGGTATTAAACCCATATGATTAGTATTAAATTACTATTCTTATTATCGAGCCTAAGCCTTAGTAACTCGGTTATCCTTCCCGGTTACCACTCGTCATCTTTTGTTTTTACACTTTAGCTTTTAAATCCAATTTGGAAAATTGGCTAGAAAATCTTTTGTTTTACTTCAAAATTCGAGGTTTTCAAAGTAAAACTTTATAAAACTCATTTAAGGCTGAAAACTGCTTTTGAAATAGTTTTCATAGTCAAAACAGGAAATGTTGATGTAAAAATACAGTTTTTCTGTATGTTTGTAGAAAATCCTGTACAGGAATTTTTTTTGTTCTCTGCACAGTTTTTATAGTTCAGGTTGTATTTAAAAATCCAAATGGAATTTGAAAAACTTGTCTTCACGAAAGTTCTTGCTCTTGAGAAATTCTAAAACTTTCATGTTTTAAGAAAAACCCAGTTCTGCTTGGATTCGTACCAGTTTTAATTTGAAACCCACTGGTCGTGTAAACTAGGTCTGGGCAGTTTAGTCTCGGATTTTCGTAAAAACGGAGGCCATTGGAGCCTCATTTTGCAAATCCATCCACGCTGCCCTCTAGGAAAAACTGTTCTGAACAAATTTTGTGTTTTAAGTTTTTCCTAATTCGGCCTCTAAAGGCCTCAAAATCGGCTTGCCGTAAAACTGGTCAGGATCCACCCGAGCCTGGCAGTTTTTCGGTTTAGAATTCGTTTTACGTCCTAGACGTGGAATCTAGCTCAACCAGCCACCGCGGGAGCCCTAATATCAATCATTCAGCGGTTTCTAACGTTCAATATTCAACATGCAAGCCAATTTGAACAACATTCATAACCATGCAAAATCCTAAGCATTCAATCAAACACAAAGCATGCATATAAAACCACCAACCATAAAATCCTAATTAACCAAGCACATAACCTAAATTTCTTAACTAAGGCAGGGAATTAAAGTGAGCTTATGCTCTTACAAACTTTGCTTGAAATACATTTAAATTTCTCAATTGAAATTTAAATGAAAAGTGTTGGGTTTTGAGGGGATTTACCTAGCTTCCACCCAAGGGTTTGGCTTGCTAGATTTGGTTCTCCCTTGGTCCCTCCTTGCTGCCACTAGGTCCGGCCCTTTGGCTTGCTTGGCTCCAAACTTTTTCAGCCACTCTAGCACCAAGATCCGGTCACCACAACCTCAAAAATCCGGCCTCCAACTTGGTTAGCTCCTCCCTTTTGCCTTTCCCTCTACAGCCGGCCTCTTGGCCAAAAGATTGTCCAAAAATTTTCCAACTCTTTCTTGCTTGCTCTCCACGCAAAATCCGACCACCCTAAGCTCTAATCACTCTTGGTTTTGGCAAAATTTCCTTTCTCTCCTTCCTTCTCACTCTCGGTTTTTGGTGAAGAAAAATTGGCAAGGGTTTGGTTGCTTTTTTCTAATTTTTTTGAATTATGGGGTCACCTATTTATAGAGGTGAGCAAAGTTTCAAAAATTGGATTTTGACCCCAAGAAAAACAAGAAATCACTCAAAGGGGAGGGTTAGGTGGCCGGCCATCCTTGTGCTAGGTGTCATGGTGTGATTGTTTCCACCATTTATGATGTCATAAATCAAAAATGGGATGATGTCATAATTCCAAGCTTAGGTGATGTCATCTTAAAGCCTTGTTTGGCTTTTTCCTTAATGTAGTCTACTTTAAACTTAACACAGATATTTCTAATACTGCTTTCACTAATACACAGTACAATTTAGTACTGTTATTTTAAACTGCAGTCCAAAATTCATCTGTGTAGAAATGGACTGTATAAAAATTTTCTTATACAATCAAACTTCTTGGCCAAAGATAACCTAACTAATGTGCTTGATTTTCTATGGTGGTTTTTGAATCTTAAACATACCATTTTATCCGTAAAAATGGTTTTTACACGGTACAATTTTTATACTGAAAAATATTTAACCGTACCGCCTCATTTTCGATTTTTCGGGTCAACCATTGACTTTCTTGTCAATCATTGACTCTCTTGTCAAAATTTGACTATCATGAATTCATGAAATTTCGTCATACCTTTTTACTTAAAAGGCCTATCATGAAGTCTCGTAATTAATTTACCGAGAACTCAATCATATACTGATAAAATCATGAATTTTGTATTAATATTCATAATTTTCATAAAATTGCACATAAACACATAATACGAACTATAAATTTCTTATTTACAAGAAAATTGTGAGTTCGTGAAAATTTCGATTATTACAATCTACCCTCCTTAAAGAATTTTCGTCCTCGAAAATCAGAACAATTCGGGGTAGCTTTTCTTCATCTCATCCTCGCGTTCCCAGGTTGCCTCCTCAATCTCATGATTTCGCCATAGGACCTTAACTAAAGGTATAACCTTGTTCCTTAGCACCTTTTCTTCTCGTGCCAAAATTCGAACCGGTTTCTCCTCATATGTCAGATCTTCGTGAACCTCAATTGGTTCGTGGTCCAATACATGGGATGGATCCGAGATGTACTTCTTTAGCATCGACACATGAAATACATTGTGTACATATGCTAATTCCTGGGGCAAAGCCAACCTATAGGCCACGTTGCCAATTCTTTCCAATATTTCGAATGGCCCTATGTATCGTGGACTTAATTTCCCCTTCTTTCCGAATCTCATAACCCCTTTGAATGGAGCAACTTTGAGAAAGACCAAGTCTCCTACTTGGAATTCTAGAGGCCTTCTGCGTTTGTCGGCATAGCTCTTTTGTCGACTAAATGCAGTCTCCATTCGTCGGCGTATAAGTTTGACGGCCTCAGTGGTTTTTTGAACAAAATCCGTGGACACAAGTTCCTTTTCCCTGGTCTCGTACCAATGGACTGGAGATCTGCACCTTCTCCCATACAGGGCTTCATAAGGAGCCATTCCAATTGAAGCTTGGAAACTGTTGTTGTACGAGAATTCAATCAAAGGAAGCTTCTTATCCCAAGTTCCCTTGAAATCCATCACAGACGCTCGCAACATGTCTTCCAGGGTCTGAATGGTCCTCTCGGATTGCCCGTCCGTTTGAGGATGAAAAGCTGTACTAAAGGTAAGCTTGGTACCCATGGCTTGATGTACACTTCTCCAGAACTTAGAAGTGAAACGACCATCACGATCAGAGATGATTGCCTTTGGGATCCCATGGTAACGCACAATCTGCGCAACATATAGTTCCGCCAGCTGTTCCACCGAAAAGCTAAGCTTGATGGCGATGAAGTGTGCAGACTTCGTCAAACGATCAACAACCACCCATATAGCATCATTGCCACTGGAAGTTCGGGGTAGTCCAACCACGAAATCCATCGTCACTTGGTCCCATTTCCATTCTGGAATGGAAATTTTCTGCAATTCTCCCCCTGGACGTTGGTGTTCTGCCTTCACCCTTTGACATGTAAGGCATTTGCTGACGAATGTAGCGACGTCATTCTTCATTCTGGGCCACCAAAAACTTTCCTTCAAGTCTTGGTACATCTTTGTGGCTCCTGGATGAACGGAATATGGAGTCTCATGAGCCTCCTTCATGATCTGCTCCTTCAACTTATCCTCGTTAGGGATGCATAATCTATTTTTCCGATAGAGTATGCCCTCATCTGATATGTTGAAGTCCGACTCCTTTTCTTCTAGGACTTCGTTCCTTGTCCTGAGCAGTGAGGCATCTCCTTCTTGTCGCTCTTTCATACCATCTAAAATGGTAGGTTGGAAGGTTAGGGCAGCTAAACTTCCCGTAATAAGCTCTATTCCAGCTTCTATTAGCTCCTTCTGAAGAGGTTCGGTCAATAGCTGTATTGACATCAACGAGGAAGACGACTTCCGACTAAGGGCATCAGCTACTTTGTTAGCCTTCCCTGGATGGTAACGGATGTCTATGTCATAATCCTTCACCAATTCGAGCCATCTTCTTTGCCTCATGTTAAGCTCCTTTTGTGTGAAGATATACTTCAAACTCTGATGATCCGTGTAGACTTCACACTTACTGCCGTAAAGATAGTGCCTCCAGATTTTGAGCGCAAATACTAGCGCCGCAAGTTCCAAATCATGCGTCGGGTAGTTCTTCTCATGATCCTTTAGCTGGCGTGAAGCATAAGCGATCACCTTTCCATTTTGCATGAGCACGGCTCCCAATCCTATTTTAGAAGCATCGCTGTATATCACGAAGTTTCCTTCTTCCACATTCGGAATTGTGAGAATCGGAGCGCGAGTAAGCCTATTTTTCAGCTCTTGGAAGTGCTCTTCACACTTTGCAGTCCATTCGTACTTCTTTCCTTTCCGTGTAAGTGCAGTGAGCGGCGCTGCAATTTTAGCAAATCCTTCAACAAAACGTCGGTAGTAGCCCGCCAAGCCGAGGAAACTACGTACTTCGGTGACGTTTTTCGGAGCTGGCCATTCACTTACTGCCTCAATCTTGGCTGGATCTACAGATATGCCGTCCTTGGAGACCACATGTCCTAAGAAATGGACCTTTTTCAACCAAAATTCACACTTTGTGAATTTAGCGTAGAGCTGGTTTTGCTTTAAAATTCGTAAAGCAATCCTTAAATGCTCCTCATGCTCCTCCTTTGATCTTGAATAAATCAAGATATCATCTATAAAGACAATAACAAATTTATCCAAGTAATCCTTGAATACTCGATTCATCAGGTCCATAAAGGCTGCTGCAGCATTTGTCAGTCCGAATGGCATAACGAGGAACTCGTAATGTCCATATCGTGTTCGAAAAGCTGTCTTGGGAACGTCTCCTTCCCTAATTCGAAGCTGGTGATATCCGGATCGCAGGTCAATCTTCGAGAAAATTGAAGCTCCTCTCAGCTAATCAAACAGATCGTCGATCCGAGGCAAGGGATACTTGTTCTTGATAGTTATCTTGTTCAATTCCCGATAGTCAATGCACATCCTAAGAGTGCCGTCCTTCTTTTTAACAAACAGAACTGGAGCTCCCCATGGCGAGTAGCTCTGACGAATGAATCCTCGATCCAGAAGCTCTTGTAACTGAATCTACAGTTCCTTAAGTTCGGCAGGTGCCATCCTATACGGAGCCTTGGATACTGGTGCTGATCCAGGAAGTAACTCAATCTCAAAGGAAATCTCTCGTTCTGGTGGCAGTCCTGGCAACTCTTCAGGAAAAACCTCTGTAAATTCTCTGACTATCGGTACTTCCTCCGGTCTGCTCTCGGTTTCAAGCGTCTTATCCGCTATGTTGGCTAGAAATCCCATACATCCTTCTGCCAACAATTTCCTAGCCTTCAGCGCAGAAATGAACATTTTCAGCTGTTTTGGAGTCGATCCTCTAAACATAAACTCCTTGTCTCCAACTGGCTTGAACGTGACCGTTCGTCGTGGACAGTCGATCACCGCGTTGTATTTCCCCAAGAAATCCATTCCCAAGATGACGTCGTAGTCGAATAGGTCAATGATGATCAAATTGACATACATTTCCCTACCACATATAATTATTGGAACATGACGTATCCAATAATCAGACAACAGAATCTCCCCGGAGGGTAATGCAGTCCTAAATGTTTTTCCGATCCTATCACTTGCTCTACCTAGTTTCTTAGCGAATCTAGGCGATGTGAATGAATGCGTAGCTCCAGAATCAATTAACACATAGGCATCTTATTGAGCAAAAGGAAGCTGACCTGTCACCACTGTGGAAGGTCCAGCTTGAGCATCCTCCTTTGTATAGGCGTAAATACGTCCCTGAGGTTCTGGAGCTTCCAGCCTGCCTTGGAAGATTTCGGGTCCCTCGATCTTCATCTGTGCAGCGTGAAGTTGAGATCCCTGTCCTCTCTGTTGGTTCTGTGGACTCTGAGGATTGAGATTGCAGCTTCTCGCATAGTGGCCTTCCTTGCCACAAAGAAAACAGCGACCGCTTCCAACACGGCACTCTCCCGGGTGCTTTCTCCCACATTTCTGACAAGTGGGATTATTGTTGTTATCAGGAGTATTTCTCTTTTGGGGAAAATTCTGTTGATTCCCCTGTCCTCCTGCATTCCACTTCCTTTTCTGCTGGCTGTTGCCGTACTGCCTGTTGTTGTTGTTCTGGCCCGTAGGTCCTCCTTGACCCTTCTGTTGTGAAGCTTGGCCCTGCTTGGTCTGGTTCTGTTTGGCCTGGGCTTTTTCTTCCCTCTTCTCCTGGAAAAACTTAGCCCGTTGCTCCTTGTTTTGCCCTACCCAGTACTCAGCTCGAATTGCCCTGCTGACACATTCAGCAACAATGAGTGGTGGATGGGGGCCACTGCTGATTACCACTGCTAAGTCCGAGCGGAACATCCTCATCATTCTTCTTACTTTGTCCCTTTCAGAACTGATGAGGTGAGGGCAGAGACGTGCTAGCTGCTCAAACTTTTTGACAGCTTCGGCTACCGACAGATTTCCTTGGCGAAACTTGTCGAACTCGTCTTGTTGAGCTTCCATGACCTCAGTATTGAAGTACTTTTCCTTAAATTCCTCCACAAAGTCCTCCCAAGTCATCTGAGTAACATCTCGCTGGATCTGAACTGTTTCCCACCAAAGGCGAGCATCTTTCCGTAGCATAAAAGTTGCACAGAGGACTTTCTCCTGATCATTAAGTCTGAGGAAATTTAAGGCGACCTGGAGGTCAATCAACCAGTTGTCGGCCTCAATCGGGTTTGTAGACCCCTCGAATTCCGGTGCCTTCATGCGCCGAAATCTGTCATAAAGTTCTTCTGGAGTTCGAACCAGAGGTGCTGGTGGAACCGCTACATGCGCAACAGGTACTTCAGGGGCTATGGGGTTCTCTGGGATCACCGGAACATCATCAGGAATTTCCGGTGGAGCAGGCTGATTCATAGGTGCTGGTGGTACCTCAGCATTTGGAGGTCCCTGATTCTGCTGAGCTATCTGAGCTCTAAGCCCCCCTATCTCTTGCTGTTGGGCTAACATCATCTGTCTTAGCTCATTCAGCTGAGCCGCAAGGTCAATGTCTTGGGTTGGTACTCTTCTACGCTTTGGCGGCATGGTTCTGTACGGGAATAAGGAAATAAATTCAGCTTCTTGAAATCATGCCTTTTATATAGAACCATAATCTTCATTCCATATAAAAGCATAACATGAACATATCTGAATTCATCATGTTCTCGTTCGTATCTCCTTCACAACAGGAGTACCTAACCATAACATTTGGGGAAGATATAAAACTTTCCCATCATTTCCGTACGTCACCTAGTTGCTACCACCAAGCTAAGACACCACCCAACGTCATCCCTGTATCCAACATCTTTCAGCATGGCCGTCGAAGAAAGATACTTCCTACGCATATAAGATCTTAACTCATTCTAATCGTAAGAAAATAACATAACTTACTTAGGCCATTGCAGAAGCGATGTGAGGCGAAGTGAAGTAGGCTGGCAGGATACCGCTCTGATACCAAACTGTGACGCCCCGACTTCCCAAGCCAGGTCGACACCATACATACTTGTTCTTTACTTGAAAATTTGAGAGAAATTTTTTTTTTTTTTTTTTTAAACATATTCACATAAATTATCTTGTGGAGAATAATATGTCACCCATATATATATATATATTAAACTGAGAATACCTTCTCGTGTCTTCAAACTTTATACATATAACAAAACATAATTTACTTTAGAATATTAAAATATTTTCTTAACATCGAATGCGGAAAATCATGCGTAGTGGTATCCCACACCGCCCTTCACTCGCCGCATCGTCTGCATAGCCACCACTTAAATTGCAGGCTTTTTACCTACAGTATGAAATATAAGAGTGAGCTTTCGCCCAGCAAGTACAAACATAATCTCACAAAAATAATTTAATCATCTTAAAACATGTCAATCATCATGTAACTTATGCATGAGCCATTTATGATTGATTGAAAGTCTTATGCTTCATTTTAGACTCAATCTTTAACTTATCTTGTCTCAACATGTGGGCCCCTAGTGTACGTACCGAAAGCGCGCAGCCTCCAGACAAAGCTAGGGTTTGCAAGGCCCTAACAGTTCTGGGAATTAAAACGTGACCCTCACGCATCAACGAGAGGTAAATGTCACAACTGGTTTTAAACATGTATCCTCCTCGATCACGGGAGGTTGGTACGACACCTTCCTTGATTATCTTACCATATGATTTAACATTAGTGAACATGCTTCATGATGTCACTATGTCATATTCAAACTTTAACATTTGCCATATCATGGCATTCTTGAAAACATGACATTTTTAAAACCATGACATTTTAGAAAACATGGCATAATATGTAACATGTTATAGCATATCATCACATAACATCATTTAACATCATATAACATAGCATGTACATTTTAACATAGCATATATGAAAATAGTATTTACTATTTTCATACTGTAGGTGAGGTTCGATACTTGCCTGAGATACTATGTCTGGGGTTTCGTTGCCTTAACTCAGATTGCAACTGCAGGTTACCTCCTGCTATTAAAAAGAACATAGGATAAGGATCCTATAAAATATTGGTAACCTGTTCAATATTCTAATTATATGTCCTTTTACAAGCTTTGATCAACTACTAGGTTACTAATTGTAACCCTAGAGATTGTGGTTAATTATCTTGACCCATTAGGTTACTTAAGGTAACCTTGGGTATTAAACCCATATGATTAGTATTAAATTACTATTCTTATTATCGAGCCTAAGCCTTAGTAACTCGGTTATCCTTCCCGGTTACCACTCGTCATCTTTTGTTTTTACACTTTAGCTTTTAAATCCAATTTGGAAAATTGGCTAGAAAATCTTTTGTTTTACTTCAAAATTCGAGGTTTTCAAAGTAAAACTTTATAAAACTCATTTAAGGCTGAAAACTGCTTTTGAAATAGTTTTCATAGTTAAAACAGGAAATGTTGATGTAAAAATACAGTTTTTCTGTATGTTTGTAGAAAATCCTGTACAGGAATTTTTTTTGTTCTCTGCACAGTTTTTATAGTTCAGGTTGTATTTAAAAATCCAAATGGAATTTGAAAAACTTGTCTTCACGAAAGTTCTTGCTCTTGAGAAATTCTAAAACTTTCATGTTTTAAGAAAAACCCAGTTCTGCTTGGATTCGTACCAGTTTTAATTTGAAACCCACTGGTCGTGTAAACTAGGTCTGGGCAGTTTAGTCTCGGATTTTCGTAAAAACGGAGGCCATTGGAGCCTCATTTTGCAAATCCATCCACGTTGCCCTCTAGGAAAAACTGTTCTGAACAAATTTTGTGTTTTAAGTTTTTCCTAATTCGGCCTCTAAAGGCCTCAAAATCGGCTTGCCGTAAAACTGGTCAGGATCCACCCGAGCCTGGCAGTTTTTCGGTTTAGAATTCGTTTTACGTCCTAGACGTGGAATCTAGCTCAACCAGCCACCGCGGGAGCCCTAATATCAATCATGCAGCGGTTTCTAACGTTCAATATTCAACATGCAAGCCAATTTGAACAACATTCATAACCATGCAAAATCCTAAGCATTCAATCAAACACAAAGCATGCATATAAAACCACCAACCATAAAATCCTAATTAACCAAGCACATAACCTAAATTTCTTAACTAAGGCAGGGAATTAAAGTGAGCTTATGCTCTTACAAACTTTGCTTGAAATACATTTAAATTTCTCAATTGAATTTAAATGAAAAGTGTTGGGTTTTGAGGGATTTACCTAGCTTCCACCCAAGGGTTTGGCTTGCTAGATTTGGTTCTCCCTTGGTCCCTCCTTGCTGCCACTAGGTCCGGCCCTTTGGCTTGCTTGGCTCCAAACTTTTTCAGCCACTCTAGCACCAAAGATCCGGTCACCACAACCTCAAAAATCCGGCCTCCAACTTGGTTAGCTCCTCCCTTTTCCTTTCCCTCTACAGCCCCTCTGCCAAAAGATTGTCCAAAAATTTTCCAACTCTTTCTTGCTTGCTCTCCACGCAAA
>CM046372.1:7122131-7144552 GCA_025413025.1 Ficus hispida | reverse complement strand
ATAATACAGACATTGTATCTCATAACATAACATTTGTCATTCATACCATACTTTGAACTTATCTTTTGTACATTTACAAAAAGTACATCATATTTACAATAATATACGTACATATATGTTCATCATACTGTATACACAGGGTCAAAAATATGATGGAAGTGTCTACCACTTTACCATCGTACATAAGTACAAGCCTATCTCAAAAATAATAAGCTAGTACAAACAGTCTTAAAAGCAAAAATATATACATAATCGATCGATCTAATCCTAATCTAACTCTACAACTGTGACTACTGAGACGTCGGAGTCGGCCTCTCCGTCCTCATCGAAGATCTCCTCCGGATCCTCCTCGAAGTCATCTCCCTCCTCCGGCCACCTTCCAAACCCAGGCTCGTGCTCGGGCTCCTCCTCCTCATCATCGCTGGATAATACGATAATAGGAGGAATCGGGTCCTCGGGAACGTCCATCTCATCATCCCCGTCATAGTTATCAGCCTCGGCCTCAAAGTCGACCTCATGAGCAGGTACCTCTGGCATCGGGTCGGCAGCCATCGGGTCCTCCTGGTAGGCTGGATCTGGCTCATACACCGGCTCTGGTATCTCGGCGTCGTTAGCGGGAACCTGAGGCTCTACCACGTATGCGTCTGCCTGTAAAGCCTGAACGAGGATCTCAGCACCCAAAATATACTCGATCATATGACCTACTGTCATGTCAGGTGTAGGCATAGGAGTGTGCTGCCGAATCTGTAGAGGTAGTCCGTTGCGGAGTATCACTAAAGCCTGTATCCCTGGGTCAGGTATGTCCTGGGGAATATGGGGCAACATCGCCTCCTGAAATCGTCGGCAATAATGTCCCATGGACTCCTGGGGATATGTGTGCCAATCCGCAACAAACTCGTAATACCGGTCGTGGGACATATCCCGATAAATCTCGGGATCGCGGTAAGGCTCGTTCGCTCCCTCCTCCGGTATCGGACCGTAGCGTGCAATCACTAGGACACGAAAATATGCCCAAGTGCGCTCTGGAAGCGGTCTCTCGCCCCAGGTCATCCACCATAATCGGGCATCCGCTACTAAGCACCGACTCGCTAAAGAGACCTGCAGACGCTCCACAATATGGCTGGTGCGGAATATCAGCTCTGTGTCGTATAGCCATACCGATAGCGACACTGTCCGTCTCGTACCATCGAACAGTAGAGGCTGTGACTCGTAAAATGAAGCCACCGAGCGTTGATCCTCTGCTACTAGTGCCGCGTCCATAAACCCGTATCTATCATCATATATTCGCATAATAATTATTAATATACGAAAATAAAATTTTTAACTTACAATGATGGCGGCGATGGCAGGCTGACTGTGAAATTTGATCGCAGGGAACCGCTCTGATACCAACTCTGTAACGACCCGCCTAGCACAGGTCGTTACCATACATACATATCGTACATACATAACTTACACAGCGGAAATTTTTTTTTTTTTTTTTTATACTGTACTTACATACGAAATATAAATGTATATCGAACATTAATTACGTTGTTTGGGTGTAAATAAAACTTATTTCATAATTACATAATATAACGAAACGCGTAGCGGTTTATTCCCACATTTCACAATCCGCCAATCCATGCCCTCCATCTTGCATCAAGAATTATTTCCAGGCTGCTTACCTACAGCACAGACGTAAGACAGTGAGCTTTCGCTCAGCAAGTACAACTATTCTATACCGCAATTTACTTTAAATAAAACACATCACACATATCCTAACTAGCATACCACACAAATCATAACTTAAGCATAACATAATATAACTTATCTTAACTTATGCATGAGCCATTTATGCTTCATTATGCTTGCTTGATTAATCGTAACTTGCTTTCTTAACTTATCATAACTTATCTTGTCTTATCTTATGGGCCCCATAACGTAAGTGTTCGTACCGGGCGCGCAACTATGAATTGGTTGGGGCGGCCAAACCATTTCCAATTCAATCCATAGTTCAACCCGACCTAACGCGGGTCGGTACGACACAGGCAAATTATTTGCCATCATAACTTTCATTATCTCATACTTAATTGTATTAATTAGTGAGCATACATCGTGATATGTCACACAATTAATTTATAATCTTATCATCATAACCTATTCCATGGCATTCTAAATCATAGCATTTCAACTTTTTATAACACATAATCATAGCATACTACAAAGCATGACATTTTCTATAACATTTCCTATAACTTAAAAATATCTATAACACATAAGAGGTAACATTTACACTACATAGCATTTTCATCATACTTTGGCAAGTATACACAACAAAGCCCATGCTGTAGGCGGAGTTGTACTTACCTCGTTCGTAAAAGCTGTGTCCAAAAGTCGAGTTAAATCCCGTTGGGACACTTCGGCGTGCGACGTTCTGAGATTAATAAAAGTACGGGTTAGAACTGTTGGTAATATAACCAACATTCTTATATAACCTTACTTATCTTTACATTGTCCTAATTGGTTACCTAAGTAACCCTAACCGGTTAAATCTTTAACTTAGGTTTAAAAACAAACTTATTTCTTTAGAAAAGAATTCTTAGGTTTTGGTTTAAAAATCCTTTTGTTCAATCTTTAAAAAAAAACTGAAAACCTTAAAAGGAGTCGTATAAAATTATTGACTATTGGAGACTGCCTTTGGAACAGTTTCTCAATGTCCATTTTATTGGAAACTGCCTTTGGAACAGTTTCTCAATGTCAATTTTGCAGTGTAATTACAGAATTACACTTTTTCTGTGTTAATTTATAAATCCTGTACAGGATTTTCCATAATTCCTGTACAGTTTTCCGAAAGCCATTTTCATCTTAAAATTAAGACCAATTCTGAAAAACTTGTCTTCATGAAAGTTTTGGATATTGAAAAACTCTACAGCTTTCATGTTTTGAGAAAAGTCTAGTTCGGACGTTTTCATTGTCAAAAACCTTGTGAAATCATTCCTGGCCGTGCATGGTCCTGGGCATGGTCAGGCTCGGGTTTTGCTAAAAACCGAGGCCATTGGAGCCTCGTTTTGAAAAACTGTCTGCGTTACCCCCTTGGAAAAACCTTACTCTACAACTTTCATGTTTTGAGTTTTTCCTCATTCGGCCTCTAAAGGCCTTAAAATCAGCTTTTCCCGAAACTGGCCAGTTTCTACCCGAAATGGCAGTTTTCGGTTTTACATTCATTTTACGTCCTATTACGTACATCTAACCTCAACCGAACATGCGGGAGCCTAGAAAGTGGTCATGCAGCATTTTCTAATGTCCAATATTCAACATGCAAATCAAATTTAGCATCAAACATAATGTACATAAACCCTAACCATTTCACAAACATCTAGCATGCAAAAATCATAACCACCAAACCATAAACCCTAACCATAACAAGCACATAGCCTATAATCTTAATTTAGGGCAGAAAATTAAAGTGAGCTTATGCTCATTACAACACATGCTTAAATACATTTAAATTTCTCCAATTGAAATTTAAATGAAAGCTCAAGAATTTGGAATTTTACCTCACCTTGGATCCGAATTTTTGGATTGGCTCTTGGCTCCCCTTTTTCCCTCTCCAACAGCCGGTCCTTTGGCCAACTTGTGCACCAAATGCTCTAGTGCTCTTAAATGATGTTCTAAGTGGAAACCAACACTCAAAACCCTAAATCCCCCTTTGGATTCAACTTTTCTCTCTTGCTTTCCTCTTGCCCCACACAACCGGCCCTTGGCCTAGATATGGGTTCCAATTTTTTTCAAACTTCCTTGCTTGCTCTCTAAGGTAAAACCGACTATCCTTAGGCTTAAAACACACTTGGTTTTGCAAAATTTCCTTCCTTTCTCTCTTGTTGAAGTTCGGATTTTTGGTGGAGAAAATTTGGCAAAGTTTTCTAATTTTTTTTTCAAAAGTAAACTCACCTATTTATAGAGGTTGGAATTTCTTGAAATTGCACAACTTAGTCCTCAAAAATTTCAGAAATAGGACTTTAGGGGGACATGTGGCCGGCCATTGTGGCTGATTTTTGGCCAATTACTTTCCAAAATGTTCATTAAATCATTTAATGATGTCATTAAAATAAAGTTAGGTGATGCAAGCTTTTCTTAAGCTTGTTTGGCTTTTTAACTTATTACACAGTCCATTAATGTTTTAACACAGGTATTTCTAATACTGGATTCACTTATGCACAGTATTAGTTTACCGAACGGCAGTCCAAAATTTATCTGTGTGAAAACAAACTGTATAAAAATTTCCTTATTTCTTAAAACCCTTTTTGCCCTTTAATTCTACTTAATGTGCTTGTCTTTCTATGGTGGTTTTAAGTTCTAAACATATCATTTTATCAGTAAAAACGGCCTATACAGTATAATTCTATACTGCGGCGATTTTACTCGTACCGTCTTTTCTTTAACTTTTTGGGGTCAATCTTTGGCTTTCTCGTCCACCATTGACTTTCTTGTCAACAGGTGACTTTCTTGCCGAGATTTGACTCCCGTGGTCAACAGTTGACTTTTTGGTCAACCGTCGACGTTTTTGGTCAAACTTTGACCAACATACATTTTTGGCCATTTTCATTCCTTTTTACCTAAAAGGACGTTTTCTTGTCCTAGAAATTATTTTTGAGTCTTTTAAAGTCATAAAAACTCACAAAACATTATAAAAACCCTTAACCGGGCTTTTTCATTAATATTCTTAAGGTACAATTTGAATTTTTTTTTTTGTACAAAGAATCATAATCGTTAAATAACTAGGTATTACATTAATGCTGGCACCAAGATCACACAAGGCCTTCTCGAAGTAAGAATCTCCAATAGTGCATGGGATGGTGAAACTCCCCGGATCCTTTAACTTTTGAGGCAACTTCCTTTGGAGGATTGCACTACATTCTTCCGTTAACTTAACAGTCTCATAATCCTCCAACCTTCATTTCTTTGCCATGACATCCTTCATAAACTTGACATAATTAGGCATTTGTTCAAGTGCATCTGCAAAGGGAATGTTGATATGGATCTTTTTGAAAATCTCCAGAAACTTCGAGAATTGAGCATCCAACTTCTTCTTCTTGAATCTTTGCAGATATGGGAAGGTAGGAATGATAAGAGGAGGATTATCCGGAAAAGAGATCAACTTAGGCCTTGTACTCTCCCTTTGTTGTTCCGATTCTACATCTTCTCCCTCGGTTTTATCCTCTTGGGGCTTAGGAGCTTCATCTTCTTTCCCACTTCTCAAAGTGATAGCTTTGCAATGGTCCTTGGGATTAGGCTCCGTATTACTTGGGAAGTTTCCCGATGATTGGCCCTTAACCGCATTAGCAAGTTGACCGATTTGCACCTCAAGGGACTTTATGGTTGCATTCATGTTGTTACAGTGTGTCTCAATGTTGTCAAGTCTAGCCTCATCCTTGTTAAACCTCCCTCTAGTCTCAACAATGAAGGTACTCAACAAATCTTCCACCGAAGGTTTCTTTTCCACCGCTTGTTGGTTAAAACCCGGAGGAGGTTGCAAAACATTTCTGTTGTTGGCATAAGAGAAATTCTCATGGTTCCTCGAGCCAGGATGATAGTGAGTGGGCAAGTGATTAGGTCTGTAGTTGAAGTTTCTGTTGTTCACAAACTGAACCTGCTCTTGAGTGTACTCATCCTGTGCATAAGATGTACTGACACCTGCCATTGCCTCTCTGCTAGATGACGCTTCTCTATTATTCAAGGTTGCAAGCTGATTAGACAAAGCTGAGACCTGTGCTGACAATGAAACCAATAGATCCACATCATAAATACCAGCAGTTTTCTTCGGTATTGAGCGCTCTGAAGGCCACTGATAACTGTTGGTAGACATTTCCTCAAGCAAATTGTAGGCCTCTGGAATAGACTTTGCCATCAATGAACCACCTGCAGTGCTATCAACAACAGTCCTCGATTGGCCATTGAACCCATTATAAAGCCTATCAATCAACATCCACTCATCATAACCGTGTTGGGGACATCTTCTGAGCAAGTCCTTGAACCGTTCCCAAGCTTCATACAACTGCTCAAAGTCAATCTGGCAGAAAGATCCAATCTCACTCCGCAACTGGGATGCCTTAGATGGTGGGAAAAACTTTGCAAGAAACCTCTCACTCATCTCTTCCCAAGTACCAATACTCCTTATTGGCAAAGACATCAACCACTGTCGAGCCTTGTCCCGAAGAGAGAATGGAAACAATTTCAACCTGATGGTGCCCTCGGTGACACCATTAATTTTCACCGTATCGGCCGCTTCTAAGAACATGGACAAGTGAGCGTTCGGGTCCTCATTAGACAATCCCCCAAACTGATTCTGTTGAACCATCGAGATCAAAGAAGGCTTTAACTCGAAATTGTTGGCATTAATAGTCTGCCTCCGAATACCCGAATAGTGTTTCTGAACTGGAGGTTTGAAGTAGTCCCGAATTGCCCTTTGTTGCTCAATATTGTTGTTATTATTGTTGTGATCACCCATAGCTCGTGCTTGATTTCTCCTTTCCCTTCTGATTTGACGAAGTGTCCATTCAATTTCCGGATCAAGTGGCACTGGATTAGGATTTTAAGCTCTTCGCATGAACTGTCATAAACAACAATTTGACAAGCTTAAAACAATTAAAATAAAATAAATGCCTAAATTAAGACCGAATCACTTGGTTGTAATATTAGCTAGAATTAATAAAATTTTCAATCCACGGCAACGGCGCCAAAAACTTGTTGCGTGTTTTTCCTTCGAGTGTGCTCGCAAGTGAACGAATCACTACAAGTAATAAAGTGACAAAGTCGAGTATCGTCCCACAGAGATTGAAATTAAGAAAACTAACTAAGTACTACAATTAAAATGACTCAATTTTATCTAAGCTATCAAAATTAAAGGGAGTTGAAAGAAGCAACTAAATTAAGCACTTAAATTAAACTAAGATAAAGCAAACTAAAAGTAATCGAAATTGTGGATTGAAGGGAACTCGATAGTGTGTTAGGCTAGGGAGTTTTGATTTCACTTGACTTAACTTTGCCTATCCAATTCTAAGCTTGTTAATTGAATTCATTGAAATCATTAATCGTAAGTGACAAATTTTAATTTCACTCCCTCTCCCGAGTGCCGAGTAAAATAATATGCAAAATTTAATCAAATTAATATCCCTATTAACTCAATCAATTAAGCATTCATTACGCAACCTACTCTAGTGATTACCCAAGTCATATTAGTCTCCAGAACTTAATATTACAATGGGTTGTGTTTCCCAAATCCCAATATATGAAATTAACTCTCCGAGCCCAATTTCATACATCTAACAACTCTAATTTAATGGTAAATAAAATTAGGAAAACAAAGCACAGAGAAACACAAACAATTTAAAATGAGATTCAATCAACAAGCATTAAATTTATCATAACAAAGTCATCATCAAACTACATCATACCGCCTAGCACAGAAAGTTTAGCTAGACATCAATGTAAACTCAAACATATTCAAGCTTGAATAAATCTGAAAATACATGAAGAATCCAGAAAAATAAACAACTACTAGATATAAGAACAAGAGGAGAAAAGATGAAGAAAAATAAAACTCCAATGTAGTGCAGCCCCAAATCATCCAGTAGCTTCCTCTCAAAATCCTCTTGAAGTTTTAGGGTTTCTTCAAAAATTTAGGGTTTTTTCTCTCTCTCTCTACTGTCCTTCAGTCCTTTTCGCTCTCCTCTAGCTCCTCCCTTTCCGAGCTCCAGATCGTCCTCTTTTGTACGTGGGCACTACAAGTGGAGGGAAAGCGCGCCTCAGCACGTGAGAGCATGCCTGAGAGTGCGCGGCCGCACGCTCTGGCTGGGCACAAGGAGGTAGGGCACGCGCTGGTGCTGGGCGTGCGCTGCTGGGGCACGCGGGCACTGGGCGCGCCTGCGCCTCCACTGCGGGCTAAAATTTGATTTTCATCCCCAATTCTTCTAAAATCCAATTTTTTTTTTCTTATTTATCTAAAACACTCACAAACACATTAAACCAATCTAAAAACTAGAAGATTTTGTAAATTATCTCATTTTAAGACAATAAATAAGTGAGTAAAAGCTCACTTATCACCAATCCAATCCATCTCAAACCATGGACCATGCTGTTTAAACCCGCCCTCATGGCAAGTCGGTACGACACGATAACATTATCATATGGTTTAGTGAATATGCCTCATGATGTCACTATATCAAAACATATAACATAACATAATAACAAACCATAACATAAAACATCATAGCGTAAAACATCATAACATAAAACATCATAACGTAAAACATCATAACATAAAACATCCTAACGTAAAACATTATAACATAGAATGTTATAACGTAAAACATCCTAAAATAGAATGTTATAACGTAAAACATCATAACATAAAACATCCTAACATAGAATGACATAACATAAAACATCCTAACATAGAATGTCATAACGTAAAACATCATAACATAGAACATCATAATATATGTAAATCATGTAAATCAATACATGATTTCTTGAAAAACATGCCATGCAACAAAAACGTATTGTCCAGACTGTAGGCGGAGTTGTACTTACCAGTCGTCCTACGCTCTTGGTTTATCATCCAAACATGGCACGACAATAGTTCATACTCCTGTTTTCAAACAGGGTGTAAGATAAAAGTCATTCACAATCTATCTTACCATAAATCATAATCGTTAAATGCTGGTGTCCTAACCAACATCCATGAGTAGCCCTAGTTATATGTCCCCCATATTTTCTTATGATAACTCGTTTGATTACTTGCAGTAACCCTAGGGCTCAGGACCCAACTAGACTTAAACAGTATCTTATTAGATTACTACTAGTAATCTTGGGCCTAAGCCCAATTACTTTTAAATAAATACCTCATTAGGTTATTATCGGTAACCCAGGGCTTTAGGCCCAACTAAATAACTTGGGTATCTCATGTGATTACTATAAGTAACCTAAATCATTTGGCCTATTAAAAGTTGGTAACCTTCTCGGTTACTATTTGTCCTATAGTTATTTACCATAAGACTTGGCTTTTTTATTTATTCAAATCCTTTTTTGATAAATTTTTAACCCCTTTTTACAAACTGCTTAAAACAGTCCCATAAACTTTGGTTATCAGTGCATGTGCAGGAATTTCCTGTTTATGCACTGTTTTAGGAAATCCTGTGCAGATATTTCATGTTTCCTGTACAGTTTTGGAAAATCAGGTTTTACTTTAAAAACTGTTTAGAATTAGAAAAAGTAAATCATAAACAATACTACAACTTTCATGTTTTGCTCAAAAACCAAATCTGTCTTTTTCCTACCCATTTTTCTTGTTGAACCTGCCAGGCCATGCACACTGGGTCTGGCCGACTAGGTTCGGGTTTTTGTAAAAACAGAGGTCTTGGGAGCCTTATTTTTGAAAACCGTCCAAGTTTCTTCTAGGGTTTTCCATTTTCTACAACTTTATAGTTTTAACTTTCTTCAAATTCGGCCTCTAAGGGCCTCAAATTCACGTTTCTAGGAAGCTACCCAGTTTTACCCAAAAACTGGCAGTTTCGTATTAGGTCAAGTTTTACGTAAAATTACGCGCACACTATCTCAAACGGTCACAACCGTGAGCCTACGACAAACATGTAGCGTATTATGTAAGTTTTCCATCAACATGTATTGGTTCATACCCATGTAACCCATGTGGTGTTCTTTCACCAAACTAGGATTTTATGGTTGATTTGCTTACTTAATTCATGATACAAGCTTATTACCAAACTCATTCTATCATTCATACCTAACATACTTCTTCTTGAATATATAGGGACATATAACAAACACCTTAATGGCATGCATGCAAACCATAACATCTCACAAGCATACCATCAAAAACATGCACCAAAACATAAATCAAGACCATTAAACCCTAATCAAGCATAATCAAGCACTAAATAAAACCATAGTGCATGAAACTTAAAAGTGAGCTTATGCTCTTACATATCCACATAAAATACACATAAATCTTGAACCAAAACTTAATTGGATAGCTTAAAGGTTTTAGATAATTACCTTTAAACTTGGGGAATGCTTCTAGACCTTGAACCAAACTTTTCCTTCTTGCTTGGTTCCCCCAAAAATTCCGACCACTTCCTTCACTTTCTCTCCCTCTTTTCTCTTTTTTTTTTTTTTTCTTTTTATGGGTTTCGGCTTCTAAGGGGGGTTTTGAGGTAGAGAGAATGGGTTGGAATTTGGGTAGAGTTTTGGGGTAGAGTCACATAAAATGATCCAAAAACCACCCACCGATCACCTATTTATAGGCAAAAAATAATTTATTTTTGGATTTATTTTTTTTCTAAAATTACGCATTAGTCCTTGAGAGCAAAATATTTGCCCATATCCCCCCTTAGGTGGCCGGCCATGAGGATGCTTGGTGGCCAAGTTACTGGCTCACCAAGTACTTGCTTACCTCATCATGCTTACCTCATCGTGCTTACGTCATCATGCTTACCTCATCATGCTTACTTTTCTTAAAATTGCACTTTGGTCCTTAGAAACAAAATATTTTCACTTTAGTCCATGAAGGTGGTCGGTTATGGTAGAGCCACTTGGCTTCCAATGCATGCATAATTATCCACTTGATTCAAAAAATCCATTAATATACTTATACAGTCCATCTTTATATTAATGCAGATATTGCAAATACTGTTTTTAACTAATAATAGTATAATTGTACTGGACTACAGTCCAGAATTCATCTGCGCTTAACCGGACTGTGTATGGATTTTTTCTTAGCACTTGAAACTACTTAGTCCTTATTGTCCTAAATAATGTGCTTGATTTTTCTAGGGTGGTCTTGAACCTTATTCTTGCTTATTCATACGTAATGATAGTTAATCGCAGTATAATTTTCATATTGTTAATTACACTGTAGTACCGCTTCAGTCAAACATTAGGTCAACCTAGTTAAATGTTGACCGATATAAAATCATAAATTCCTGTTATGCCTTTTCCATGAAAAAGCCTCATGTTTGACTAAGCAAATTACTATTAGTCTCGTAGCTAATTAAACGAGAACTCAAACATATACTGATGTTTAACTCAGATCATGAGTTTCATATTGACATATAAGATTTAGACTTGGATTTTCCTTGTATCTAAGGAAATCACAAGTTTATCAAAATTTCGGGTTCTTACATTCTACCCTCCTTAAAAAAAAATTTCGTCCTCGAAAATTCAGTAATTCTCATTCTAATGCTCCCAACAATGAAGCTGACTGAGTCATTAGTCTCATGCCCCTTTATCATCTTAAAACTTATCTTTAAAACATAAACTCGGTCTCTTGATCTTACTGACCTACAATTCGCAGACTGCAAACTGCAAACTGCATTTTGCGTACTGCATACTGCATCATATTGCATACTGCATACTTTCTTATTTTCATACTTACGTACTTTCATGCTTTCTTACTATATACTTTCATGCTTTTATACTTTCATACTTTCATGCTGCATCACAAAAACTATCTATATAAAAAGCTTAGCAAGTATATCATATAACTTACATATTATGTAATAACTGACCTGGTTACAAGTTATGATTTCTTGTTTCTCAAGGAATCAAAATTTGTATTATGTATAAGTAATGAATTTGCCTGATCTGAGTTATCAGAATTAAGATTTATGTATGATTTGTATTCCGGTCAAAGTTTGGCCAGAATGATTTGAACTATGATAGGAATTTATGATTTTATGTTGGTCAAAGTTTGGCCAGAATGATTTAAAGTATGATAAGAATTTATGATATATGATGGTCAAAGTTTGACCAGAAAGTCAAAGTATGATGATACTGTTGAATAACAGGCAGCATAGAAATTATACTGCGAAAAACCATCATTACAGATAGATAAGCAAGTTTAAGGTACGGAATTATGTTAGAAAAATCAAGCACAATATTTAAGACAAGAGCGACTAATTAGCCTTAAGTTCTAAGAAAAACCTAAACGCAGTCCAATTTTATGCAGATAAATTCTGGACTGCAGTTTAGTATGACAGTACTGTTTTAGTTGAAAAACAGTATTTTTTATATTTGTATTAGTATGAAAATAGACTGCTTTTAAGATTTAAAGCCAAACGGAGCCCTAAGTATGGGACACCTCATCACAAGATAAATATGATATTTTTGAATTTTTGGAAAATTTGGAAAGTATTCCAAGAAGATTCTTGAACCTTATCTTTCACCAAGTGGCCGGCCACCTCATGGGGATTTTTCAGTAAATAAAATTTTTGTAGGGCTTGGAGAGCAAGGAGGGTAGACCCGAAATTGTAATGAACCTATGCTTTCCTTAGAGACAAGGAAAATCTAATATTGAACCTTGTATGTCGATATGAAGCTCATGATCTGAGTTGAATATCAGTATATGTTTGAGTACTCATTTAATTAGTTACAATACTCAATAATAGTTTGCTTAGTCAAGCATGAGGCCTTTTGACAAAAAGGGCATAATAGGAATTTATGATTTTATGCCGGTCAAAATTTGACTAGGTTGACTTTTAGTTTGACTGAGATGGTACTGCAGTGTGATCAACAATATAGAAATTATACTGCGAAAAACCGTCATTACGGACGAATGAGCAAGAATAAGCTATGAGACCACCCTAGAAAAATCAAGCACAATATTTAGGAAATATGGACTAAATAGTTTCAAGTCCTAAGAAAATCTGATACGCAGTCCAATTTTATGCAGATGAATTCTAGACTGTAGTCCAATATGACAATACTGTTTTTGGTAAAAAAACAGTATTAATATTATTTAAGTTAGTATGGAAATGGACTGCATGAGTATATTAGTGGATTTTTAAAATCAAGTGGATAATTATGCAAGAATTGAAAGCCAAGTAACTCCACCATAGTCGGCTACCTTCAGGGAATAAATTGCAAATATTTTGTCTGTAGGGGTCAAAGTGTAATTTTTAGAAAAGTAAGCTTGATGATTTAAACATGATGTAAACATCATTATGTAAGCATGATGTAAGCATGATGATGTAAGCATGGTGAGGTAAGCAATGGCTTAGTGAACAAGCAACCTCATGGCCGGCCACCAAAGGGGGTATATGAGCAAATATTTTGCTCTCAAGAGCATAAGCTCACCAATTATGTTCATGCTCTAGTTTGTTTTACTAGTCTGTGCTTGATTAGGGTTTGGTGGTCTCTAATTATGTTTTGATGCATGTTTTTGATGGTATGCTTGTGAATTTAGGTTTGCAAGTATGCCTACTATATGTTTGTTATATTCCCATAAGTTTAAGAATGAATGTATGATCTTGATAACATTAGTATTACGCTGCATGTTTGACGTAGCTCAGGCTGCGATTGTTTGAGGTAGTGTGTGCGTAATTTTACGTAAGAACAACCTAAACCAAAACTGCAGTCTCGGTCAAGACTGGCAGTATTCTGAAACAGTATTTTGAGGCCTTAGAGGCTGATTTGAAGAAACTCAAAACTAAAGTTGTAGAAATGAAAGCCTAGGGCAACATAGACGTTTTTAAAATATGACTCCAAAGGCCTCTGTTTTTATAGAAACCAAACTTAGTCAGCCAGACCAGTGTGCACGGCCAGGCAGGTTCAACAGAAAAATGGATAGGTTAAAGATAGATTTGATTTTCGAGAAAACACGAAAGTTGTAGTATATTCGAGATCTAAATTTTCATGAAGAAATATTTTTCTAATTCTAAACATATTTAAAGAAAAACCAGATTCCCAAAACTGTGCAGGATACAGAAAATTCCTGCACAGGATTTTCAGAAAACAGTGCAAAGAAGGAAATTCCTGCACATGCACTGATAACTGAAATTAAGGAACTATTTTCAAAGATTATTTTCAGAGCTTGACAGTTTTAACTGTCTTGCTTAAAAGTTGCGATTTTATGAAAATACGATTTTATAAGATTTTTAAAGAACACTTGACAAAGGTTTGTCAAGAAAGAGCAAATAAATAAATAATTCGCCTTACCTATGGTTACGATAGTAATCTAACAGGTAATACTTTGAATTAGTTGGTCTTTGTAAGATTAGTATTAATAGATATTATTAAGTATGTTGGGCCATGAGCCTAGGGTTACGCAAGTAACTAACGATTATCATAAGAAGATGTAGGAGGACATAAACTAGGCTACTCATGGATGTTGTTAGGACACCAAAATTAAGAATGATTATGTAAGATAGAATATGTATGACTTATCTAACCCTGTTGGAAACAGGAGTATGAATATTGTCGTGCCATGTTTGGACGATAAACCAAAGCGTATGAGACAAGTACAACTCGCCTACACATGGGCAAAACATTTTTACATGACATGTTTTTCAAGAAATATTATTGATGTACATGATTTAAATATTTATATTTATGGTGCTTATGTTATGATGTTTATGTTATGATGTTTTATGTTATGGTGTTTATATTATGGTTTGTTAGTATGTTATGTTACATGTTTTAATATAGTGACATCATGCAGCATGCTCACTAATATTAAACCACATTGTAAGAACATGTTTTTAAACCATCAGTTAAGATAAGATAAGCTAAGATCATTGTGTCGTACTGACTTACCACGAAGGCGGGTTTAAATGGTTTAGTCTACGGTTTGAGTTGAATTGGATTGACTGCCCCAATCACTTCATGTTAAACTGTTTGTTTCATGGTTTGAGTTGGATTGGACTGGCCGCCTCCAGCCACTCCATAGCGATGTACCACGGTGTGTGCACATATGACATGTAAAGGAACAGAACTAAGTTAATATAAGAAAGCATAATTGATTTATAAGAAAGCATAATCGATTCATGCATTCTTTTATTAAAATGTTTTGCGGATTGAATGTTGTACTTACTGGACATAAGCTCATTACTTACGTTCATCTTGTAGGTTAGCAACCTACCGGTAATACTTGATGCAAGACTATGGAGACTGGCGCTACAGACTGTGAAATGTGGGATAGACACCACCACGGGTTTAGAAATTATGTTATGTAAATTATGCTTTAGAAAATATATTTGTAAAATGTGTTATGTTATGTTATGTTATAATAAAGTGATAGTATGGGCAAGGAATTGTTTTTAAGAAGAAAACTATTTTTAAGAAATTGTTTTCAAGAACAAGTTCAGGAAAAGTTTTCAAGGATGATGGCAATAAGTTGCCTCGTGTTGTAGCGACCCGCTTTAGGTCGAGTTTGGTCCACGGTTTGAATATGATAGCTTTCAATATGATTATGAAAGCTCGGTACTCGAGTGAGTACCTATGAATATGTATGAGGATAAGTTAAGTTTAAAGTAAAGTAAGAAAAGAAAGAAAAAAAATTTTACTATGAAATTTTTAGTAAGTTTAAAGCTTTTTAAATTAAGAATTAAGTTAAGTAAGCACATCACGGAAGTCACGGACCTACGTAGCGTAGGTCGGGGTCGTGACAGAGATGGTATCAGAGCAGGTGTTTTGCCATCCAGTTTCACAGTTCTGCCACCAAAGCCACAGTTTTGTAAGTTTGTTTTCTTACTCTAATTTATGTATAGTAACTATGTGAGGTTATAGTATTATAATAGTAAAGACATGAACCTGGTGTCAAACCCGGGTATGATTGAAGAAGACCACGAGGCTTCGTTGGCATCCTAGGGAATGAGTCACGCATCTTCGATGGGACTCAGGAGACGGCTGCATTAGCTGAGTGGCTGCACGATATGGAGATGATATGTCAACTAGGTTGCAGCTTGGCACGTTTATCGAAATGAGTCTATGGGCTATTATTACCAGTAGATCGGAGTTGCACAACGAAAGCGTGGTGGATAAGATGAGCTTACGATATGATATGATGATAACGTTACGAATCTCTAGTATGATATAATAAGTTATGATGATATGATATGTTAAGATATGAATGAAAGAATAGGTATTAGAAATGTTAGGAACTAGAATTAGAATATGGTTTGCCGTGTGTACGACTGAACCAATTTCCACAAGAGCTTAATCTTGCAACTGTAGTAGTTAAGTTATGATGATAAGTGCTAGAGCAGCAATAAGAAATGAATAGGCTTCGAGATTAGATGGCCTATCGCCTTACCTTAGTTGGGTGATAATCAGGAATTGTTTTTAAGGGATAAGATTGATGTTATAAAATTTAAGTTTCATGATTATGAAACTTTTACCCCAATAAGCTGAGGGGGTTTTTATGAATGTTTTAAATAAGACCTTGGTATGTTGGATGTTGTCAAGAAGAATTTAGTAGATTACGATGATGACTATCAGTTTGACGATGAAATTGAGGATATGATCCCTTAGTAAGGGAAATTATGTAATGATGGGAAGTTTTAGATATTCCTAAGAATTACGATTTTGTGCTATGAAGGAAATGTTAGAAGCAATAAGAGAAGCTTCTACCATCTAGCAAGCAGCTAGTTGATATGATATAAGTATACCTTTTATTGCATCACTCGAACGATATTATGTTTTTTCCAATATTGACTTTGAAAATATTCAAAGAAAATATTTTTATAAAAGATGCTTAAATCTTGATCTCATGCTTAATAGAACCCCTCATTTTATATAAGACAGCCGAATCCTTAAGGAGGAAATTCCAAGATAGGGGTTGTCATGAAAAGTAAAGGTTCCGAGATAAGAGCCGTTATGAAAAGTAAATGGCCAAATCCTTGAAGAAGCGAGTCCCAAGATAGGGGCCATAGGCCGAATGCTTGAGGGACGAGTTCCAAGAAAGGGGCCATTAAGAAAAGTAAAGGGTTCTAATAGCATAATATCAAGGTTCAAGAAAGAAGCTATTCTCAAAAAGTGTCCTAAATATATTATACGATATGCTTTCCAAGTGTGGAAAGTTATATAATATGATGTACTTTTCAAGTATGAAAAAGTGATATATGATATGTTTTTCAAACATGGCAAGTTATATGATATACTTGCTCAGCTTTTTATGTAGATAGTTCTTGTGCTGCAATATGAAAGGAAAGTATGATAGCATGAAAGTATGTAAGTAAGAAAGTATGCAGTATGAAAGTAAGATAATATGAAGTAAGAATGTATGAAAGTATATATGAAGGAATGAAAGTATGATAATAGGATATGAAAGTAAGATTATGGTCCTATATAAGAGGCATGATCCCATTAAAGTATTAAAATGGGAACATGAGCAAACCATTATGAAATTGTGGTGGATTTTAAGAAAAAGCACCTAAAAGTATCCGAATTTTCGAGGACGAAATTCTTTTTAAGGAGGGTAGAATGTAAGAACCCGAAATTGTAATGAACCTATGCTTTTCTTAGAGACAAGGAAAATCTAAGATTGAATCTTGTATGTCGATATGAAGCTCATGATCTGAGTTGAATATCAGTATATGTTTGAGTTCTCATTTAATTAGCTACGATACTCAATAATAGTTTGCTTAGTCAAGCATGAGGCATTTTGACAAAAAGGGCAGAATAGGAATTTATGATTTTATGCCGGTCAAAGTTTGACTAGGTTGACTTTTAGTTTGACTATGATGGTATTACAGTGTGATTAACAGTATAGAAATAATACTGTGAAAAACCGTCATTACGGACGAATGAGCAAGAATAAGCTATGAGACCACCCTAGAAAAATCAAGCACAATATTTAGGGCAATATGGACTAAATAGTTTCAAGTCCTAAGAAAATCCGATACGCAGTCCAATTTTATGCAGATGAATTTTAGACTGTAGTCCAATATGACAATAGTGTTTTTTGTAAAAAAACAGTATTGATATTATTTAAGTTAGTAAGGAAATGGACTGCATGAGTATATTAGTGGATTTTTAAAATCAAGTGGATAATTATGCAAGAATTGGAAGTCAAGTGACTCCACCATAGTCGACCACCTTCAGGGAATAAATTGTAAATATTTTGTCCGTAGGGGTCAAAGTGTAATTTTTAGAAAAGTAAGCTTGATGATTTAAACATGATGTAAGCATGATGTAAGCATAGTGAGGTAAGCAATTGCTTAGTGAACAAGCAACCTCATGGCCAGCCACCTAAGAGGGGTATATGAGCAAATATTTTGCTCTCAAGGACTAATGGGCAAATATTTTTCTCTTAAGGGCTATTAGGTAATTTTTGGATTAAAAATAAATCCAAAAATTAAATTATTTATCACCTATAAATAGGTGATGGGGGGGCTCATTTTGTTCACAAAAATGAGAAAACACCAAAAAACCATGCCAAAATTTCTTCGCACATTCTCCCCCTATAAAAAAAAAAAAAAAAAAAAAACCAAACCCTAGAGTAAAGAAAAAGAGAAGAGAAAGTGTCAGGTTGTGGTGGTCGAAAAATTTGGAGAAGTCACCAACTAAGTTGGCCGAAAATTTTTGGGAACCCACCAAGCCAAGAGAGGCCGGTTGTGGCAGGGAACAAGGGGAAAAAGTTGGATAAAAAATCTAGCACCAATCTTTGAGATTGGTTAAGGTAATTCTCTTTGGTACCCTAAGCTTTTTAATTGAGCATTGATTGGAAATTTAAGTGTATTTCCAAAGTTAGATTGTAAGAGCATAAGCTCACCAATTATGTTCATGCTCTAGTTAGTTTTACTAGTATATGCTTGGTTAGGGTTTGGTGGTCTCTAATTATGTTTTGATGCATGTTTTTGATGGTATGCTTGTGAGATATTTGGGTTTGCAAGTATGCCTATTATATGTTTGTTATACGTCCCATAAGTTTAAGAATGAATGTATGATCTTGATAACGTTAGTATTACGCTGCATGCTTGACGTAGGCTCATGGCTGCTACCGTTTGAGGTAGTGTGTTCGTAATTTTACGTAAGAACCAACCTAAACCAAAACTGCCAGTCTCGGGTCAAGACTGGGCTGTATTCTGGAAATGGTATTTTGAGGCCCTTAAAGACTGAATTTGAGGAAACTCAAAACTACAAAGTTGTAGAAAATGGAAAATTCTAGGGGGCTGCATGGATGGTTTTTAAAAATAAGATTCCAAAGTCCTCTGTTTTTATAGAAATCCGAGCCTGGTCTGCCAGACCCAATGTGCACGACCAGGTAGGTTCAACAAGAAAAATGGACAGGTTAAAGGCAGATTTGGTTTTTGAACAAAACAAAAAAGTTGTAGTATTATTCGAGATCTATATTTTCATGAAGAAATATTTTTCTAATTCCAAACATATTTTAAACTAAAACTAGATTCCCAAAACTGTGCAGGGTACAGAAAATTCTTGCACAGGATTTTCAGAAAACAGTGCAAAAGTAGGAAATTCCTGTACATGCACTGATAACTGAAATTAAGGAACTATTTTCAAATATTGTTTTTAGAGCTTGACAGTTTTTAACTGTCTTTGCTTAAAAGTTGAGATTTTATAAAAATACGGTTTTTATAAGATTTTTAAAGAAAACTAGACAAAGGTTTGTCAAGAAAGAGCAAATATATAAATAATTGGGCCCTATGGTTACCGATAGTAACCTAATGGGGTAATACTTTGAAATTAGTTGGGCCTTAGTAAGATTAGTAACCTAATAAGATATTATTTAAGTATGTTGGGCCATGAGCCTTGGGTTACGACAAGTAACTTAACGTATTGTCATAAGAAGATATAGGGACATATAACTAGGGCTACTCATGGATATTGGTTAGGACACCAACATTTAACGATTATGATTTATGGTAAGATAGAATATGTATGACTCTTATCTTACACCCTATTTGGAAGCAGGAGTATGAACTATTGTTGTGCCATGTTTGTACGATAAACCAAGAGCGTATGATGACAAGTACAACTCCGCCTACAACATGGACAAAACGTTTTTACATGACATGTTTTTCAAGAAATCATATATTGATGTGCATGATTTAAATATGTTATATGTTATGGTGCTTATGTTATGATGTTTATGTTATGGTATTTATGTTATGGTTTGTTAGTATGTTATGTTACATATAGTGACATCATGCAGCATGCTCACTAATATTAAACCATATTGTAAGAACATGTTTTTAAACTATCAGTTAAGATAAGATAAGCTAAGAACATTGTGTCGTACCGACTTACCACAAAGGCGGGTTTAAATGGTTTAGTCTATGGTTTGAGTTGAATTGGATTGACTGCCCCAATCACTTCATGTTAAACAGTTTGTTTCATGGTTTGAGTTGGATTGGACTGGCCGCCTCCAGCCACTCCATAGCGATGTACCACGGTGCGTGCACACATGACATGTAAAGGAATAGAACTAAGTTAATATAAGAAAGCATAATTGATTTATAAGAAAGCATAATCGGTTTATGCATTTTTTTATTAAAATGTTTTGCGGATTGAATGTTGTACTTACTGGACATAAGATCATTACTTACGTTCATCTTGTAGGTCAGCAACCTACCGGTAATACTTGATGCAAGACTGTGGAGGCTGGCGCTACAGACTGTGAAATGTGGGATGGACACCGCCACCGATTGTGAAATTATGTTATGTAAATTATGTTTTATAAAATATTTTTGTAAAATATGTTATGTTATGTTATGTTATAATAAAGTGATAGTATGGGCAAGGAATTGTTCTTAAGAAGAAAACTATTTTGAAGAAATTGTTTTTAAGAACAAGTTAAGGAAAAGTTTTCAAGGATGATGGCAACAAGTTGCCTCGTGTTGTAGCGACCCGCTTTAGGTCGATTTTGGTCCACGGTTTGAATATGATAGCTTTTAATATGATTATGAAAGCTCGGTACTCGAGTGAGTACCTATGAATATGTATGAGGATAAGTTAAGTTTAAAGTAAAGTAAGAAAAAAATTTTACTCTGAAATTTTCAGTAAGTATAAAGCTTTTTAAATTAAGAATTAAGTTAAGTAAGCACGTCACGGAAGTCACGGCCCTACGTAGCGTAGGTCGGGGTCGTGACAGAGATGGTATCAGAGCAGGTGTCCTGCCATCCAGTTTCACAGTTCTGCCACCAAAGCCACAATTTTGTAAGTTTGTTTTCTTACTCTAATTTATATATAGTAACTATATGAGGTTATAGTATTATAATAGTAAAGACATGAACCTGGTGTCAAACCCGAGTATGATTGAAGAAGGCCATGAGGCTTCATTGGCATCCTAGGGAATAAGTCACGCATCTTCTACGGGACTCAGGAGACGGCTGCACTAGTTGAGTTGCTGCACGATATGGAGATGATATGTCAACTAGGTTGCAGCTTGGCGCGTTTATCCAAATGAGTCTATGGGCTATTATTACCAGTAGATCGGAGTTGTGTAACGAAAGCGTGGTGGATAAGCTGAGCTTACGATATGATATGATGAGATCGTTATGAATCTCTAGTATGATATAATAAGTTATGATGATATGCTATGTTAAGATATGAATGAAAGAATTGGTACTAGAAATGTTAGGAACTAGAATTAGAATATGATTTGCCGTGTGGACGACTGAACCAATTTCCACAAGAGCTTAATCTTGCAACTGTAGTAGTTAAGTTATGATGATAAGTGCTAGAGCAGTAATAAGAAATGAATAGGCTTCGAGATTAGATGGCCTATCACCTTACCTTAGTAGGGTGATAATCAGGAATTGTTTTTAAGAGATAAGATTAATGTTATAGAATTTAAGTTTCATGATTATGAAACTTTTACCCCAATAAGCTGAGGGGATTTTTATGAATGTTTTAAATAAGACCTTGGTATGTTGGATGTTGTCAAGAATTTAGTAGATTACGATGATGACTATCAGTTTGACAATGAAATTGAGGATATGATCCCTTAGTAAGGGAAATTATGTAATGATGGGAAGTTTTAGATATTCCTAAGAATTACGATTTTATGCTATGAAGGAAATGTTAGAAGCAATAAGAGAAGTTTCTACCATCTAGCAAGCAGCTAGTTGATATGATATAAGTATACCTTTTATTGCATCACTCGAACGATATTATGTTTTTTCCAATATTGACTTTGAAAATATTCAAAGAAAATATTTTTATAAAAGATGCTTAAATCTTGATCTCATGCTTAATAGAACCCCTCATTTTATATAAGACAGCCAAATCCTTAAGGAGGAAATTCCAAGATAGGGGTTGTCATGAAAAGTAAAGGTTCCGAGATAAGAGCCGTTATGAAAAGTAAATGGCCAAATCCTTGAAGAAGCGAGTCCCAAGATAGGGGCCATAGGCCGAATGCTTGAGGGACGAGTTCCAAGAAAGGGCCATTAAGAAAAGTAAAGGGTTCTAATAGCATAATATCAAGGTTCAAGAAAGAAGCTATTCTCAAAAAGTGTCCTAAATATATTATACGATATGCTTTCCAAGTGTGGAAAGTTATATAATATGATGTACTTTTCAAGTATGAAAAAGTGATATATGATATGTTTTTCAAACATGGCAAGTTATATGATATACTTGCTCAGCTTTTTATGTAGATAGTTCTTGTGCTGCAATATGAA
>CM046372.1:7045053-7122031 GCA_025413025.1 Ficus hispida | reverse complement strand
CTAAACTTGCATAAAAATCCTATTTCGAAACTAGCATATCGAAACCGAAAACTATCAACTACACATAAGCATAGTACTTGAATTTACTTTTCATAAACTCATGCTTATACATAACATCACACTCAAAATCTTCTTATCAAAAACGTGAATGAAAACTAGAGGTTAAAGGGTTTTACCTCAAGCTTCACAAAACAATTCTAGCTTAAGGTTTTGGAGGTTTTCTTTCTCACTAGACCAACACCACAACCGAATTTGTTTTCAGCTTCCTCTCAATTTTTGTTCGGCTCCTAAGGAAGAGAAGAATCAGATCATGAGCTGCCAAACTATGGTTTATTGTCCAAAGTCTTAAGCTTGTACGTATCACCTCCTATATATATAGGTGAAAGGAAAAGAATTTCACTTAGACTTTTCTTCCTTTCTAAGTTGCTTATTAGCTTTCATAAACAGCATATTTGCTGCCAAGTCCCTTGAGGTGTCCGGTTGAGAAAGCTCTAGATGGCCACATAATCAAGACTAAGTGTTGGCTCATCAAAGCTAGACACATGAAGTGTCTCATCCTTGTAATGGCCGGCCATTAGGTGGCAGCACATGCTTAATTACTAGCTTAGCAAGCAAAGCTATAAGCTTGCTCATTCAAGCTATTGACAACACTTGTCATTCTCTCAAAAATTTGAGAATCAATTACTCTTAAGCTGCAGATAATTCTCAAGAGTAATATATTTACTCAATGGAATCATGTGGTGGCCGGCTATGGAGAATCCAATGGAAGAAAATAGTTAGACTAACTAAGTTAACAAACCTAGTTACTTTCTTGGTTTTAACATAACTATGGTAACTAAATTTTGTAACCAATCTTTGGCTTAGTTGAATTTGAATGCTTAGTAAGAAAATCTATCATAATTTCTTGAAATTCTTCATAAGGTGGCCGGCCATACCTTGCTAAGTGTGAAAGTTGCAAAATGCAACATAGCTTAGTATGCAAAACTACTTTGCTTACTAGGCAAGGTTAAAATTGTGTGGTATCAAATTCTAATGAACTTCAAATTTCTCATACCTTGCCTATTGGTCCTTAAGAGCAAAATATCAGCTCATTAACCTTAATGTGGCCGGTTCCCTTAAGTACAAGTATAGGCAAATGATTGGTCAATTTTGAACCAATCCAACCTAACTTGATTCCTTGGTTTCCAACTAGGTTAACCAAATTTAAAAAAATCATCATAAACTAAATTGAACTAGGAAATCTAACTAGAATATCCATAGTTCCATAAATTTATAAATTTATTTATCAAACCATAATTTTCACAAAATTGCACTTTGGCCCCTAAAGGCAAAACATTTGCACTTTAGTCCCTATAGGGTGGCCGGCTACGGTGATAGCATTTGGCCTCCAATTCTTGCTTAATCAATCACCTAACATTATCTTAACTTTCTTAAAATTCATAACCATTCACTTTTCTTAGAATTACATATTGGCCCCTATAGACAAAATATTTACATTTTAGTCCTTACAGGGTGACCGATTCTCAAAGTGACATTTGTCATTCTTTTTAGGACAAGGTGTCACCTATAAGGCCCCATAAGCTATCCTCTTAAATACAGTCCATTTCAAATACTGTTTTCATCTAACAAAAGTATAATTGTACTGGACCACTGTCTAGAATTTATCTATACTTAACTGGACTGTGTATAGGATTTTCTTAAGACTTGAAACTACTTAGTCAAACATTGACTGGCATAAATTCCTATTTTACCCTTTTTCTCAAAAGGCTTCACGCTTGACTAAAGCAAGCTATTACTGAGTCTCGTAGATACTTAAATGAGAACTCAAATATAAACTGATATTTAACTCAGATCATGAGTTTCATATCGACATACTAGATTCAAATTTGTGATTTTCCTTATCTAAAAGGAAATCATAGGTTCATCAAAATTCCGGGTATTACAGTAAGATTATGGTTCTATATAAGAGGCATGATCCCATTAAAGTATTAAAATGGGAACATGAGCAAACCATTATAAAATTGTGGTGGATTTTAAGAAAAAGCACCTAGAAGTATCCGAATTTTCGAGGACGAAATTTTTTTTAAGGAGGGTAGAATGTAAGAACCCGAAATTATGATGAACCTATGCTTTCCTTAGAGACAAGGAAAATCTAAGATTGAACCTTGTATGTCGATATAAAGCTCATGATCTGAGTTGAATATCAGTATATGTTTGAGATCTCGTTTAATTAGCTACGATACTCGATAATAGTTTGCTTAGTCAAGCATGAGGCCTTTTGAGAAAAAGGGCAGAATAAGAATTTATGATTTTATACCGGTCAAAGTTTGACCAGGTTGACTTTTAGTTTGACTGAGATGGTACTGCAGTGTGATCAACAGTATGGAAATTATACTGCGGAAAACCGTTATTACGAACGAATGAGCAAGAATAAGCTATGAGACCACCCTAGAAAAATCAAGCACAATAAGTAGGGCAATATGGACTAAATAGTTTCAAGTCCTGAGAAAATCCGATACGCAGTTCAATTTTATGCAGATAAATTCTGGACTGTAGTCCAGTATGGCAATACTGTTTTTGGTGAAAAACAATATTGATATTGTTTAAATTAGTAAGGAAATGGACTGCATGAGTATATTAATGGATTTTTAGAATCAAGTGGATAATTATGCAAGAATTGGAAGCCAAGTGGCTCCACCATAGTCGGCCACCTTCAGGGACTAAATTGTAAATATTTTATCCGTAAAGGCGAAAGTGTAATTTTTAGAAAAGTAAGCATGAAGATGTAAGCATGATGTAAGTATGATGATGTAAGCATGGTGAGGTAAGCAATTGCTTGGTGAACAAGCAACCTCATGGCCGGCCACCTAAAGGGGGTATATGGGCAAATATTTTGCTCTCAAGGACTAATGGGCAAATATTTTTCTCTTAAGGGCTATTATGCAATTTTTGGATTAAAAATAAATCCAAAAATTAAATTATTTATCACCTATAAATAGATAATGGGGGGGCTCATTTTGTTCACAAAATGAGAAAACACCCCAAACCATGCCAAAATTTCTTCTCACACTCTCCCCTATAGAAATTAAAAAAAAAAAAAAACCGAACCCTAGAGGAAAGAAAAAGAGAAGAGAAAATATTAGGTGGTGGTGGTCGGAAAATTTGAAGAAGTCACAAACCAAGTTGGCTGAAAATTTTTGGGAACCCACCAAGCCAAGGGAGGCCGGTTGTGGTAGGGAACAAGGAGAAAAAGTTGGATAAAAATTCTAGCACCAATCATTGAGATTGGTTATGGTAATTCTCCTTGGTACCCTAAGCATTTTTATTGAGCTTTGATTGGAAATTTAAGTGTATTTCCAAAGTTAGATTGTAAGAGCATAAGCTCACCAATTATGTTCATGCTCTAGTTTGTTTTACTAGTCTGTGCTTGATTAGGGTTTGGTGGTCTCTAATTATGTTTTGATGCATGTTTTTGATGGTATGCTTGTGAGATGTTAGGGTTTGCAAGTATGCCTACTATATGTTTGTTATATGTCCCCATAAGTTTAAGAATGAATGTATGATCTTGATAACATTAGTATTACGCTGCATGTTTGACGTAAGCTCACGGCTGCGATTGTTTGAGGTAGTGTGTGCGTAATTTTACGTAAGAACCAACCTAAACCAAAACTGCCAGTCTCGGGTCAAGACTGGGCAGTATTCTGAAAACAGTATTTTGAGGCCTTTAGAGGCTGAATTTGAAGAAACTCAAAACTAAAGTTGTAGAAAATGGAAAGCCCTAGGGGGCAACATAGACGGTTTTTAAAATATGACTCCAAAGGCCTCTGTTTTTATAGAAACCCAAACTTAGTCAGCCAGACCCAGTGTGCACGGCCAGGCAGGTTCAACAAGAAAAATGGATAGGTTAAAGATAGATTTGATTTTCGAGAAAAACACGAAAGTTGTAGTATTATTCGAGATCTAAAATTTTCATGAAGAAATATTTTTCTAATTCTAAACATATTTTAAAGAAAAACCAGATTCCCAAAACTGTGCAGGATACAGAAAATTCCTGCACAGGATTTTCAGAAAACAGTGCAAAAGAAGGAAATTCCTGCACATGCACTGATAACTGAAATTAAGGAACTATTTTCAAAGATTATTTTCAGAGCTTGACAGTTTTTAACTGTCTTTGCTTAAAAGTTGCGATTTTATGAAAATACGATTTTTATAAGATTTTTAAAGAACACTTGACAAAGGTTTGTCAAGAAAGAGCAAATAAATAAATAATTCGGCCTTACCCTATGGTTACCGATAGTAATCTAACAGGGTAATACTTTGAAATTAGTTGGGTCTTTGTAAGATTAGTAACTTAATAAGATATTATTTAAGTATGTTGGGCCATGAGCCCTAGGGTTACGGCAAGTAACCTAACGAGTTATCATAAGAAGATGTAGGGGACATATAACTAGGGCTACTCATGGATGTTGGTTAGGACACCAACATTTAACGATTATGATTTATGGTAAGATAGAATATGTATGACTCTTATCTTACACCCTGTTTGGAAACAGGAGTATGAACTATTGTCGTGCCATGTTTGGACGATAAACCAAAAGCGTATGATGACAAGTAAGTACAACTCTGCCTACAGCATGGGCAAAACATTTTTACATGACATGTTTTTCAAGAAATCATGTATTGATGTACATGATTTAAATATATTATATATTGTGGTGCTTATGTTATGATGTTTATGTTATGATGTTTTATGTTATGGTGTTTATGTTATAATTTGTTAGTATGCTATCTTACATGTTTTAATATAGTGACATCATGCAGCATGCTCACTAATATTAAACCACATGGTAAGAACATATTTTTAAACCATCAGTTAAGATAAGATATGCTAAGATCATTATGTCGTACCGACTTACCACGAGGGCGGGTTTAAATGGTTTAGTTTATGATTTGAGTTGAATTGGATTGACTGCCCCAATCACTCCATGTTAAACGGTTTGTTTCATGATTTGAGTTGGATTGGACTGGCCGCCTCCAGCCACTCCATAGCAATGTACCACGGTACGTGCACGCATGACATGTAAAGGAACAAAACTAAGTTAATATAAGAAAGCATAATTGATTCATAAGAAAGCATAATCGGTTCATGCATTCTTTTATTAAAATATTTTACGGATTGAATGTTGTACTTACTGGGCATAAGCTCATTACTTACATTCATACTGTAGGTTAGCAACCTACTGACAATACTTGATACAAGGCTGTGGAGGCTGGCACTACAGACTGTGAAATATGGGATGGATACCACCACAGGTTTTGAAATTATGTTATGTAAATTATGTTTTGTAAAATATATTTGTAAAATGTATTATGTTATGTTATGTTATAATAAAGTGATAGTATGGGCAAGGAATTGTTTTCACTAAGAAAATTAGTTTTAAGAAATTATTTTCAAGAACAAGTTAAGGAAAAGTTTTCAAGGATGATGGCAACAAGTTACCTCGTGTTGTACCAACCCGCTTTAGGTCGGGTTTAGTCCACGGTTTGAATATGATAGCTTTCAATATTATTATGAAAGCTCGGTACTCGAGTGAGTACCTATGAATATGTATGAGGATAAGTTAAGTTCAAAGTAAAGTAAGAAAAGAAAGAAAAAAATTTACTCTGAAATTTTCAGTAAGCTTAAAGCTTTTTAAATTAAGAATTAAGTTAAGTAAGCACGTCACGGCACGGCCCTACATAGCGTAGGTCGGGGTCGTGACATGTCATTTCATAACATACATATAAACATTTCATATTCAAAAATAATTTACCATCTTTCATACTGTAGGTGATGTTTGTACTTGCTGATTGTGCTAAGTCCTGAGTTCTATGTTTCGTCAAATTACATTAACAGGTTACCTTCCTTTTTTCAGAAAAAGTCATAAGATAAGAATTATCCTATCTTACTACAAATCATTTAATATAAGTTTCCACTCTAACATCCATAAAACCCTAGTTACAAGCTTATCATGTTGCAGTGGTATCCCGCTTGGTTACTATAAGTAACCTCAGATCCAGAACCTAACATAACACGAACCCTAAAACTTAAACCGCTTTTTAAACTGTTTTTAAGAGAACTATAAGGGGGTGTTTGGTTCACCCACTGAAACCATCCAACTCAAACTTTTTTTTATCTTTTTCCTAAAAAATTTTTTTCTTTTTCCCAAAAAGTTTTTTGTCATTTCTGAAAATTCAAAAAAATTTACTATTGAAACTTAAAAATCCCAACTCAAACTATTCCACTAAACATCCCCTAATTAATTTAAACAAAAACAGTAAAACTTTAAAATTCTGAAAACTATGTTTGAAATCAGTCCCATAATTTTGGTTATCATTGCTTGTGCAGGAGTAGCCTATTTATACACTTGTTTGAAAGTCCTGAGCAGGAATTTTTTCTATTCCCTGCACAGTTTTGGGACTTCGATTTTCTCTTTAAAATTTGTTTTGAATTTGAAAAAGTTTCCTTCAGAAAAGTTGTAGATCTCGAATGATCCTACAACTTTTGTTTTTAACTCAAAACTTAGTTCTATCTTTAACCTATCCATATTTCATGTTGAATTGTCTGACCATGAATACTTGCCGGTTTTAACCAGGCTCGGGTTTGGATAAAACCAGAGGCCTTAAGGGCATTATTTTTAAAAACCATCCACGTTGTCCCCTAGGAGTTTGTATTTTCTACAACTTTATAGTTTTGACTTTTCTCAAATTCGGCTTCTAAGGACCCCAAAATCTTGTTTCCAGAAAACTATCCAGTTAGAACTGAAAATGGCAGATTTCATTTAAGTGAGTTCTTACGTAAAGTTACGTGCACACCACCTCGAACGGTTAAAAAAGTGAGCCTATGTCAAGCATGCAGAGTGTTTTGTAATGTTTTCATAATCATACATTCATTTCTTATACATATAATCTTTGTGCAAACCCAAATGATAATCTATACCAAATTAGGGTTTTTAGGATTTTCTAAAACCCTAATTGCAACATACGTAACTTATATCATAACCATTCATAAATTCTCATCTTTGGATATATGAGAACATATAGCAAACATAAAGTAAGCATACATATAGCCAACTAACCTCTAACTCAAAATAACAATAACCTGCATCAAATCTTAACTTGAGATTAGCAAACCCTAATCACATACAATCAATCACTAACAAAACTCTAGTGTATGTAACTTAAAAGTGAGCTTATACTCTTATAATCCCACTTGGAGAAACACTTAACTCTTAAACCAAAACTTAATTGAAGAGCTAGAGGGTAGAGAGGATTATCTCAAGATTCAAGAGAATGAATCTACCATTGGTTGTAAGTTTCCTTTTCACTAACCAACACCAAAACCGAACTTCCTTTCACTCACTTTTCTTTCTTTTCTTTGGCTCGGCTCCTAAAGGAGAAGGCTAGGGAATGAGCTGCATAACTTAAGGTTCACTAAACAAACACAAAATGAACTCACATTCACCTATTTATAGGTGAAAATTAAATTCATTTTAGAATTACTTTTACTTCTAAAATTACATAATGGTTTTTAAGAGCAAAATTTTCTGCTTATAGCTCCCATGTGGTGGCCGGCCATGCTTGATCAAGCTAGCCAAGTAAACAAGGCTAGAGGGCTTGCTCATCAAGGCTAGAAGCATGATGTGTCCATTCCTTGTGGTGGCTGGCCATATGTGGCCGGCCATTGAGCCATGTGGAGGCTTGAGAAGTTAAGAAAATTTTCAAGCCTATCCCTAACTTATTTCCCTTGGTTTCTAATGTAATTATTGTAACCGAACTTATAACCGATCCTTGGCCTATATTGATTTGAAAACCTAGTTAGGAAAATCCATAGCTCAAAAATTTACACACTTATCTATAGTCACAATTTTCTTAAAATTACACATCGGCCCCTAAAGACAAGAATATTTACACTTTAGTCCCTATGAGGTGGCCGGCTACGGTGGAGGCATTTGGCATCCAATTCTTGCTTAGTCATCCATTTAAGGACGAGGTGTCATCCCATAAGGCCCCACTTGGCTTACCTCCTAAATGTAGTCCATTTCAAATACTGTTTTAAGTTATTAACAGTATAATTGTACTGGACCACTGTCTAGAATTTATCTATACTAAATTGGACTGCGTATAATTATACTAGTCTTCAAATCAATTTCCAATTTATTTTAGACTGATTGTTTTCTATAAATAAATTTTTTGTAATATAATCCCTGTGGATATGATATTCTACTTACTACTATATTACTTGTTCGATTATGTGCATTTGCGTAGTATTTTCGCATACATATTTTTGACGAACAATATCCCTTAAACTACTCATAATTTAAAGGTTGTTTTCACAATTTTCTTTGTAGTAATTGAAACAAGTGTTTCGCACATGTGAGATTTAATGTTGCTTTTTGATACATTATTTTAAATAAAAAATCAATTAATTCTATGTCCAAAGCTTGAAATTCATAGTACACTTATTTTTCTTCATTTCAAACACTGATTTATTTTAAATTGTTATTTTAAAATGAATTTTTTCATTTGAAGATAGTGTATCAAACAACCATTCAATTTTAGAGACTGTCTTGATGTGGATATATGAGAAAGTCGTTCAAATACATCGGCAAAATATTATATCAGTAATGTTGTACATTTGATAAAAAGAAATAATGAAAGAGAAACTAAAATTTTAAGAGGATATTCAAGAAAGAGAAAATAGGAGCATTTAAGTTTGTTTTAAATTATCATAAAAATGTATTATAATAATTTTAACGAATATGAATCAAACTAATGGTATATTTACCAGGTCATTTCAGATTCAAAATATTTATTTTATTTAAAATCCAAATCCACTTTTTCAAAATTGACATTATTTTCATTTTTCTCTTTTCCAACATCCTTTCAATAAGTTAAAAAATAAGAAGTAAATTATAATATTTTTTTGAAACAAATAAATATAGAGAGTATAGTTAAATTGAAAAAAAAAAAAAAAAAAAGCTTGAGGGCAAAAATTTATTTAAAAAATATAGGATATTTTTTTAATTGTCAAATAGTATGTTTTAGCAAAAAATAAAAAATAAAAAAGGCATGTTAAAAAGAACACCAATGATGTGATTAAAAAAAGAAAAAAAAATTTAGCATGATTGAAGTAAATGAAAGAAAGAAAATCTTGTGCATGAAAAACATAAAAAGAAAATAAAGAACAAATGCAACCGTCAGATAGAAAAGAGAGGTGGGAAAAAAACGAGGTAAAAAAATGGAAAAGGGTTAGAAAAAACCATGGGTTAGTAAATGTAAGAAGAAGAGAAGAGCAACAATGACTATTTTATATATGTTATATATTATAAGATTAAGATTAAGATTAAAGCCCCGTTTGGGGTCACCGTTGGAAACATAGTTTTCAAAACTTTTTTTGTTTTTTCCTTAAATTTTGCTATTTAATTTTTCAAACATTTCTAAAAAGTCAGGCTCTATTTGGATCCCATGCTTTTTTTCAAAAAGAAAAATTTTCTTATTTGAAATGAAAAGTCATTTCAAATTGAGAATGATATAGTATTTGGATATATAAAAAATTTTCTTTTTAAAAATAAAAAGTTATTTGGAATAAGAAGAAAGGTGTATTGTGAGAATATTTAAAAAATATTCTTTTTTATTTTTTCAAAATAATACTATACAAAATAAGTTTGAAAATGAGATAATTTTCATTTTTCGAAATGAGATAATGATTAAAAAAGTTAGGAAAAACACACATTTACAAAAATTTTGTAATTTATGAAATTAGACATATAATGCAAATAAATGGTTAAATTTTATAAGTCTATAACTTTATTATTTTAAGTGAAAAATATGATGATATTTTTTTCAAATTACATTAAATTTTGAGGAAAACAAAACAAGATCTATATTGTGAATTTTTTTCTGAACATATTTCAAATTGTATTTTTTAATTCTAAATAATTCATTTTTATCAAATACATATTTTAAAAACTCAAATCATCTCTAATTTTTAAAACATCGTACCCGGACCCTAAGTTAAGATAGGATAAAGATGTACGTATCGTTCAATGAAAACCGGACAAGCAGCTTCGGGTCGGGTTTTTCCAGACAGCTCCAAAGATTCGGGCGTTCACTGAAAAAAAAAAACTATTTATTATTGTTTTTTTCATCGTCGTAAAAAAAAGAAATTTAATTCCTAATTTGTTGAGATATTGGAAGAAATACCGTTTGTGTTGCGGGAATCGGATTGTAATCAAAAGGAAAGAAAAATGCCGGTGAGGGTGGTGGAGAGCTCTACACCTTCTCAGGTTTCTGGTATTTAACTCTTCGCCTTTTACATAGAATATAATAGAATCCCCTCCGCCCTTTCTAAATCTAGGGCTTTTTTTTTTTTTTTTTTTTTTTCCCTGCGCTCCGTTCGCCTCAAATTTAATTTTCTTTTCTCATCTAATGGTTCTATACATACATGTATACATGCATACATACATGTACATAAATATATATATATATATATATTTTTTTTTTTCTTGAAAAGAAAGTGTATTTAAGTTTGTTATGTTGCTAAATTTGGTGTTTTGCAAATGTGATTTCTGTCTCAGAAGGTGCAAATTCTGGACAAATGTCACCCCAGGCCTGTACCCTTTTGAGTGTTGGACAGGTATATATATATATATATATATATATAGTTTATCTTTACTTAACTTTGTGGTTACTTATTTGCAACCTTTATGATGAGATGGAAGTTTTATAGATTGTTGTACCGTTGCATTTTAGTTTTAGTTGGTGGCTTCAAGATTTATTGTTTACTTTGTTGTGCTTTTATCCACGATTCACGATATCGTTCGAAATTTTGCGACTGGAAGTTCCTTGAATCCGAAAATCAACTTGTAAAATGAAAACAAAGCGAAGTCCACAAAACAATCAAGAATCTGGACAGAAGAGAAGTTGCCCGAATTCTAATGTTGCATTGTGCAGTTTTCGAAATTGGAGATTTCTTTTATTGTGTACCATTTTGACTTTTCTATGTATGAGAAAGCCAAAAATGAAAACAGAGTGAAAAAAATTTATTAACAATTAAGAATTTAGACAAAAAGAGGCGGCACATGTGATATTTACGAGCAAATTTTATTGGTGATGCATACAAATTGTTTTATTTTTGCCTCGATTGTATAACTGATCCATTGCTAGTGAGGCGACACTCACTTTTATATGGTTTATTACTTCGCTGGATTTCCCCGCACTCTTATGCGAGTCAAATTGCTATGTTGGTAGTATATTGGAAAACGGAGATGTGACAATGTCGATCTTGACATTGTAAGATACTTGCAAGCTTTTAGTTGACAAACCATGATACTGAATAGCTGGCTTAAAAGAAACTGTTAGTCCTATTTTTGTACATTGGCTACAACAGTTGGTTTAAAGAAGTTCCACTCGAGAATCATGCTTCTTTGTTTTGAGGTGGAGAGAGAGCCTTGCTCTCTTCCCTACACAATAACGCTGTTACGAAAAGTTTCCGCATATGCACGGGGAGATTTGGCAAGATAAAAAGTTTTTGTGATCCTAATGGGTTTAATTCTTTTGCAGACCTTCTCTGGTACTCAGAACGTTTCGGGTCTACAAAAAGATGAAGCGTGGAGGGTAAATGTCTGTGTACAAGGATGTGACCTTGAGCATGGTTATCTATGTGGTACCATGGAAGCTCTAAATGTTCCTATGGCAGATACACCTGTAAGACATCTCTTTTCTTCATGTATTGTCCTCTGTAACTGTTTGAGTGGTGTCTTTTCCTTAAGTTCCTTTATTTCCTTCATTTCCCTCTTTCTTTTGGATATGCTAGGATTGAATCTCTTATACAAAACATGCAAACACGCACAAGTACACATGCACATGAAAGTTCAAAGAATCTGCTTTTTCATGTGACAAATTCTATTCAAACCACCTAGATCCAAATGTAGATAAGGCTAGACATCTATTTTATACAGCTTCATACCTCATTGACTTCCTCATTTCACTTCTCAATAGTCCAGAATTGTAGCTTAACAATATTAGATGACCACCCTGCATAAGTAATTTTCATCTACTTTTGATTCTGGTTGCATCAGAAATCAATTTAACGATCCCAAAATAAAGCGTCACTCACTGACCATTTCTTCGCCTCTTCCAATGTTTACATATTTACGGCTTGATAGCATGTGGAGTTGGATTTTTGTGTCTAAATTTATTTTCGATAAGGTTGTAGCAGGTTGGTAATGTGACTTTGTGATGTAGGACTAAGATAGAAGGGATAGTAAAGGTAGAATCAATATAGAGTAGAAGAGCCACTAGAAAGATAGAAATAGAGCCACATGGGAGAAAAAAGAGGATTCTAGAGGGAGAATAAGAACTCAAGGAGGAAAACCAATAATCACAATATTCATTCCTTAACCATCGTCTCTCCATTGAAAGTTCAAAGTACTATATTTATAGGCAAACCCACATAATAAAATAGGATGGTTTAATCAAAACGAGATAAGGAAACTAAACTGAAATAGTATCACATATCTAGCTTCTTTGGCTTCTTTTTATATATCAAGAGTTGAGATTGAGGATGTTCTTTCTTTTCAAATTATTGCTTTATGATTCCTTTCAGTTTCAACTCTCCAACGTGAGTCTTTTTCTCTGGGGAGAATGATGGAGATCTTATTATTAACTATTTTTTAAGATTAATCTTTTATTTAATCAGGAATTTTAACTAATAGGGTAGTTGCCCTCCTTTTTTTTTTTTTTTTTTAATTATTAATAAAAATGGGCTGGTAGAGTTACAATTGATTAAAGGTTCTGTTATGCGTTGGTTAGAACATGTGCAGTAGTAATAGTATAAATAGAGATTAGGAGCTGATGAGGGGAATTATTAGGTGAATTCTGTGGGCTTGGGAAGTTGGAGAGTTGAGACTGTCTCTCGACTGTCTCTGTATCAGTGCTTATCAATTTCATGAATAAAATTCCTCAATTTCATTCAATTTTGCTGGTGTTCTATCAGTATGTAATTTCAATAAAGAGATTGTTACTTAATGAATATTGAGGTTATTGGTTTTCCTCCGCTTGAGCTCTTGTTCTCTCTCTAGAATCTCTATTTCCCTCTCCTGTGGTTCTAATTCTATCTCTAGTGGTTCTTCTTCACCATCTTGATCCTACACCACTTTGAAGTGTTTGGTGCTTATGTATCTCTCTTTAGTGTTTCATCATGTCCTTTGTTGAAATAATATCATTATTCTTTTCACTTCTATTGTCAAAAAAAAAAAAAAAAAACCCGTAGATATGCCTGTGCTTATGCCGCCTTTTGTGGATTTGTTTCTCTTCATTTGTTTTTTTCAAAAGTCCTCATCAAGCATTACTTTCCCATTTAACATCTTTCAGGTAGTAACCTTTTGGGAAGGGGAAATTGTTGATACCAAGAATTATACTTTCTTCACCGGCAAATGGGAAGCAACGTACGTTCTGTTTCTTTCTTTTTTTTTCACTTTTTATTGATGGTAAAACTTGTTTGATAAATACTCGCATATTGCAGATACTATCTAGTACTCTTAGTATGATTGCTTTCACTGGATGCGTTTTTGGAACCACAAATTTGTTTTCTACATATGACTTATTTGTACCATTTTTGCAGACGAGATGATGATATTAGGCACTGGTCCAAGTTTACTTCTTTTAGTCCTCTAGTGGTAAAGGATCTCCAACTTCTTAATCGGACAGGATAAAATTCATAATCTCTAAGTTAATGTTTTATTTTAATCTTTATTTGGACAGAGCCAAGTGGAAGCTGACGGAGGAAAATCTTTGGACCTGAGCAACTATCCTTACTTATTTATGGTAACTTCATCTCACGTATTCTTTCCAGTTGATAAACAAAAGGGTAAAATATATGCAGAGTAAGAGCTTTCCAATTATCTTTTTTGCCTGGTGCAGAGATGGAAAGAGCAGTACTTTGTGAATGTTGGAACAGACTGTGGGTTAACTATAGCTGGCTTTTACTATGTATGCTTCTCTTGTAGTGATGGATCCATCAATGGCTTCTACTACGATCCCAATAGCAGGTTTTTTTTAACCTTCTTGTTTTTCTTGGTACTCGAAACATTTTGCATTGTGTGTGTGTGTGTGCGTATTTATAAGATACAAAAAGCTTGAGTCCTCACTGCTCAAAAACCAAAACAAGATACTAAATAACCAAGGTAGGTACTCGAGATCAATTAGACTTCACAAAATCAAATCCCATCCCCTCAGCGGATCAGAGAAGAAAAAAATATATATATGTATAGTCCTTATTTAAGAACACTGACAACGTGACCCATTGTTTAATCCTTTCCCAAACATCCCCACCGTCGTCCTCTACTTCAAAAATGCTTTTATTGCTTTCTATCCAAAAAGCCCATGTGACTGCTCGTACACATTCCAAAGAGTCTTACACCTGTTATTTCTTCCAATCATCAAATAACAATACAGTAAATGCGAACATGTGGCTGGAATTACCCAGGAGGTCTGAAACTCCCCCAATACCTTATACCAAATACACTGGGAAAAGTGGCAACATGTTTATAACCCGATGGGGTAGTCCGGTTTCTCTCAATGGGTGGGCCCCACCTGGTGGATTTCGGGTAGTTAGGTACTCTCGTCTCTTGCAATGGGTGATCATCTGAATCCCTTCTGATTGAATAAGGGCACTCTGATTCTCCTCCTATTATGAGGAAAATGATGGCTTTTTTTGTCTGTCTTTGTTTTTTTTTTTTTCCATTTTCACTGTGGTGCTTTTTGGTTCTTTCTTCTCTGCTCCAATGTTTGGCTCTCGCTTCTCTTTCCTAAAATATTCTGTTAAAGATTGAAGTACTAGGCATTTCAAAGAAGTAGATCAAATCCTGAGCTAATTATGCTTCTGAGGAAATATAATTTTTTACTATTACAACTTAATCTGTAGCATGCTGTTCGGCTCAAGTACAACTAACCTAATTGACAAAAATTTACTTGAATGAACCCGCAGCCCATTTCAAAAGCTCGAGCTGAAATCTACCAACGAAGGAAGAACAGGTTTCAGTTTTTCATCATACGAGTTGCGATGAGATGGAAGACAAGTTCTTGGTTTTCAAGGATTGACACCCGTATGAACGGAAATAACACATTCTAGATTATGTCCTGAAGACTTGAAAATTATTATAGGCAACGTTTCTTTTTTTTTTTTTTTTTTTTGGCTGTAGAAAACTTGATGGAGATGTTCATGTTTGCATTAGCATAGCGTGTGTTCGTACTTCATATTGTAGCATTCGTCCTGTACATGCTAGAAGTGATGAGTTCCACTAAATCTTGTTTTACTAGTAATTAAATTTTGATTACTGACAAATGTGATTGTCACTTGGGAGTCGAATAAGGTAGGTCCATTAACACGAAGCTTCGTTAATTATTACCGTAGAATAAATGATAGGAAATTATTTTCGTCTAATTCATTTTGCAATACATCCAGATACTCATAAAAATGAACAACAGAATTTACCTTGCTCTATAAAGCGCCTGATTCTATGGTAATAATGAATGAAGCTTAGGGGATTGACCTAAAATACAAGAAAAATAGTCATTTCTACGCATCACCAAAACAAAAAAGGGTTAGGTTTCATTTTAATCCATTTTGAGATGATAAGTCGTTTTTGTTTGGTTCTAAAAAAGCGTTTGGATGTTCAAATTAAACTGTCTTCCTAAAAGGGAATGATTTCTAAACTGGTATGATAAATGTTAAAACAGTCTTTTGAAAAAATAGGCTTCTAAAAAAACTAGTAAAATATTAGCATATTTTAATAGGGTATGTGGATTTGGATTTGCCCCTCTTTATTATGACATTGAAAAAAGAATTGTCCAAAACGGAAATTAAATGAAAAAATTTATGACACTTTAAAACTTTTGTCACGATCCAAAACTGGATACAATGATGTGGATGGGTTCAATTAGAATAATCCCGCAATTAGTTACAAATCATGGGAGTATTCAAAAATAAAATAAAAGACACAATGTAGGAGATGCATAACATTTCAAAATTCACCCACACTTTTAATAAATTCCAATGGTCATCATTTTTGGTAAAATAAGTCAAACTTTTATGTCAGGTTGTACTTTGACCTAATATTCTATCATTTTTAATTTTATAAAAATCCATCAAGTAACTTATAAATTAAAATAGTGGGGATTTTGAAATACTAAGTTTTCAAGTAAAATTAAGTTTAGAAATTTAACCTCCGGTATCATTAGGGTTCAACAAACCCCGAACATACAAACAAAAAGAAAAAAAAGAAAAGAAAAGAAAAGAAAAGAAAAGTAAAAGGTATAGACATCAAAACCCAGTCCAGATAAAGTTTAGTTATACATGTTGTTCGCTAATTTCCTGCAAGTATATGGAGTCAAGTTTTAATAGTAAATTAGTGAGCAAAGGTCATCGTACCCACATGGATTGTTCTTAGATTTCTACTAAGTACCATAATTGAATAATCTTAATTTTATATAGATGAATCATATCAAACAATTGTAAAACTAAAATAGAAACTAAAGTTCAAAAGGAAATCCAATAACTATTAGCCAGACAATCAATGGAAAAAGCTTCTAGAGGATCATTTCACCTAGCCATAAACTATGCCTTTTTATTCTCAATATATTATCAATTAATTCTCCTAGTTTATAAGCCAAGAACCCTAATGTATTCACCTCCCTCTCCCGAGTGCCGAGATAAAATATTTCTAATAACCGATTTCGAAATCCTATAAAAACCAATTATTAAAAATTCATTCCGTTCAAGTTCTTTCAATGACTTTAAAGGAATTATAGGCCTTCCGAACTTTATATAAAAATCCTAGGTTATATTATCAAATACTCGCATCTAAAGTCCCCTCTCCCAAGTGCCAGATTTTAAATACTAAAACAATTAATTAATAGCCAGTAAACTAAAAGCATTAAGAATATGATAATATAAATAAACTAGAGGAAAACTTCATAGAATAAATTGAACAATAAAAGACATAGTATCAAGCAAAGGTTATATCATTCCTCTAGAATAAGAAAATTAGTTCATGATGAAATAAAATAAATCATCTTAAACAAGAATGAGAAAGAGAAGAAAGAACTATGATAGAAATTGATGATAAATGACTCCGCCTTCCGACTTTGTCGTTATCTTCTCCTTCTCTCCATCTCTTTCTCCACTCAAAATCTGCCAAAAAGTACCCTTAATTTTCCCTAAGATTGCCTATTTATAAGCTTCAAGACTTGGAGGTGCGAAACGGGTAAGTTTACCTTGAAATCTGCCGAAAACACAATTTTCTAGTGTCGCAGTGCCCAGGAGCTTTGTGTTCCCAGTCCGCAGCGCCTAAGAGCTACATTACCCAATGCTTAGGCACTAGGCCCTCTACCATGTTGTTCTTGACATGCACTTTTAAGCGCCCAAGTGCCAAAAATTGGCGCCTAAGCGCTAGTTGTTCGGCCTTCAGCCGAATTTCCTTCAAAAACCACTCCTAGCATGTTCCAAATTACTCCAAACCTTCATATGATTAATTTCCTAACCTGCAAACAAAACACGAAAAAACAAACAATACTCAAATAAAATCCCAAGAACCAACTCAATATCAACCTTAAGTGATACTTAATTCGTGAGTAAAACTCACTCATCACATGTCTTGGAAAATAAATAAACTGAAAATTAAATATAGATAAATCACTACTGAGTCGTAGTGGTCTTGAAGCACTACTCTTGGCTCCTTCTGGGAGGGGGGTTTAAAATAATAAAACGTGAGCTACGAGTTCAGTAGGATCAATGACTTATTTAAAACAAACAAACTTAAATAAGGGAAACAAGGATATCATAATAAATTAACGAATAATGAATAATGCAATAACGAAATAACAAAATTAAATAATTTACTTACAGTGCTAGTAAACTTAATTTCACCATCGAAGTGGACTGATCGGTTACCTGATACCAACTGGGTATCTGATCACGGCATCATAGCAAAATATCATATGCCAGTATCTAACCTGACAGAGTTTGAAAATTTATTTAACACACTTGGTTAGTCTCAGACCAAGTCTTAAAGAACCACATTTGAGTATCTGAAAATAATGTATATATATACATATATCATTTTGACCAAAAAAATTTTATATGTATATACACTCCATTCAAATCACATTTCATAAAATCAGTTTGTTTTGAAAAATGATATTAAAATGAAAGATTTCTAGAATAACAAAACCAACACTTCAACAAAATCTGGGGATAACATGTTTTACCTCTTTGGCAAATAAATCTACTAATAATGTCACGCCATGCAAATCGAGACTTCTGACTCTGGGTCACCAAATCCTTAAATTCAATAACATATATAATTTAATTATCTGTCGCAACACAAGTCCTAATTAAAATAAACTTCAAGCCTAATTAGTGTGCTTTCCGATACTGCATTAAAATAATATTTATTGCTAATTATTTCAAATGTTGTTTTGTCCCAAAACCATATACATATTCAGGTTACAGCTCAAACCAGTTTTAACTAAATTATTAAAATAGCAACAAAAGGGTCAAAATAGGGAACGTGCAGACATTCTGCCTTTGTTCGGTTGACCGGTCAAGCATGTCTGGTTGTTTTGTCTAGTTTTGGACTTGTACGGTTGAGCGGATAGGCCGCCTAGTTGACCGGACTGTTGCGCAATTGAGAGTTCTTAGCTTCAAACCGACCTGCAAACTCCGCCAAAATCCATTCCAGCAGTTCCCAGATATTCAAAATAGTAAATTAACATTTCCTAAAGCCTGAATAACTAGAATGAAACTCAAAATCACAAAAATCTAACATTTTTGCATAATTTCACTTTGATATTCAAAGTTTTCCAAATCTTATGAAAATCTAAATCAAGGCTTAAAATCAAGCTATTTGAATTCTAAAACGAGTTTAGAACAAAATTTGAGATGCCTCTAACCTTTGTGAATCAAATTTCTGAAAGTTTTGTCACTGTTCTTTGAAGAAAATAGGGTGAGAAGGGAAAAGGGTGAGGGAGAGTGAGTGAGAAATCGAGTGAGTAAGGAAGAGAGGAAACCCTAGAGTGGGGGTAATGGGATGGGATTTTAGGCTATTATAAAACTTTTCTCTGAAGCTCTTTGGATGGTTTTGCAGGGTTTAGAAAGAATAATTTCACATGTCAAGGTGATGGGCCACATAAGGGCGGTGCTACAGGCATGTCCGGCTGATCGGTTGTACACGTCCCATTGATCGGACGGTCATTGGAAAAAAAAATTGTAATTTTACAAAAGTTTAGGGGTAAAAATTTAATTTATGAAAACTATTTTTGAATTGTTAAATTTAAAATGCTGATTATTATTTTTAAACATAGTTTAGCATACTAATTAATCTTATCTAGTTTAATCAAGCATAATTAATTCTAATGGACGTTAAAACTTAAAGTAGAAGAGAGAGAAACTTCTGAATCCAAATGTTATGGTGCAGCATATGAAATGAAAATGTTAAAAAGAGTGGGAGGACAAAATAAAAAATGAGCATATTTTTATTTTTATTTTGAAATAAAATAAAATTTGAACATGAAATTTGGTTGTCAAACATCACTTTAATTTTCTAATTTAAAAAAATGGGCTAAACTTACTAAACGAATGCCTTCTTAGCTCCCGAATTTTAAACCGTCTTAGTATTAGTTCTGTTGGAAAAATAGTTCCGATATCAGAGTTACAGCACAGCGAAAGTTTTAAAATTTTTATGCCAATTCAGAAAAGAAGCTCATGATGTATATAATAATAAATTAAATACATGATCAAATGTACCTTGTTTCTCGGATTCCGAAATTACTAGAGCGTCGACCAACATGTCTTCTATACTATTCTCGAGTCCCCACGTCTCAGAGTGTGCTTGGGCACACGTGCTATGAATCTAAGTGACCGGTAATTCTTTCGAAGTCTAGATCCCACCTTCTCAATCCCAATATATCTCGTTGAGAATTCGATCCGGGTTCATTCTTTAAAAGTATAAAACAGGAACCGGTTAACCTTTTATGAAAAATATCGCTTGGCTTAACCTTCTATGAAGGACGAATTTCTCAAGCCCGAAAAACCTAGATTTTGGCGTTTTTCTCTCTACCAAAATCCGTCCACCTATGACTATGATATGATGGTTGGTTTTTTCAAGAACCCCTAACCTTTATATAATGCTCCAATCCTTTTTCAAAAATATCTCCTACTTGAAAAATAATTAATAATTATTTTTCTAGATAATCTTTTGAATCAAAGGATCATTCAAATTTCGGGCTAGGTTCTTTAAACCTTATGGACGGTTTTTTTTTTTTGCTAGGAGAAACTCAAAAAATTCGTGCTCCACCTCATGTGGATATTGATTGGTGGTTCAAATTTAAATTAAGAATCTAGACTAGTCAAAAAGTTCTAATCGTATCTAAGTTCAAACTCCTTTTAAACTTTTGAATTTAAATAAGATTTTCTTATTTGAATTTAAATAAATATTTTCCACAAACATTATCTATATTTAATTAATTTAAATAAATGAAATATTTTAAATTTCCTTTCCACCAAAAAAAATGTGCACTATTCTTTAAGAAAATAAAATCTATCAAATAAACTCCATTATTTAAATCAATTAATAATTTAATGTTTGTAATATATTTAAAAAATTTTGAAACAAAATCTTCTTCCCTCCATCCATTAAAAAACCATGCTGTATAATTAGGAGAGAGAAATTTTGTTTTCAAAAATTAAATAATTCAAACACAACCTTATTTTCTAAATTTAATAAACCAAAATAATTAAGAAATAATTATTTTATTTACAACCAATCATATGTTGACAAATTATATTATTTGTCTGTATAAATTTCACATATCCAATTTTTTCGGGATTGCATATTAGAGACTACCATGTCTTAATAGACATTATTAAATTCTCATTTAATTTACCGATCTCATTAGGAATAAATCCCAAGACACTTCGTGGAACTATATAAGCTAGTAGAGAGAACCGATAGAAATATGTAAAGAGGCTCATATAATTGTGAAAAAATTAATCACGGATTAATTATTTATCAATTATCAACGTCAGGACTATTCCACTAAAAAGTCTGAAGCTGAACTCCCGTTTACATACCGTATTACGAAAGCTCTCTAACACAGTGCTTCTTCCATGATTTATTCATCACTTGCTTAATCCCCATATACTATCCATGATTAAATTAAGGACTTTTCCATTTTACCTTTTCAATCATTTTAACTTAAAGCTCCATTATTCTCCAATGAAAGAATCACCAATTGTAAAGCTATACTATCGGTAAACCATCAGAGAACACAAAGTAAACCGATGGTCAAGATCTTGTTATATTATCTTTCAATTCCCGAATAATGCGTTTAAGTAGAACATGTACTATCGTTAAGATAGCTATGGATTCCGTATCTATGAATCTTGATCTCTCCATCCATAAGTCATACACCCAAAACACAAGTATATTGACCATCAATTATCAGTGTCTCACATATAGTGGATCAAAGTGCATAAGTCATGGATGCGAACCTAAGTATTCATTTTAGGATTAAGATTAATACATGATGATAATCAAAACGTCATTAATTCTTCTAAATGAAATTATTAAACCTAATCGATTAACACCTTAGGTCCAGTCCAATGTCATACCTCAATATTGGTATACATTAAAGCTTCTACTCGGAACCAATCTGATGGTCAAGACAAACCATCCCTCTAGGAAAGTAGACAACCTTTCAATCTTATCATAAATAAGATCCCCAAATCTTATTCCATCGATTGCTGACCATTTATTTAGTTTGTTATCAAATTACCACATCTTCTATGTATACCTCGTATACATATGGTAATCCAATATATTACCAACAGCCCAGGAGTATTTTATGTTTGTTCAAAATAATCATACAATCAACAAACGAAAGTAAATAGTACACTACTTATTAAACATGAATAACTTCTTTTTATTAATATCAAAATGTCATATTTACAGAAAATCCCTATAATTGATTTTCTATCCTTAGGGCACATATAGATCACAACAATCTCCCACTTGCCCTACCTTTGATGTTCAATAAGTAAAATCCCTATATTTACTTATTAAACATGACATATTGCGCATTCCTATACCTTCGACGTGTTCCTCGAATCTTCTGGCTACCAAAGTCTTCGTGAACAGGTCGACAAGATTGTTCTCTGATGCGATTTTACAAACCGTCACATATCCACTTTCAACAAAGCCTCTGATAATGTGATATTTTTGATCAATGTGTTTACTCCTCTAATGATGCCTAAGATCCTTGGTATTAGCTACTGCTACACTGTTGTCACAGTAAAGCTTCATAGCTTTATCCATACCAAGAACGACCTCAAGGTCACCAAGGAACCTGCGGAGCCATACCACTTCCTTAGATGCCTCACTGGCAGCCACATACTCGGTTTCTATGGTCGAATCAGCAATGCAAGATTACTTAACACTGCTCCACACAACAGCACCACCTCTAAGGGTAAAGACAGATCCTGAAATTTATTTCCTCGAATCCTGGTCTGATTTTCAATCAGAATCTGTATACCCTATAAGAACAAGGTCCTAACCGGAATACACAAGTATATAATTCCTCGCTCTCCGTAGATACTTGAGTATATGCTTGACTACAGCCCAATGGTTCAGTCCCGAATTCGACTAATATCGACTTACTATATTAACCGCAAAACAAATATCAAGCCTAGTACATAACATAGCATACATAAGACTACCTACCGCAGATGCATAAGGTACATCTTTCATCCGCTCCATTTCCTCTGATGTCTTGGGACAGTCATCTCTAGAAAGTTTGATTCTCATTCTGAATGGTTGGGCACCTTTCTTGGAATCTTTCATAGAAAACCTCTCAAGTACTTTATCAATGTATAAAGCTTGGGAGAGTGCTATCGTTTTGTTCTTTCTATCTCTAAAGAGTTGAATTCCAAGAACATAACTAGCTTCTCCTAAGTCCTTCATGTCAAACTGTTTGGCCAACTAAACTTTAACAGATGATAGTGTTGCAACATCGTTTCCAATAAGTAATATATCATCCACATAAAATACAAGCAAATTCACATTCTCATTCTTGATACGTTTATAACACATGGTTCATCAACGTTTTGTTCGAATCCATAGGTTTTGATCGCTTTATCAAACTTAATATTTCAAGAACGAGATGCTTACTTTAATCCATAGATGGATTTGAGCAACTTGCATACCTTGTCTTCTTGGCCCTTTACCTTGAACCCGTCTGGTTGTATCATATAGATATCTTCCTCAAGAGAGCCATTCAAGAAAGCTGTCTTGACATCCATTTTCCATATCTCATAATCGAGAGTAGTCACAATGGATAAAAGAATGCAGATTGACTTAAGTATTGCTACAGACGAAAATGTTTCTTCATAGTCAATTCGTTATTTCTGCGTATAGCCTTTTGCCACAAGTCTTACCTTGAAAGTTCCCATTTTCCCATCCACACCTCTCTTCCTCTTGTATACCCACTTATATCCAATCGGTTTTATGCCTTGGGGTAAGTCTATAAGTTTTCAGAGCCCATTGGAATCCATGGATTTCATCTCGGTATTCATAGCCTTTTGTCAAATACTAGAATCAACATCCTCCATAGCTTCTTTGTACGTAGTCGGATCATCAACATGTTCTATAGATTTTGTCCCAAAAACTTCACCATTGAATATATACCTTTTAGGTTCCCTGATAATCCTCCCACTATGACGAAACTCCCATGGTAGTTGATTCTTTAGCGGTTTTTTCACAGGATTTTCAGTGACTTTAGGAGCATCTGAACCCGAAGTCATCTTCTCAAGCACCATTTTGCTACGAGGTTTTCCTCGAGGAATGTTGTATATATGGAGACGAAGACTTTATTTTGTTTCGGATTATAAAACAGGCCACCTTTTGTCCCTTTTGGATAGCCAACAAACAAGCACGCTTCTAATAGTGACTCTAATTTCTTCGCTTCCTTATCCAGGACGTGTGCCGGACATTTACTGATCTCATTAGGAATAAATCCTAAGATGCTTCGTGGAACTATATGAGCTAGTAGAGGGACCCAATGGAAATATGTAAATAGGCTCCTATAATTGTAAAAAATTAATCCCGGATTAATTATTCATCAATTATCAACTTCAAGACTATTCCACTAAAAATCTGAAGTTGAACTCCTGTTTACATACCATATTATGAAAGCACTCTAATACAGTGCTTCTTCCATGATTTATTCATCGCTTGCTTAATCCCCATATATTATCCATGATTGAATTAAGGACTTTTCTATTTTACATTTTCAATTATTTTAACTTAAAGTTCCATTATTCTCCATGAAAGTACCACCAATTATAAGGCAATACAATTGGTAAACCACCAAAGAACACAAAGTAAACCGATGGCCAAGATCTTGTTATATTATCTTTCAATTTCCAAATAATGTCTTTAGGTAGATAATTTGTACTATCATTAAGATAGCTATAGATTCTGTATCTATGAATCTTGATCTCTCCATCCATAAGTCATACACCTAAAACACAAGTATATTGACCATCAATTATCAGTGTCTTAGCTATAGTGGATCAAAGTGCATAAGTCATGGATGCGAACTTAAGTATTTATTTCAGGATTAAGATTAATGCATGATGATAATCAAAGCGTCATTGATTCTTATAAAGGAAATTATTAAACCGAATCAATTAATACCTTAGGTCCAGTCCAATGTCATACCTCAATACTGGTATACATTAAAGTTTCTACTCGAAACCAATCCGATAGTCAAGACAAACCATCCCTCCAATGAAGTAGATAACCTTTACAATCTTATCATAAATAAGATCCTCAAATCTTATTCCATCGATTGTGGACCATTTATTTAGACTGTTATCAAATTACCACGTCTTCTATTTATACCCCATATACATATGGTAATCCGATATATTACCAACAACCCAGGAGTAGATAGGGCACTACTTATATTGTGGACCATATATTTTATGTTTGTTTAAACTAATCATACAATTAACAAATGAAAGTAGATAGGGCACTACTTATTAAACATGAATATCAAAATGTCATATGTATAGAAAATCCCTATAGTTGATTTTCTATCCTTCGGGAACATATAGATCCCAACAAGTTCTCGAACTATTAATTTGTAGCACAATATTTCATATTCCCACAAAAAACTCTTAAAAACTGGTCCTAGTGACCACATGAATATCATGTGCATTTCATTCGAGGTTAGTTTTGTCGTTATAATGTTCGAGTACAAACTAAAATGTTTCTTAATAATGACTAATGACTGTTCATGCGATTTAGAAAAGAATATATAGTAATATGTTCTACATAAGACATAAAGTAAAGTAGCTCACTGCTATCTACTTTCGTGGCTTAATGTACATCAAATAAGAACAAGATTAAATAAGGGGTAAGATTTAATCCAAGACAATTCATTCATTCTGCAACTAGTAAATGAAAATTAAATTATGTCAGAATATAAAATTATTAATAGTCCACTTCCTATTAATTTAAGCTTTGGGATGAATTGGTAAACTAAAACGGTATCGTAGCGTTAAGGTTCTCGATCTTACAACTATAGCTGACAAAACAACATACAAAGGCTCAATTCATATTCAAAGGTCAAACAATGATCCATTCTTCATTCATCAATCAGCCAAGTTCTCCCATAATGGTAATGAGTTTTTAATATATCGAGATGCGTAAACTTTTCTCCCATAATGCATTCTTCATGAAAGAAGTTGTGTTGCCATAGCCCAACAAAACGGGGTTGTTGAACGAAAACATTGACATCTCTTAGAAGTTGCCCGTGCTTTAAGATTCCAAGCACATGTGCCTCTTACTTTTTGGGGAGAATGCATTCTTGTTGCTGCATATGTGATTAACAAAAACGCCACACGATTGCTAGACGGCAAATCACCTCATTAAGTTTTATTCTATGCTCTCCCTATATATTCTCACCATCGTATTTTTTAGTGTCTTATCTTTGCTCATAATGCTCATATCAAGCATAAAATTTATATACCGTGCTAAGCCCGGTATGTTTGTTGGCTATCTTTATGGTTAGCAAGGATATCGTATTTATGACATAGCCACTTACACCCAAAGATGGATCTAGGATTGGAACTGAGTGGGGGACACGAATAAAGATAAGAATTCATAAACCAAAATAATTAGAAAATCAAGAAAACATTTTAATATTCCTTAATAAAAGCAATAGAATGATACGGTGGAAAAAAAAAAAAAAAACAAGGAAATAGAATGATATGGTAGTTAAAAAAGAGAGAGAGATTAGATACTTAAGAGTAATAATTCGTGAAAAGAAAAAGGATGGAGTGAGAGAGAAATATATAGAAGTGGATGGAGTGAAAGTGAAACATATAAAAGTGAATGAGGGTGAAGATAATTCATTTTAAAAAAATAAAGAAATAAGGATGAAGATAATTGAAGGGAAAAAAAGAAGAATGAGGGTAAAGAAAAATATATATAAAAAAAGGGGGAAAAATTTGAAATTTGAAAGATAATTGATATTTGAAAACGTGTTACATTCTGAGACTAATTAAAAATTATAAAAAAAAAAAAGGTTAGAAAGGATTGTGTTAACTGATTAAAATGTGATGAGGGGGAGAGTACTGTAGGTGCATTGTAACTGAAAAAAGAAATTAAAATTGAAAGTAAAAAGTCAATCCAATAGCTTAATGGGGGCACAAATATACGACCTATATAAAACCCCATATAAAAGCTACATTAAATAGGAAACTTGAACTTTGTCAGTGGGGGACCGTGCCGCCACACTTGGAAACAAGGCTCCGCACCAGCTCACACCATATTTTTATCTCACCATGTTGTTTCCGTGAAACCATCTTCCCCTTTTGTTAGAATGACTACAGTCCAGCCCAAAATTGAGCCTGGTAGAATGAGCCCAATGGATTCATCTTATCACAAGGATATTGCCTGCTGGTTTAGTTTTAGCCAAAATATATTTATTGCTTTATTCTTTGTATAGGTGGTTTCATTAGAGTTTGCATGTGTAAAATTTGTCACTAGAAGCTAATATATTGTATGTGGACTACTATGTACAGACAAAACGAAATGAGAAAAATCGGATTCAAATTCTGGTTCCCAAATCCTCTAGTGTACTTTATCTAACCCATTTAAAACTGGTGATTGAACTTTATAAAGTTAAGGTCTTTCATATTATTTGATCATACACTTAATATCAACTCATTTCGTAACTAAATATGTCAATATATTATGACTTACCCTTATGTCACATTTTAATATTTAATCGTTTTGTCGGTGTAGGATTTTAACTAGTAAGATTTGTTTAAATTTGAATATAATCCTGTTTTGGACACTTGATAACTCGTTGAAAGCTTGAAGTATCTAATTTCTATTTTTATAATTTTTTTTCCAGATTTTTTCAAATATTAATGTGGGTATTTTCCTAAGTATCTTACGGTGAATTCTCCGTTTATCAGATTATAATATAATATTATGTGATTTATTAAAAGTTATGTATATATCCGTTTTAAATGCATGATATCTCATTTCAAAACTTGAGATGTCTACTTTACAGCAGTAAAATTCTTTCCTTTAGTGTTTGAGTATTTCGTACTATAAACTTAGGTTTTGTTACTGTTGATCCCACATATGTATCACAAGTCCAGATTTATGGGTGAAATTAGAAAAATCATAATAATTCACTACAAACCCAAATAAGGCAAAAGATATGTCATTGGAAAACATATGCTGTCTAGTTTATACACTAAGAAGATATTTGTAAAATATTATGTTTTACTAATCCAAAATATACAAAATCCGTGGCTAGTATATGGTTTCAGCAAAGACTTTCGGTTCGTAGTCGAAACTTATAAAATTCACTAAAAACTGCACATTTATCCGTTTTAAGTGCATGATACCTTGTTGGAAAGCTTAAATAATATAGTATTCAGAAATATAACTTATAAATCAAACTTTTTGACTAAAGGATTCAGAGTACAGAAAATCTGTGACTAGACTATACCCCAGAGATTCATTTTCTCTCTAGTTTTGTGTCACAAATTCAAATACTCATAACTTTAGACATACAAAAGCAAACCAAGTGATTCCAAAGCCTAAAATGAAGTTTATCCTTTGTAGAATCTTATCATATAATTTATTTTTCATACTAATTTTTTTAATATATACCATATTATCACAACAACTATAAGCTCTAACAAAATTCGTAGATCTTACAGAAATGCTCCGTGGATACTTTAAGATATTGGAACTCTATAGTTTTTCTCAAAACCATTTCCTAGGTAAGAATAAATCTAATATTAAGATTCCAACTAAATATCATGTTTTAGTTCTCCAAAAATGACTAAAACACAAAGAATATTACTAGGTTACCTCTAGTAAAACATCATCTAACTTCACTTCACACTTCTTTGAACTTGGTAACGGGGTTGCTTGGAGCTTGAAAATAGAGGGAAGATGGTGCTAGAGGGGTGTTGGAGATGGAGAATAGTGTTGGTGATTCTTTTTTCTGTTTTGACCTTGGTGGTAGCTAGAGAAGCTAGGGTTTTTGAGCTTAACATATGTGAGAATAAAATGAGATGTGAAAGGCTTATTTTCAGCCAACATTTGCTTTAAATAAGCTGTATTTTGAGAGGAAAAATGAAAAATTTTTGGCTAATTCTCCCCTTGCATTGCCGCCACTTATGGGAGAGAGTTGTTGTAAAAATTTTGTTCAACAAAGTGGAGACAAGGGGTCACTTTCACTTGTCTCTTCTTTGGGTTAACTTGCCAAGAGAAACCATGCCATCTCTAACATAAGGTTGTATGTATGCACCACTTTCCCTTTTTTTTTTTGTCATTTATTTAAATCTCCTTTTGCTTTTGACCATAAAGAATCTAGATCCCCCCTTTGCTTTCTCATTTTTATTTTGTTTTTCTTTCTTCCAATTTTCCACCATTGATCTAAGGTTGTCATCCTTATTCTCATCCATTAGATCTTCCATCATACCAATCCTTAACTTAAGCTCTCATTGGTCACTTATCATCCAAAGTTTAGCCATTGATTTGCCTAGGATTCTTTAACATAAAATCTACACCATTGATTTCAAATTTTAGCACAATTCTTGAATAATTTTCCACCTTTGGATTTTCTAAGAATAAATCATAATTATACATCTTCTATCTATCTGACACATTAATTTCCCAATCATACTCTTAAAACTTAACTATTGACATGACCAAAATTAATACTAAGATCATTAGATTGACTTACTAATAAAAATTGGGGTTTTTCTCAAAATTAACATTTATCTCTCTAATACGACATAACAATTTTTTTTTGGTATAAATTTTTATGTCGTCTAAATCATCTTCTAATTTCTCATTTAAATAGAGAAACTCAACATTGATACATCATCGACATCATTATACTGATGATACATAAACAATCATTTATGGTTTTGACATCTGATATTCATCAAAATAATTCATTAAAAATATATTAATAAAGGAAATCCATTATAACAATTCATGAATCAAGTTTATGAATTTCTAGGGCGTCACACCCGGCAAGTCCTTTGGAAACACATCACTAAAATCTTGTACGACATATACATCTTCAAGTTTCAATTCATCTTCTTTTTTCTTATCCACAATGTTGGCTAAGAAACCATTACAACCATTAGGTAGCATCTTTTGGGCCTTCATTGCTGATAGGAACAACTTGGTCTTCTTCTTTGCATCACTAATTAATTCAAACTGATCATTTCGTTTGGGATCAAACATGACCTTACGCCTTTGGCATTCAATACATACGTCATACTTTCCCAAGAAATCCATGGCCAAAATTAGGTCATAGTCAAACATCTCGAGAACTATCAGATTACTAAAGAGCTCTCTATCAAAAATTCTCATCTGCAGTGCTCGTTCGTAGCCAATGAGTGGACATCATCACTTCTATAACGACCCGCCTAACGTAGGCCGTTATAGTTACATAACATACATAATTACTAAACTTATCTAACTTGACAGAAATATGACTTATTATTATTATTTTTAATAACTTGAAGTTAAAATATGTTTCATCACATACTTACATATGTATACATACATACTAATGTACTTCAGTACTGAAATGTCATCTTACATATAACATAAATAATAACTTAATACAAAAAAACGTGTAGCGGTCTCCATCCCCGTTTCATAACTTGTCGTGCCAAGCCCCACCGTCTTGCATCAAGAATTACTGATAGGTTGCATACCTACAGCATAGACATAAGTCGTGAGCTTTCGCTCAGTAAGTACAACTATTTACCCGCAAAACATGTCATAATGGAACAATGTATGGACCCATTATGCTTTCATTATGATGTCTTATGCTTACATATCCTGGGCCCTTACATAATATGAGTGTACGTACCGTGGCACGCAGCCATGGAGTGGATGGGGCAGCCAACCAAATCCAACTCGATCCATGGACCAAACCCGCCCATAGTGGCAGGTCAATATGACACAAGGCAAGCTCGCTTGCCATCATACTTGAAATCTTTCCTTAACTTGTACTTAAAAATTGTTTTCTTCTTGAAAACAGTGTTTTACAACAGTTTCTTTCTTGAAACTGGGTTCTCATTCTTACCGAGTGATTTATCTTTAGTGAGCATGCTTCATGATGCCACAATGATAAAACATACATCTTACATACTACATAATCAAGGCATAAATCATATGCATCACATCATCAAGGCATAAATTATATGCATCACGTCATCAAGGCATAATCATATGCACTATATCATACATACGTGAGCTTATCATCATATAAGCAGAAAAACATTTTCCGTCTATACTGTAGGCGAAGTTATACTTACTTGTAATGCTACGTCTTAAGTTTGGTTGCTCCCAATCAGGTCACAACAACAGGTTACTGCCTGTTTTTCAAAAAGGACGTAAGGTAAAGATCACCTTACCTTGTCATAAATCATAATCATAGAATGTTGGTATCCTAACCAACACTCATGAGTAACCCTAGTCGTATGTCCCTTCACACACACCAATGATAACTTACTTGGTTACTAAATGTAACCTTAGGGCTTAGGTCTTAACTGTATCTTATTAGGTTACTTTGAGTAACCCTTAGGTGTAAGCTCAAATTATATTTGAACAAAGTCCTATTGGGTCACTAAGGCCCAACTTTTAAAATTGTGACCTAGTAGGTTACTATTAGTAACCTTGGGTTTTAGGCCCAACCCAATATCTTGGTAACCTATCGAGTTACTAATGGTTACCGTCTTGTTACTATGTCTTAAAATAATTTTGGCCCAAATAATATAAGTAACCGATTTAAAGACCATAGGTCTTACTTATGGTTACTCTATTACTTGGTCTATATTCATTCATTTTTACCTTTTCTTACTTAAACTTGGTTTAATTAACCATTTTATAAACTGCTTTTATAAAAATGTCTAAGTATGAAGAAAAGTGCTGAAAATAGTCCCATAAAATCAACTACTAGAGCATGTACAAGAATTTCCTATTCTTGCACTGCTTTGAAAATCCTGTGCAGGATTTTCCTGTTTTCTGTACAGTTTCCAGAATCTGTTATATCTTAGAATCCGTTTTGATTTTGAAAAACTTTTCTTCACCAAAGTTTTAGATTTTGAAAAATGCTACAACTTTCGTTCTTTGGTCAGAACCCATTTCTGCATCTAACCCTTTCTTTTTCTTCACTGAAACTGCCTAGCTGTGCACAGGTTTGGTCATGCCCAGGCTCGGATTTTAGTAAAAACGGAGGCTGTTGGAGCCTCATTTTTAAAAACCGTCCACGTTGGACCCTAGGATTTCCCATTTCCTACAACTTTGCATTTTAACTTTCTTCAAATTCGGCCTCTAAAGGCCTCAAAACACTGTTTCCAGAATACTGCCCCGTCTTGACCCGAGACTGGCAGTTTTCTTTCTATTTGTTTCTTACGTAAAATTACGCTCACACTACCTCAAACAGTCACAACCATGAGCCTACGTCAAGCATGCAGCGTATTATCTACTGTTTACCTTACCATGCATTCATTCCATTCATAGCATAATTCATACAAAAACCATTTGGTGCAATCACCAACTAGGGTTTTTAAGGTTTTCTACTAACCCTTCTAGCATCATACATCAATATCACATAGTCGTTCATCACATACAACAACTTAAGTGTATGGGGACATACTACAAATACTTATTGGGCACTCATACACATCATACATATTCTAGCAATTTAAGATCATAATCATACACAAAATCATAAACTAAAACCACTAATTCTAATCCTAATCAAGCACAAATCTAATCTAAACAATGAGCTTATGCTCTTACATACTTGCATCAAATACACATAAAGCTTGAACTAAAAGCTTAAATTGAATAGCATAAAGGTTTTAGAAATTTACTCTCAAGCTTGGAGATTGGTTCTAGGCTTTGGGTCAAGCTTTTGTTCTTGTTTCGATTTCTCCACCAAAAATCCGACCATACCCCTCTCTCTCTTTCTCTTATTATTATTATTTTTTCTTCTCTTTCTCTTTCTCTTTCTCTCTTGGGCTCGGCAGCTAGGGGGGAAAAAGTGAGCTGAAAATTTGCAAGAGCTTTGGTAAGGTCACACAAAAATGCACTAAAAATCCACCCCCACATCACCTAGTTATAGGTGGAAATTAATTTCTTTTTGGATTTATTTTTATATCCAAAATAGCATATGAGTCCTTATGAGTAAAATATTTGCTCAAATACCCCTAGAGTGGCCGGCCATTGGAAGGCTTAGGAGCCAAGTTGGCTAATTCTTTCCCTAATTTCTAAAATTCCAATAAATCATGGAATTATCCAATGGTCAGGTGTCCACCCACTTGGGCTCTGTTTGGCTTTCCTTCTTGAATGCAGTCCATTTTCATACTAAAGCAGATAATACAAATACTGTTTTCACTAATAACAGTATTGTCTTACTGAACTATAGTCCAGAATTTATCTACGTTTTATTGGACTGTATAAAAACTTTTCTTATAACTTAAAGGCTACCTAGCCCATATTGTCTTACATAATGTGCTTGATTTTTCTACAGTGGTCTTGAACCTTATTCTTACTATTTTATCTGTGATGACGGTTTTTCGCAGTATAATTCTTATACTGCTTGCTATCTTGCAGTACCGTCAAAATCATACTTTTTGACTTTTCTTGGTCAAATATTGACCAACATAAAATCATAAATCTTATTCTACCTTTTTCTCGAAAGGTCTTATGCTTGACTAAGCAATCTACTATTGAGTCTTATAAAGTTATAAGGCTCACACATAATTCTGATAAAAATCAGATCAGGCATTTCATACATACTTACATAGTACATCATAAATTCCTAAAAAGAAAGTCGTAATTCCATAAAACGTCAGTCATTATAATCTTCCCCCCTTAAAAATTTTTGTCCTCGAATATTAAAACAAGTTGGGGAAGTTCTTTCTCATATCCTCTTCTAATTCTTACGTAGCTTCTTCAAGCTTATGATTTCGCCATAGCACTTTAACTATGGGAATTGTTTTGTTTCTTAAAACTTTCTCTTCCCGGTCCAGAATCTGGACTGGCTTTTCTTATGAAATCTGTAGTTTGAAGTTGTTTCTGCCCAACTTCCTGCTAATGGATAGGAGATCAACGTTTCCTTCCATACAATGCTTCAAATGGGGCCATACCAATTGAGGCGTGATAACTCTTACTATCATAAATTTGATCAAAGGTAGCTTCTAATCCCAGCATCCTTTAAAATCCAAAACACATTATCTTAACATATCTTTCAGTGTCTGGATGGTTCGTTCCGACTGGTCATCCGTTTGGGGTGAAAAATCATACTAAACTTTAATTTCGACCCCATTGCGATCTAAATACTTGTCCAAAATCGAGAGGTGAAACGTCCTTCACGATCCGAAATGATTGATTTTGGCACTCCATGCAACCTAATGATCTAAGATGCATAAATTCCAGCAAGCCTTGCTGCCGAAAAGTGGCTTTGATAGCAATAAAGTGGGCTGATTTGGTTAATCTATCGATAATAATTCAAATCGTATCCTTCCCACTTGCAGTTCTGGGCAATCCTACTACGAAATCCATCGAAGTTTGCTCCCATTTCCACTTAGGAAACTTAATTTTCTAACGATCTCTGCCTGGATGGCTGTGTTCAGCCTTAACTTTCTAACAAGTTAGGCATTTTGACACAAATTCTGTGGTCTCATTCTTCATATTTGCCGCCAAAATTCTTCCTTAAGATCCTTGTACATCTTGGAAGCTCCGGGATGTACGGTGTATGGCATCATATGCACTTCCAACATAATCCGTTTCTTAAGAAATTCAAAGTTAGGAACACAAATCCCTTCTTTGAAATAAATTACCCCATCCATAGAGGTCTTAAATTTCTTATTCTTTTCATCAAAAAGTCGTCCCGTTAGCAAAAAGGAATCCTTTCCTTGATGCATCAGGACAGCCCCAAGCCTAACCTTAGAGGCGTCACTATAAATTACAAAATTCCCTTCTTTGGGCACTATATGTCTTAAAAATGAACCTTTCCTAACCAAAATTCACACTTTGTGAATTTGGTAGAAGGTTGATTCCTTCTTAATGTCTCTAATACCGTCCTAAGGTGATACTCACGTTCCTCCTTGGACCTTGAGTAAACTAAAATATCATGAATAGATGCTCCTTGAACACTTGGTTCATAAGGTCCATAAAAACGATTGGGGCATTGAACAAACCAAACTATATGACTAGAAACTTATAATGCCCATATTGTATTCTAAAAACTGTCTTAAAAATATCCGTCCTTTTTCTTAACGAATAAGATTGGCACTCCCCACTGAGAATGACTTTGCCGGATAAACCCTTTGCCAATCAGTTCTTGCAACTACACTTGACGTTCCTTAATCTCGGCTAATGTAGTACGGTAAGACACTTTCGATATTGATTCCATCCTAGGTAACAATTCTATCTCAAAATAGATTTTCTTGCTCTGGCGAAAATCCAGGTAAATCCTTTAGAACAACGTCCACGTATTCCTTTATAATAGGGACATTCTCTGGTGTTAGCTCCACCTCTTGATCTTTGTCCACCATGTTAGCTAAATATCCTTGGCATCCATTAGCTAACATCTTCAAAGCTTTTACTGCCGAGACTAATTAGTCGCTGAGCTCCGAGATTGGCCGTAGAAACTAAAATCTTCCTCACCATAAAGACTAAATATAATACAACGCTTTCGACAATCAATCTTAGCGTCGTACTTGCCCAGGAAATCCATTTCTAGGATCACATCAAAATCTTGAAGCTTGATCGCAACAAGATCCACATACAATTTTCTGCCACAAATGACTATTGGAGCAGTTCGCATCCAGTAGTCAGACAGAAAATTTTCTCCCGATCGGAGAAAAATTCTAATAGATTACTCTAAACTACTAACTCCTAGTCCTAATTTCTGGGCAAACTCTATCGATACAAATGAATGAGTAGCACCAGAATCAAACAAGGTGATAGCATTATGAGTGGTGACAGAAATCTAATCTATTACCACAGGTAAAGTTCCAGCTTCAGCATCCCCCCTTAGTGTAGGCATAAATCCTCGCTTGGGGTTCCGGAGCCTCTAGCCTTCCTTGCGTGATCGAAGAGCCTTCGATCTTTATTTGGGCTGCGTGAAGCTGACTACCTGAATTCCTATTGGGAAACTGGGGGTTCTGATTCTGGCTATCCATGGTGCAATTTCTTGCATAGTGGCCTTCTTTGCCATAAAGGTAGCAAATGTTCGATCCCGCTCTACATACTCCCAAGTGCTTCCTTTTACATTGAACACATATGGGATAATCATTGATATTACCCTCATTTCCTCTATCGCTCTTCTTTTGAGGGTAATTTTGCTGCTGCCCCTAACCAGTAACATTCCCCTTTCTTTTGTTCCTCCCAAACTGTTTGGAACCTTAAGTAGGGTTACTGGTCTGTCCCTTTGAGTATGACTCTGAATTCTGTCTAGGCTGTAGCTGCTTTTCCATAGCCTTATCTTCCTTCTTAGTCTAAAAAAAATTGAGCCCTGGCTTCCTTATCCTGGTTAATCCAGTACTCGGCTCGTATTGTCCGACTTATGCAGTCGAATACCAAGGTTGGAGGGCTACTGCCAGCACTAACTTGCTTGGCAATATCTGTCTTTAACATTTTCGTCATCCTTCTTACCTTCTCGTTTTCATTCGGTACCAGCTCCAGACATAAGCTAGCTAGCTGTTCAAATTTCTTAGCAGCTTCTAGTACTGTCATTGTTCCTTGCTTAAAACTGGTGAACTCATCTTGTTGAGCCACTAGGATTTCTCTATTGTAGTACATCATTCTAAATTCGACTACAAAATCCTGTCAACTCATTGCCATAACATCTCTATGCACCTGAACAGTCATCCACCAGTCTTGCGTTCTTTTTAAGCACGAAGGAGGCACAGAGAAACTTTTCTTGTTCCGTAAGTCTCATGAAATCCAAAATCACTTGGATGTCAATCAACTAATTATTGGCGGCTATAGGATCGGTAGATCCCTCAAACTCAGGCGCCTTCATCCTCTTAAACCCTTCGTATAACAAGTCTTCCCGAACTAAAAGCGGGTTCACTTGTATTCCTATGGGTGCTAACGAGACTTCAGAATCCGGTGGGACCTCCGGTACTTGGGCTGCTATTGAGGGTACTTGATATATACGAGCTATCTGCTCACGAAGTCTATTCGTCGCTTATTGCTGTTCAAGCAGCTGGCGTTGTAGAGTAGCTATAACATTCGCAAGATCTGGCTCTTGCCGAACGTGGTTTGCTCTAGCGCTTGTACATACCATATTCTAATTCCTATTAAGAAAAGATATTATCATACTTCTAATATCTTTTCTTTCATTCATAACTTATCATATCATAACTTAAAGCATCATATTATGATGCCATCATACTTATCATATCATAGCATAGCATCATCATACTTATCATAGCATAACTTAACATCATCATATCATATCATAACATCACTATATTCATTTTATACTTGAACTTTTCTTTTTGTATACTTATAAAAAGTACATCATATTTCATAGTAATATACAATGTACGTGTCTATTACATTGTACTTACTATTCATACATGGTCAAAACTAAGATGGAAGTGGCTACCACTTTACCATCTTACATACATATAATCCTACGTCAAAATAATAAACTAATAAAAATCGATCCTATATTTAGTCTATCTACTCAGTTGTGACAACGGAGGAAGCATCGGAGTCTACGTCCTAATTTCCCATCATCGAATAGAATCTCCTATGGATCGTCCTCGAAGTCCTCTATATCTTCCTCCCATACCCCTTGTTCTTGTTCTTCCCATACTTCTTCAATTTCCTCCTCGACATCTTCATCATCATCATCATTGTCGATGATGATCACTGGAAGGTACACGGGTTGATCCTTGGAATCAGCCATAATATCTGTAGGATCCATTCCATTTCCTTCCGCATCGACTTTCGCCTCCTGTGGCGGGATCTCTTGAAGTCGAACAGAGGGAATAGGGTCCTCGGCCAAAAACGGACCTCCCTCAAACAGTGGCTCAGGGATGCCAGCATCACCGATAGGCCCCTTTATGATATCATCAACTAAGGCATCTACTTGTAACATATAGGCTATTATCTCATCCTCAATGATATCATTTATCATATCTTCCACGGTCATCCCTGCCATAGGTGCCGGAACAAATATTCTAATCTGGGAAGGTAACCCTTCCCTTAAAAAGGTCTAATGCCTGTAGTTCTGAATCACTTCGATCTCGCGGAATGTCCACATCCTGGAACCTCCTGCAATAGTGGCTCATAGACTTGTTCGGGTAGGCACGCCAATCTATAGCATAGCCAAGGTATCACCCGAGGTACATGTCGTTGTAGATCTTGGGGTCGCGATAGGGTACGTCGACGTCCTCATCGGGTAAAGGTTCTTAACAAGCAATTATAAAAGCACCGAACTTGGCCCATAACTCTCCCATCATAGCTCGCTCCCTTATTATCATCCACCATAATCTAACGTCCCTTGCCAAACATCGGTTGGCCAACGGAACCTAAAGATATGCCCCTATATGGCATATTCTAAATATCTTCTCCATATCGTATAACCAAGCCGCTAATGATACTATCAGACGAGTGCCATCAAATAGTAGAGGAATCATCTCATAGAACGTAATGGCAGCATCATGATCCATGTCTACTCATTTCAGATCCATACTATATAATCTACCATAACATAACTACATAATAAATATGCGTACATAAATTAACTCCTACTTACAAGGACTGTGGCACTGACGGCAGCTTGTGAAACTAGAAGGCAGGAAACCCGCTCTGATACCAACTCTGTAACGACCCGCTTAACGTAGGCCGTTACAGTTACATAGCATACATAATTACTTAACTTATCTAACTTGGAGGAAATACGGACTTATTATTATTTTTTTTAACAACTTGAAGTTAAAATCTATTTCATCACATACTTACATATGTATACATACATACTAATGTACTTCAGTAATGAAATGTCATCTTACATATTACATAAATAATAACTTAATACAAAAAAATGTGTAACGGTCTCCATCCCACGTTTCACAACTTGCCGTGCTCAGCCCCACCGTCTTGCATCAAGAATTGTTGATAGGTTGCTTACCTATAGCATAGACGTAAGTCGTGAGATTTCACTTAGCAAGTACAACTATTTACCCACAAAACATGTCATAATGGAACAATGGATGAACCCATTATACTTTCATTATGATGTCTTATGCTTACATATCCTGGGTCCTTACATAACATGAGTGTACGTATCGTGGCACGCAGCCATGGAGTGGATGGGGCGGCCAACCAGATCCAACTCGATCCATGGACCAAACCCGCCCATAGTGGCAGGTCGATACGACATAAGGCAAGCTCGCTTGCCATCATACTTGAAATCTTTCCTTAACTTGTTCTTAAAAATTGTTTTCCTCTTGAAAACAGTCTTTTACAATAGTTTCTTTCTTGAAACTGGGTTCTCATTCCTACCGAGTGATTTATCTTTAGTGAGCATGCTTCATGATGCCATAATGATAAAACATACATCATACATACTACATAATCAAGGCATAAATCATATGCATCACGTCATCAAGGTATAAATTATATGCATCACGTCATCAAGGCATAATCATATGCACTATATCATACATACGTGAGCTTATCATCACATAAGCAGAAAAACATTTTCCGTCTATACTGTAGGTAGAGTTGTACTTACTTGTAATGCTAGGTCTTAAGTTTGGTTGCTCCCAATCAGGTCACAACAATAGGTTACTGCCTGTTTTTGAAAAAGGGCGTAGGGTAAGGATCACCCTAGCTTGTCATAAATCATAATCATAGAATGTTGGTATCCTAACCAACACTCATGAGTAACCCTAGTCGTATGTCCCCTCACACACACCGATGATAACTTACTTGGTTACTAAATATAACCTTAGGGCTTACGTCTTAACTGTATCTTATTAGGTTACTTCGAGTAACCCATAGATATAAGCCTAAATTATATTTGAACAAAGTCCTATTAGGTTACGAAGGCCCAACTTTTAAAATTGTGACCTAGTAGGTTACAATTAGTAACCTTGAGCTTTAGGCCCAACCCAATGTCTTGGTAACCTATTGGGTTACTAATAGTTACCGTCTTGTTATTATACCTTAAAATAATTTTGGCCAAAATAATATGAGTAACCGATTTAAAGACCATAGGTCTTACTTATGGTTACTCTATTACTTGGTCTATATTCATTCATTTTTACCTTTTCTTACTTAAACTTGGATTAATTAACCATTTTATAAACTGTTTTTATAAAATCGTCTAAGTTTGAAGGAAAGTGCTGAAAACAGTCCCATAAAATCAACTACTAGTGCATGTGCAAGAATTTCCTATTTTGCACTGCTTTGAAAATCCTGTTTAGGATTTTCCTGTTTTCTGTACAGTTTCCAGAATCTGTTATACCTTAGAATCCGTTTTGATTTTGAAAAATATTTCTTCACCAAAGTTTTAGATTTTGAAAAATGCTACAACTTTTGTTCTTTAGTCAGACTCCAGTTCTGCATTTAACCCTTTATTTTTCTTCGTTGAAACTGCCTGGCCATGCACAGGTTTGGTCATGCCCAAGCTCGGATTTTAGTAAAAACAGAGGCCGTTGGTGCCTCATTTTTAAAAATCGTCCACGTTACCCCCTAGGATTTTCCATTTCCTACAACTTTGCATTTTAACTTTCTTCAAATTCGGCCTCTAAGGGCCTCAAAACACCGTTTCCAGAATACTGTTTAGTCTTGACCCGAGACTGGCAGTTTTCTTTCTATTTGTTTCTTACGTAAAATTACGCGCACACTACCTTAAACAGTCGCAACCGTGAGCCTACGTCAAGCATGCAACGTATTATCTAATGTTTGCCTTACCATGCATTCATTCCATTCATAGCATAATTCATACAAAACCCATTTGATGCAATCACCAACTATGGTTTTTAGGGTTTTCTACTAACCCTTCTAGCATCATACATTAATATCACATAGTCATTCATCACATACAATAACTTGAGTATGTGGGGATATACTACAAACACTTATTGGGCACTCATATACATCATACATATTCTAGCAATTTAAGATCATAATCATACACAAAATCATAAACTAAAACCACTAATCATAATCCTAATCATGCATAAATCTAATCTAGAAAATGAGCTTATGCTCGTACATACTTGCATTAAATATACATAAAGCTTGAACTAAAAGCTTAAATTGAATAGCTTAAAGGTTTTAGAAATTTACCCTCAAGCTTGGAGATTGGTTCTAGGCTTTGGGTCAAGCTTTTGTTCTTGTTTCGGTTTCTCCACCAAAAATCCGACCATACCCCTCTCTTTGTCTTTCTCTTATTATTATTTTTTCTTCTCTTTCCCTTTCTCTCTTGGGTTCGGCAGCTGGGGGGGGGGGGGGGAAGTGAGCTGAAAATTTACAAAAGCTTTCGTAAGGTCACACAAAAATGCACTAAAAACCCACCCCCCCATCACCTATCTATAGGTAGAAATTAATTTCTTTTTGGATTTATTTTTATATCCAAAATAGTATATGAGTCATTATGAGCAAAATATTTGCTCAAATACCCCTAGAGTGTTCGGCCATTGGAAGGCTTAGGAGCCAAGTTGGCTATTTCTTTCCCTAATTTCTAAAATTCCAATACATCATGGAATTATCCAATGGTGAGGTGTCCACCCACTTAGCCTCGTTTGGCTTTCTTTCTTGAATGCAGTCCATTTTCATACTAAAGCAGATATTACAAATACTGTTTTTACTAATAACAGTATTGTCTTACTGAACTACGGTCCAGAATTTATCTGCGTTTTATTGGACTGTATAAAAACTTTTCTTATAACTTAAGGCTACCTAGTCCATATTGTCCTACATAATGTGCTTGATTTTTCTATAGTGGTCTTGAACCTTATTCTTACTATTTTATCTATGATGATGGTTTTTCGCAGTAAAATTCTTATACTGCTTGTTATCTTGCAGTACCGTCAAAATCATACTTTTTGACTTTTCTTGGTCAAACTTTGACCAATATAAAATTATAAATCTTATTCTACCTTTTTCTCAAAAGGTCTTATGCTTGACTAAGCAATCTATTATTGAGTCTTATAAAGCTATAAGGCTCACACATAATTCTGATAAAAATCAGATCAGGCATTTCTTACATACTTACATAGTACATCATAAATTCCTAAAAAGGAAGTCGTAATTCCATAAAATGTCGGTCATTACAACTTCCCTATATGGTAGTATCGTAGTTAATCCCTGAGTCAAGATATCCTGATTTCTTCTTAGCCATTTAGAAAAAATAGAAGGCATAAAGGAGTGTATGGCTCCCATGTAGAAAAGAACATTAACATACTGGTTATTAACAAGTGTCTGATCTGTGACAAAAATAGAAGTCTTAGCAGTAGCTTCTTCTTTGGTCATAGTGAAAATCCTGACATTGGTGGTAAGTGGAGGACTTTCAAGTCGTCCCTGAGAAATATGAGTCCCATCATGAGTGGCTTGCATACTATGGAGCTAAGCTAGTAGGTTTCTGGATTGTCTTTGTTAGAAGGGCTTGTACGTCTTGTTTGGATAATCTTTGGACAGGTGATCCTCGCATCCACAACTAGAACATAGATTTTTGCCCATACGTCACTCCCCCAAATGTAGCTTCCCACACGTAGAACAAGGTGGAATATTCTTAGCTTACTTAACTTGACCTCCTCCTTGACGGTTGTTATGCTTCCTCTGATTGGGAAAGTCCTTTGTATTAGAAAATACTGATTTGATATCAGAGTTACAGTACAGTGAAAGTTTTAAAATTTTTATGCCATTTTGGAAAAGAATCTCATGATGCATATAACAATAAATTAAATTCATGATCAAGCGTACCTTATTTCTCGGATTCCAGAATTACTAGAGCATTTGACCAACGTGTTTTCTTTACTATTCTCTAGTTCCACATCTCAGAGTGTGTGTGGGCACACGCTCTATGAATCCCTGCAACCGGTAATGCTTCCCGAAGTCTAGATCCTTTCTTCTCAATTTCGATGTTCCATGTTGAGAATATGATCCAGATTCTTTCTTCAAAACTCCAAGTTAAGAACCAGTTAACCTCTTTATGAAAATGATCACTCGGTTTAACCTTCCACTCAGTTTTGGTTCAATGGAATTTTCTCTTTTTTTCTTTCTCACAAGATAGCCGAATTTTGATGTGTAAGAACCCTAAATTATTTTTCCTCTCACTCAAAAAAAAAAAAAATGTTTTCCCTCTTGAAAAAATACTAAAAATTAGTTTCTCAATAATTCATAGCCTTTATATAGAAGTCTAATCCTTTTCCAAATTTATCTCCTTCTTGAAAATAATTAATAATTATTTTTCTGAATAAATTTTGAACTAAAAGATCATACAACTTTAGGACTAAATTCATTGAACCTAAAAACGTTTTTCCAAAGGGAGATCTTTCCTCAAAAAATTCGGCTACCTTTGAAATTCAAAGGTTGATTGGTGGTTCAAATTTTAAATCAAGAATATGTTGGGATCTAAATGTGCCCTAAGGATAGAAAATCAATATTAGGGATTTTCTATAAATATGACATTTTGATATTAATAAGAGAAGGTTATTCATGTTTAATAAGTTGTGTCCTATTTACTTTCATTTGTTGATTGTATGGTTATTTTGAGCAAACATATAATACTCATTGACTGTTGGTAATATATCGGATTACCATATGTATACGGGGAATACATAGAAGACATGATAATTTGATAACAGTCAAAATAAATAGTCCGCAATTGATGGAATAAGATTTGAGGATCTTATTCATGATAAGATTGTAAAGGTTGCTTACTTCCTTTGAGGGATGGTTTGTCTTGACCATCAAATAGGTTTCGAGTGGAAACTTTAATGTATACCAGTATTGAGGTATGACATTGGACTGGACCTAAAGTGTTAATTGATTCGGTTTAATAATTTCGTTTATAAGAATCAATGACGCTTTGACTATAGGTGAGACATTGTTATTTCATGGTCAATATACTTGTGTTTTGGGTGCATGATTTATGGATAGAGAAATCAAGATTCATAGATATGGAATCCATAGCTATCTTAATGATAGTACATGTTATCTATTTAAAGGCATTATTCGGGGATTGAAAGATAGTATAACAAGATCTTAGCCATCGGTTTACTTTGTGTTCTGTGATGGTTTACCAATTGTATGGTTTTATAATTGGTGGTTCTTTCAATGAAGAATAATAGAACTTTAAGTTAAAATGATTGAAAAGGTAAAACGGAAAAAGTCCTTAATTTAATCATGGATAACATATGGGGATTAAGCAAGCGATGAATAAATTATGGAAGAAACACTACGTGAGAGAGCTTTCGTAATACGGTATGTAAACAGGAGTTCAACTTCAAACTTTTAGTGGAATAGTTTTGAAGTTGATAATTGATGAATAATTAATCTGGGATTAATTTTTCACAATTATAGGAGCCTCTTTACATATTTTCATCGGGTTCCTCTATTAGCTCATATAGTTCCATATAGCGTCTTGGGATTTATTCCTAATGAGATCGATAAATTTAAATGGAATTTTGTAATGTCTATTAAAACATGGTACTTTCTAACATGCAATCCGGAAAAGGATTGCACATGTAGGATTGGTGTAGACAAATAATATGATTTGTCAACATGTGATTGGTTAATTTGAATTTTGGAAATAAGATTGTGTTTGAATTATTTAATTTTGGAAAACAAAATTTTTCTCTCCTAATCTAAATATAGTGTACGGTTTTTAGATAGATGGAGAGAAGAAAATTTTGTTTCAAAATTGTTCAAATATATTCCTAACATTAAATTATTAATTTATTTAAATAATAGAGATTATTTGATGAATTTTTTTTGCTTTAAATTGTTGTGCACGGTTTTGAGAGGAGAAAAAAAATTAAATATTCCATTTATTTAAATTAATAAACATGGTTGATGTTTGAGGAAAAAATATTTAATTCAAACAAGTGAATCTTATTTAAATTTAAAAAGGTTTAAAAGTGATTTGAATCTAAATAGGACTAAGTTCTTTTCACTAGTCTAGATTCTTGATTTAAAATTTAAACCATCAATCTAGTTTTATCCTTTAGTGGCCGAATTTTTGAGGAGATTCTCTCTTTGAAAAAACGTTTTTAGGTTCAATGAATCTAACCCTAAAGTTGTATGATCTTTTGGTTAAAAATTTATCCGGAAAAATAATTATTTTTCAATAAGGAATTAAATTTTGAAAAGGATTAGACTTCTATATAAATGCTAGAAATTCTTGATAAACTAATTTTTGGTATTTTTTCAAGAGCAAAAATATATTTAGGGTGAGAAGAAAAATATTTGGGTCTCTTCCACATCATAAAATTTGGTCATACTCTTGGGAAAGAAAAGGAGAGAAAATTCCATTGAATCAAAACTGTGAGGAAGGTTAAACCGAGTGATAATTTTCATAGGAGGTTAACCAGTTCCTGTTTTGTAGTTTTGAAGAAAGAATCTGGATCATATTCTCAATGTGGAACATCAGAATTGAGAAGAAAGGATCTATACTTCGGGAAGCATTACCGGTTGCTTGGATTCATAGAACGTGTACCCACACACACTCTGAGACGTGGAACTAGAGAATAGTAGAGAAGACACGTTGGTCAAACGCTCTAGTGATTCCGGAATCCGAGAAATAAGGTACGCTTGATCATGAATTTAATTTATTGTTATATGTATCATAAGATTCTTTTCAGAAACGGTATAAAAATTTTAAAATTTCTGCTGCACCGCAACTCTGATATCGGGTCCATTTTTTCCAACAATTGGTATCAGAGCCTACTCATGATTATGCATATAATATAAATTATTTAATTGAATAAATTTCTCTCTATGCATTAATGAAATAGTTAAGAGAGTTGGCACTCTAGGTTTTATTTTGTGTATATTAAATATATTATGAATGGATGTATGGATGAATGAATGCTCTATATTATTTTTATAATATATGATGCTTGTTCAATTTTGCCGGTCATGATTCTATAGAGGTTAGAATTTGTATCTAGGTTTTTCATGTGTAATAAATGCGGTCTATTATCACCGTTAGGTCGTTCTTTCAATTCCTAGAATTTTTGTAAGCCGGAAACGGAATAGGAATTTTTTTTGTAAAATTCGGGCTGCAATGGATTCAAGAAGATTGAAGATGAATGAAGGTATGAAAAATTTCAAAGGATGTGATTTTTTTTGTTTTTTGGAATTAAAAAAAACATTTTTTTAATAAAAATAAATAAATAAATCACAGAATCTTTTTGAAAATTTAATTTTTCAATAATATGTGATCTTGATAATTTGGAAATCAAAATTGAAAATTTAAATTTAAATTTAATAGATATTATTATGAATTTTAAAATTTTGAGATTTAAATTTGAAATTTGAAATTTGAAATTTTTGAATTTTAAAATTTAAATAATCAGATTTTTTATTTAAATTTTGATATTTTGTAATTTTTTGAAATTTGAATTTTAAATTTAATTTGAAAAAAATGTGACATTGGAGAAGGAAGACACATTGAAGAAGGATACAAGGCATGGATCTACAAATGAAGGCTGATATATGTTTCGGTTAATTTTTGTAAATTTTACAATTTTCTTTTCTCTAGGATGGAATCATGATCCATGGCTATTTACATATTTTGCAAACCATGGATGATGTGTTGCTTGATGAATATGATATACTATTTCGTGATATATTGATAACATGCCATATAGACTAGGGAGTGCCACTCAATAAATATTGTTTATGCATGAAAAACAAAAACCCTAATTTAAAAGATTGAGTAGGAGAAGGTTTTATATACTATGACCTACGGCCTCCATCATTGGTCCAATAGTTACGCATGGTAGTGCCTACTACTCGGTTTTGACCCGGGAATTCCCTTCGGATAGGTATCTTACCTAGAGCGCACACTGATTTGGATTTCCCAAAGGATAATAATTTTGGGCATATTTTATGTTTAGATCACCCCTCGGTGGCGGATGTAAAATATGGATTCAAAATTGGAAACGATAGTTATACACTCATGCTACTTTATTTATTAATCCTCCCTCGAGGCTCTGATATGTAAAGTAATGGCCAAATAAACGATAGTTAATATATATTTAATGGAGTTTGCTCCATGGACGAATATGTATTAATCGGAAGGGATACGTGTTCTTGGCTAGTTATTCTATGACTACCCCTCGGTAGCTTAGAAAGCATAAGCTAGGAACTATCGTTGTAAGGTATGTATTTTAAGGGTTTTACACATGAACATTTAGATTACATATAGATCTTTATATTTCATTAAAAAATCATATTTTACAAATTGATAGGATGTTTGCTCGTACTTATTACATGTTTTCTTATTATAGATCAAAATGTCGAGCCCTTTATCTGTGATACTTACGTAAAACAAATTAACCGGCAAAAACTTTAATAACTGGAAAAGGAACTTGCTTATCGTCCTGAATTTTGAGAAACACAGTTTCGTCCTAACACAACCTAGACCACCTACACCTGCGATCGATGCTCCTGATAGGGAATTTGTAGCGCTTGAGCGCTGGGACAATTCCAACCTAAGTGCCATGTGCTATATTCAGGCGAGCATGTCTAACGTGCTCCAAAAACAGCATGAGGAACATCAAACTGCTAGGCAGATCATGGATAACCTGTAGGAGATGTTTGGTGAACAAACTATTTAGGCTAAGACCGATACTATCAAAGGTCTCATGAACTGCAGGCAGAAGGTTGGAACTCCCATCAAGGAGCACATGATGAAAGTCATGACTTATTTATCTGAGACTCAGACAAATGGGGCTGAGATCGATGCAGCAACTCAATTGGTTATGGTTTTCCAAACCTTATCCAAGGATTTCGATTTGTTTCAGGCATCTTACAACTTTAACCCGAAGGAGTTGCAAGCTTTTGAGAACATTTTTAAAGGTTCTGGATTTAAAGCTGAGGCAAATATGGCTGAACCTAGTTCGCCTGCTCTTAATCCCAAAAGGAAGAAGGAAAAGGGGAAGAACAAGGGGAACAAGCCTGCGGTGAATGCACCTGTTTCTAAGAAGTCTACCAAGACTAAGAAGCGAAAGGTGGATCCCAAAAAGGTTTAGTGCTTTCACTGTGGGAAGAAAGGACATTTCAAGAAGGATTGCCGAGAATACCTGGCTTTGCAAAAGCAGAAAAGTAATTTCAATGTCCTGTATCTTGAGGGTTGTTTAGTGGAAGAATCTAAGGACAATTGGGTTATAGATTCTGGAGCTACTAACCATGTTTGTATTTCTCTACAGGGGTTCAAGGTAACGAGAAGTTTGCGTGAGGAGAACTTCATGTTAAGAACCGGTGATGGACGTTGGTGCAAGCAGAAGCAGTAGGAGAAGTGCATCTTTATTTTGATGAATTTAGGTTTATTATTTTGAGATATTGTTTTTATGTTCCTAGTTTTAAGAGGAACCTAATTTCGGTAGCTTGTTTGATTAAGGATTCTTATTCAATTTCTTTTAATAATAAAGTTGTTATTAGGAAAAATAATTCTCTTATCTGTAATGGATGGATGCATGGAAATCTTTATTTTATCAAACCTAAGATGCACTCACTGCTTGATACAGAATTGGAAAAGAACTCTAAAAGACATAAGTCTTCTCATTCTAACAAATCATATCTTTGACATTTACGACTTGGTCACATAAGCCTTAACAGAATTCAAAGGATAGTAAAAGAGGAAAGCCTTGACTTGTATGAGGTTTAACCTTGGCCACAATATGAATCCTGTTTGGAGGGTAAGATGACTAAATGGCACTTTGCTGCTAAGGATAGTCGTACTGAGGAACTTTTAGAACTTGCGCATACGGATGTTTGTGGTCCCATGAACATAGAAGCACGTGGTGGGTATGAGTATTATATCACATTTATTGATGATTACTCAAGGTATGGATATGTCTATTTGATGATCCGCAAAAGCAAAACCTTTGACAAGTTCAAAGAATTTCGGGCTGAAGCGGAGAAACAAATAGGTAAATCCATTAAGACACTTCGATCGGATCGAGGTGGGGAATACCTATCGGATGAGTTCTTAGGATATTTGATAGAGAATGAAATACAATCCCAGTTGACTGCACCTGGTACTCCTCAACAGAATGGTGTAGCTGAGAGAAGGAATAGGACCCTATTGGATATGGTCCGGTCTATGATGAGTTACTCCATATTACCTTTGTCATTTTGGGGGCACGCCATACAAACTACACGCTATCTTCTGAATAACGTTCCTTCCAAATCGGTTCCTGTTCGCGAATATTTCGTGTATATAAATCTACGCAAGTGTACGTAATCGCACAAGTAATATAGAATGTGAGTTGAGTATCGTCTCCACAGGGATTGAATCACTAAAATAAATTGCAAAAGAAATAAAGCACAAATCAATTTGAATTCGGGAATTAAAATAAGAAAAATGCAATAAACTAATGAAATAAAATGGGTATAATGAAAAGGCACTAAAATAGACAAAAAGAACAATATTCAATCTGGAGTTTGTAAATCAAGACTAAGAATTAAGCTAGGATTGCCAATTTCCCTTCAATTACAAGTCTAACCCAAATTCTGTAGGAAATGCTGCAGCAAAAACCGTCCTGTTAACTGAAATTCAATTTTATCACAAAATTCTTCCGAATTAATTATGACTAACAATTCTTTAAACCTTTTTCAACATATTCCTATGTGAATCTAGTTCTTAGAATACAAATTCATGCACCAATTTCAATGGGTTATACAAGGCAAATAATATATTCCTATACCATTCACAAATCAATATAAACTTTAAAAAGCATATTGAACTTGCATCATCCAAGTTATATCCAGCCCCAATTAACCTTTCCAGAATTAAGTAAAGCCTCGTTTCATATAAATTGATGGCCAATCAACAATAGAAATTTAACATTCAAAACACTCGGATGAACAGGAACGAGATTTGCTCAACATTTCAACAAAACATTCAAATCATCCTCCCAATTTTGGGTCCATCAACAATCCTAGCTAAAGAAATTTAGCTCATGTTCAAGATTACAAAAACAAGCATGAATATAAATCCCATGTTCAACAGAGAATGAAAATCCAGAAATAATTCAAGGAAAGAGTAGAAAAAGGAAAAACTCCAAATGGCTAGTGATGGTCCTTCTTGTCCTATCTTCTTCTCCTCCTGAACTCACTCTCCAAAATCGGCGTGAAAATGGCAGCTCTCCCTTTCTCTCAACTCTTCCTCTCTATTTTTCCTCTTTCGCTCTCTGCTTAACTTTCTGGCGGTTGCCTCTTCTTTCTCAAATAAATGTATTAACCCTTTAGGGTAACCATCCCAGCTCACGTGACCCCCAGCTGAGGTAGAAAAAATTGGTCCCCACAAATATGAGCTGTACTCTCCTTTTTTTTCTTTTTTCAGAAATATGCCAGCTGGACAAATTTGCAGCAAGAAATGCTGCAGCATTGCTGTAGCATTTTCAGCCAGCTTCTTCCACTTTTTTAATTCTGCATTTCATTCAAAAATTAAAGCACAAATTAGCCCTCATTTGACCAGAATTTGCTTCACAATTACCAAATATCAACCAAACACTAAACCCAAGATAAAAAGTTCACACAAACATAAAACATAGGAAAATATACTAAAAATAACACAAATACTCTCTAAACCAATTGCATCCAAGTCTAAAAGTGCCTAAGATAGCTCTAATTTCTGGAGTTATCACACCCCCAAACTTAGAACATTGCTCGCCCTCGAGTAATGACTCAAACAAAAGACACTAAACACAAACATTTAGAAAAGACAATAACAAAAAGAAATGATGACAGCAGGAGATTCCATCAAACAGTCATAACGGTCAAGATGATAAGCTATTTTCTCAGAGTTTTTATTTATTTATTTATTTATCAAATTAAACCACCTGCCCATGCTCAACACCAACTTTCTTTAAGTGCTAGGTCAACCTATCTTATCACTTGGTCTGAATGTTATCCCATGGTGTGTGTGTGCACATCCTTTGTACTTCCTTCCCAATGACTTACTTCAAACTAGACCACATTTACCGAGCCTCCATAAGTTGACTTTTTGATTCCCTCTCCACTAATGTAAGAATATCTAGCATTAAGGATCAATAGGGCTTTAATGGCTTGCAATGCCGGGCTGAGGTTAGGGTAGGATAAAGGATTTAATCTTTAGGCTCAACACCATGACACACAACTAGTTCTAAGAATCAAAATGGTCCTCCTCATCCTTTAGGACACTTGAGACTGAATACCTTCTTTGATCAACACTTCATACAACACTTTATTCTTTTTTTTTTTTTTTTTTTTTTTTTTTTTTTTTTTTTTTTACATTCCTCATGTCACTGCTACCTTTTTACGCGAATGCCAACATTGGTGATGAAGACACCCGGTTACTCGGCAACGTCACATTTCAGAATTACTAATGCATACTCATATTCTAAATTGCTGTTTGACGCAAAAGTACACATGGGGCTCATGTTACTCCTGGTTACTAGGCAACTCAGAATAGCGGAGTACTTTTCTTTCTTTTTTTTTTTTTTTTTGAACAGAAGATGCATGCTAAATCATAAAACAACAACTGTATAGTGTTTAGGTGTAGTTCAAGGTGCCAAAGAAATAGGTCTTGAGGCTCAAAGTGGATGACTAAGGATGCATATAATCATTGGTGGCTAGAAAAAGGCTCCAAACTGATCAAACAGTGCCTAAATCATCTCCCTTATGCTAAGTTTCCAACGATTTCGCCTCGAGGGTTTCTCTAAATCAATTCTAGAAACCTCAGTTCTCACAGCAATCTAGCTATCACTAAGCTTCTTAGAAAGTTGTACTAAGATGTTGTGCTCAATGAAACAAGGGAAATTATATCCAAAATCAGCTCAACTGGTTTTCCTAACACCCAAATAAGCCAGAGCATTGCACAAAACAAGGTGGTCAAAATTTCGTTTGTTTTTTTTTTTTTTTCATCATTGAAAATCATCTTCTAACAACCGACTGAAAGACAGATTCTCCAAGACATCACATACACAAAACAAATCACAAACACTAAAAGGCCTAAAAACAAACAATAAAAACAACACCAAACAAACATACGATAGAAAACAAACATAACTCGGGTTTAGCATACTAAATAAACCAGCACAAAACAAAAGGAAAAACACAAAACAAACAAAAGCATAAAAAACTAGCAAGTAAACACATGGAATTGCAGTTCCATGCACCCCCAAACTTAAAAGCAAACAGTGTCCTTACTGCTTCTAAAATATAAAAAGAAAAACAAACACTTAACACTAACCAAATATGTAAAAATAAAAAGAAAAATAAAATAATAATAATAATAATAATAATAATAATAATAATAATAATAATAAACTCAAAAGAACTCACGCCCCTTTGGAATCTGATGATTTGCAGTGAATTTGATGCCCAAATCTTCGCCCACAATGCTAGCACAATCTGTAAAAACAACTCCCCCAAACTTGGTTCGTGACCCAAAATCAGAATACCCAAATTTATAGGTCTTCTCACGCAAAATCTATGGAGTAATCTGAGGAGGAATAGACTGCAAAGGGAAGATGGCAAAATGCTGGCTGCTTGCGTGGACTGGGCCGTTGGCAGAGTCCGTGTGCCGGCACCGCGTGGGGTGGTCTGGTCAGCTAGCCTGATGCTGGTGCAGCTTGGTCGGTGGACTGGCCTTGTGCGGTGGACGACGAATGGCTGACTCGACGGGACTGGCGGGTAATGTGGTGATGGCGAGCGGGCTGGGCAGCGAGGTAGTAAGGCAAAGGAAAGGGTGAAGGGCTGGTTCGGAGAGGCGAACGAGAAGAAGGGTTGCAGAAATTTTGGGGAGGATTTGTGGTTTGGTGGACGGCGCAGAAGAGAAATAGAAGAAGAAGGGTTGCAGATTAAAATATATACATATATATATATTATTATTATTATTATCGCTATATGTATATATATGTACATATATGTGTATATATAGATATATATATTTTTTCTTTTTCTTTTTCGTTTTTTTTTTCTGAAATGCTGCAGCATTCCTAAATGCTGCAGCAATTTAGGACAGATTGCTTCCCCATTTTTTTTAGAAATGCTATTGAAATGCTGTAGCATTCCTACAGCATTTTAGGACAGACTGCTTCCCCGATTTTTCCAGAAATGCTGCAGCATTCCTACAGCATTTTAGGACAGATTGCTCCCCCGATTTTTCCTGAAATGCTGCAGCATTCCTGCAGCATTTTTGCACAGATTGCACTGGAAGGCTGAGTCCTAGGCCGATTTCTACATAACAAAATATCTTCAAATCAGTTCAAATTTCTTAGCAACTACTGAATCAATAACTCAAACAAATTAAAATAAACCAAAATAGCAAAACAAGAAAATAATTTTGGGTTGCCTCCCAAAAGCGCTTGTTTTTAAGTTATCAGCCTGACTACTTCCCTTGCTCAAGCTTCTTTGAGAGTGATGGAGGTCTTAGAACGATCCACAGGGCCTCCCCAATAATGCTTGACTCTCTGTCCATTCACTAAGAACTTCCTTCCAGACCTGTCATCTTGCAGTTCCACTGCTCCATGAGGAAATACAGTAGCAATTGTGAACGGACCTGACCAACGAGACTTTAACTTTCCTGGGAAGAGCTTCAATCTTGAATTGAACAAAAGAACTTGCTACCCCGGCTCGAAAGTCCTGCTCATGATTCTCTTGTCATGCCACCGTTTGACCTTCTCCTTATAGAGCTTAGAGTTCTCATATGCTTGCAACCGAAACTCATCTAACTCATTGAGTTGCATCAATCTCTTTTCTCCGGCTGCATTCATGTCCATATTCAGTTGTTGGAGTGCCCAATAAGCCTTGTGTTCCATCTCCAAAGGTAAATGACATGCTTTCCCAAACACCAATTGGTACAGAGACATTCCAATTGGAGTTTTGTAGGCAGTCCTATAGGCCCATAGTGCATCATCCAACCTTTTGGACCAGTCCTTTCTAGTAGGGCTTACAGTTTTCTCCAAGATGGACTTGATTTACTTGTTAGACGCCTCGGCTTGCCCATTAGTCTGTGGGTGATAGCTTGTAGCAACTCTATGGCGGACATTGTACTTTGCTAGCAATGCCTCAAAGTACTTGCTGCAAAAATGTGTCCCTTCATCGCTGATTACTGCCCTTGGGGTGCCAAATCTTGTGAAAATTTGCTTCTTCATGAACTGCATCACCACCTTCGAGTCATTTGTAGGAAGGGCAGCGGCCTCCACCCACTTTGAGACGTAATCTACTGCCACCAGTATGTAAAGATTGCCAAAAGATGGAACAAAGGGACCCATGAAGTCAATCCCCCACACATCGAACAACTCCACCTCGATGATGTTGGTTAGAGGCATTTCATGTCTTCTTGAGATACTACCAACTCTTTGACATCTATCACACCTTGATACAAAATCACGAGCATCCCGAAACAAGCTTGGCCAATAAAAGCCTGATTGTAAAACTTTTGCTACAGTCCTATCACCTTGAAAATGCCCTCCATAGGGTGAATTGTGACATTGATGCAGCACTTCTTCTATTTCTTCCTCAGGAACACACCGCCTTAGGATTTGATCTGCACATTTCCTGAACAAGTATGGCTCATCCCAATAGTAAAACTTGACCTCATGCAGGAACTTCTTTCGTTGATGGGCATTCAAATCAGGAGGCATCAACCCACTAACTAGGTAGTTCACCAAATCCGCATACCATGGCACCATAGTTGAGACTCGATTCACAACAAGGAGCTGCTCATTGGGGAAGACCTCCTTAATAGCTTCTAAATCTGTGCCCTTTTCAGCTTCCTCCAACCGAGATAAATGGTCAGCCACTTGATTCTCCGTGCCCTTCCTATCCTTGATCTCCAGGTCGAATTCTTGAAGCAAAAGCACCCATCTAATTAACCTTGGCTTAGCATCCTTCTTCTCTACCAAGTATTTGATGGCTGAATGGTCTGTGAAAACCGTGACCCTTGCTCCTATCAGATAGGCTCGAAATTTGTCAAACGTAAAGACAACAGCCAACAACTCCTTCTCTGTTACTGTGTAGTTCAATTGAGCTCCTGAAAGAGTTTTGCTAGCATAGTAAATGGGATGAAATACCTTGCTTTTGCGCTGCCCTAAAACAGCCCCCACAGCCCAATCGCTTGCATCACACATAACTTCAAATGGTAATGACCAATCCGGTGCTACAATAATTGGCGCTGAAATGAGCTTCCGTTTTAACTCTGAAAAGGCTGACAAACATGCTTCGTTAAAGATGAATTGGTTGTCTTTCTCCAATAGGCTGCAAAGAGGCTTAGAAATCTTGGAGAAATCTCTAATAAATCTTCTGTAAAACCCTGCATGCCCAAGAAAACTCCGAATCCCTTTCACATTTGATGGTGGTGGCAGCTTCTCAATTATGGCAATCTTGGCTTTATCAACTTCAAGGCCATTCTTTGAAACTCGGTGTCCCAACACTATGCCTTCTTTGACCATAAAATGGCATTTCTCCCAATTTAGGACTAGATTGGTCTCTTCACATCGCTTCAATACCCTTGCCAAATTTATGAGGCAATCTTCAAAGTTTTCTCCAAAAATAGAAAAATCGTCCATGAACACCTCCACATATTGCTCTACCATATCAGTGAAAATCGCCATCATACACCGCTGAAAAGTAGCAGGAGCATTGCAAAGACCGAATGGCATCCTTCTAAAAGCAAATGTACCGAATGGACAAGTGAATGTAGTCTTGTGCTGATCCTCAGGAGCTATGGAAATCTGATTATAGCCAGAATAGTCATCCAAGAAACAGTAGAATTCCTTCCCTGCCAATCTATCTAGCATCTGATCAATGAAGGGGAGCGGGAAATGATCCTTCCGCGTGGCTTTGTTAAGCTTCCTATAATCCATGCAAATCCGCCAACCCGTTACTGTCCTTGTAGGAATCAATTCGTTGTTTTCATTCTCCACCACAGTAATTCCCCCTTTCTTAGGAACACACTGAACTGGGCTTACCCAAGAACTATCAGAAATTGGGTAAATTATCCCAGGATCCAACCACTTAATGATCTCCTTCTTGACAACCTCCTTCATGATTGGATTCATTCTTCTCTGACCCTCTATGGAACCTTGCTTATCATCCTCCAAGAGAATCTTGTGCATACAAAATGAGGGACTTATACCCTTTATATCTGCTATTGTCCACCCGATGGCGCCTTGGAATTCTCTCAAAATGTCAAGCAGCCTCTCCTCCTGATCTGCTGTCAACTCAGCCGAAATGATCACCGGAAGAGTTGAAGATTCTCCCAAATATGCATATCTCAGGTGAGGTGGTAAAGGCTTCAATTCTAGGACTGGTGGCTCTTCTCTTGACGACTTGGGTGGTTGGTGCTCACGGTTTGACAACTCCAGCGACTCAAACTTCCTTTGAGATCTAGGCATAATGGTATTGGCGTCTAACCAAGCTAGCTACTCAACAACTTCATTTTCAACTTCAACTGATTCTAAGGACGAGGGAGGTTGCATTAACTCCCAATGGTCACTAGTTTCAAGCTCTTCAGCCACTAGGAATCAATGACAGATATGGCAGAGCACTCCTCCATCTCATTAGGAAACTTCATCGCCTTGAACACATTAAAAGTCACCTGCTCGTCTTGCACCCTCATAGTTAACTCGCCTTTTTGCACATCAATCAAGGTGCGGCCTGTAGCAAGAAATGACCTTCCCAAGATGATTGGCACTTCTCGATCAGCCTCATAATCAAGGATGATGAAATCAGCAGGAAAAATGAATTTATCGACCTTTACAAGAACATCCTCAATCTTTCCTTCAGGAAGAGCAATAGATCTATCCGCAAGCTGCAAAGATACTGTAGTGGGCCGAGCTTCTCCTATTCCCAACTTCTTGAAGATGGACATCGGCATCAAGTTAATACTTGCTCCCAAGTCACACAATGCCTTACCAAAGTAGTGGGTTCTAATTGAACATGGGATTGTGAAACTCCCCGGATCCTTCAACTTAGGAGGGAGTTTGTTCTGCAAAATGGCACTGCATTCTTCTGTCAAAGCTATAGTCTCAAATTCCCCAAGTCGACGCTTCTTAGTGACCAAGTCTTTCATGAACTTGGCATAATGAGGCATTTGCTCCAAGGCTTCAACAAGAGGTATGTTGATGTGAAGCTGCTTCAAGACATCCAGAAACTTACGAAATTGACCATCTTTTTGCTGCTTTTGAAACCGCTGAGGAAATGGTGGAGGAGGTCTAATTTCACTGCTTTCTACTGCTCCAGAATGCTGCGTAAATGCTGTAGCATTTTCTACAGCAGAGTCCGATGGTTGATTTTTTACCAGAATTTCTTCTTGTTGATGCTGCTAATCTTGTTCTTGGATTGAAGTGGGCTCTTTCTGCACAGCTTTTGGCTTTTCCCTTCGCTCGATCTCCCTTCCATTCCTTAATAGGATTGCCTTGCAATGTTCTTTTCCTTCCCTCCTTGGATCTTCTATATTACTTGGAAGAGAGCCTTGTGGCCTAACATTCAAGGCGTTTGCAATCTGCCCAATCTGATTCTCCAAACTCCTCAATGTTGCATCATGACTCTGAACTCTAGCATCATTCTTTGCTATATACTCCTTGATCAAATTCTCCAATGAGCTAGATGAGTCCATAGCTTGAGTTCTTGGTTGCTGAGATGGAAAGCCCGGTGGGTGAGAAGGTCGATGATAAGCATTTGCTCCACTAGAACTGGCCCCTTGATTGCTCCATGAAAAGTTTGGGTGTTGTCTCAACCCTTGATTGTACGGCGCTGCATAATGATTGTTCCTGTTGAAATTACCCACATAGCAAGCAGAGGCTGGATTAGAGGGGCAATCATCATACAAGTGTCCCTCTCCACAATAAACACAAGCGACGCCAACCGATTGCACCGAATTAACCCCAGCTGACATGTTCATGGTCTTGATCATATTTGTCAAACTCGACACTTGAGCAGAGAGTGCCGTAATAGCATCTACTTCATGAATTCCTGAAGCCTTTCGAGCATTGAGTCTCTCGGTGGGCCACTGATAATTATTGGTGGCCATCCTCTCCAAAATCTCGTAAGCTTCATTGTATGATTTGGCCAAAATAGCACCATTGGTAGCCGCATCAACGATTGTACATGTTTGTCCATTGAGCCCATTGTAGAAAGTCTCCATCTGAATCCAATGGGGAATCCCATGATGAGGCCATTTTCACGACAATTCTTTGAATCTCTCCCACACTTCATACAAAAGATTCTCCCTCCGATTGTTGGAATGAAGTGATGTCGTTTCTGAGCTTGGCATTCTTAGTTGGAGGAAAGTACTTCATGAGGAACTTTTCTGCCAAAACATTCCATGTTGCTATTGAATCCGGTGGAAGCGAATTAAGCCAAGCTCTAGCTCTATCCCTCAAGGAATAAGGAAACAACTTCAGCCTCAATGCTTCCTCAGACACCCCTGGTAGCTTGAAAGAATCACTTACTTCCATGAATAACCGGAGATGCAAATGGGGATCCTCTGTTGCCATTCCACTGAACTGGCCCACGGTTTGCAACATTTGGAACATGACTGGCTTAAGCTCAAACTGTGGCGCCTGTATTTCTGGCCTAACAATGCCCGGATTGAGCCCATGTAGAATAGGTACAGCATAGTCTCGAATAGCCCTGACTCTGTCATCCACCAAAACTGGCTGAGGCGCTAGATTGTTGACATTCACTTGCTGCCCATCATTAGCCATATTGACAGCAACTCTTTCTGGTATTTCTCCCACACCCGCAAAAACTTGTTGCTCCCTTCTCCTTGCTAGAAATGTTCTTTCAATTTCTGGATCCAAGGGCAGTAACTCTTGATTTCGTTGGTTATTCATGCAGAAAAAACAAGCTCCTGAAAATACAAAAAAAAACTCAACCAATAAGAAAATGCAGAAACAAGAACTAAAACTAAATAACTTTTACAAATATTTTTAATGACTTCAATCCCCGGCAACGGCGCCAAAAACTTGTTCGCGAATATTTCGTGTATCTAAATCTACGCAAGTGTACGTAATCGCACAAGTAATATAGAATGTGAGTTGAGTATCGTCTCCACAGGGATTGAATCACTAAAATAAATTGCAAAAGAAATAAAGCACAAATCAATTTGAATTCGGGAATTAAAATAAGAAAAATGCAATAAACTAATGAAATAAAATGGGTATAATGAAAAGGCACTAAAATAAACAAAAAGAACAATATTCAATCTAGAGTTTGTAAATCAAGACTAAGAATTAAGCTAGGATTGCCAATTTCCCTTCAATTACAAGTCTAACCCGAATGCTGTAGGAAATGCTGCAGCAAAAACCGTCCTGTTAACTGAAATTCAATTTTATCACAAAATTCTTCCGAATTAATTATGACTAACAATTCTTTAAACCTTTTTCAACATATTCCTATGTGAATCTAGTTCTTAGAATACAAATTCATGCACCAATTTCAATGGGTTATACAAGGCAAATAATATATTCCTATACCATTCACAAATCAATATAAACTTTAAAAAGCATATTGAACTTGCATCATCCAAGTTATATCCAGCCCCAATTAACCTTTCCAGAATTAAGTAAAGCCTCGTTTCCTATAAATTGATGGCCAATCAACAATAGAAATTTAACATTCAAAACACTCGGATGAACAGGAACGAGATTTGCTCAACATTTCAACAAAACATTCAAATCATCCTCCCAATTTCGGGTCCATCAACAATCCTAGCTAAAGAAATTTAGCTCATGTTCAAGATTACAAAAACAAGCATGAATATAAATCCCATGTTCAACAGAGAATGAAAATCCAGAAATAATTCAAGGAAAGAGTAGAAAAAGGAAAAACTCCAAATGGCTAGTGATGGTCCTTCTTGTCCTATCTTCTTCTCCTCCTGAACTCACTCTCCAAAATCGGCGTGAAAATGGCAGCTCTCCCTGTCTCTCAACTCTTCCTCTCTATTTTTCCTCTTTCAGCTCTCTGCTTCACTTTCTGGCGGCTGCCTCTTCTTTCTCAAATAAATGTATTAACCCTTTAGGGTAACCATCCCAGCTCACGTGACCCCCAGCTGAGGTAGAAAAAATTGGTCCCCACAAATATGAGCTGTACTTCCTTTTTTTGTTTTTTCAGAAATATGCCAGCTGGACATATTTGCTGCAAGAAATGCTGCAGCATTGCTGTAGCATTTTCAGCCAGCTTCTTCCACTTTTTTAATTCTGCATTTCATTCAAAAATTAAAGCACAAATTAGCCCTTATTTGACCAGAATTTGTTTCACAATTACCAAATATCAACCAAACACTAAACCCAAGATAAAAAGTTCACACAAACATAAAACATAGGAAAATATACTAAAAATAACACAAATACTCTCTAAACCAATTGCATCCAAGTCTAAAAGTGCCTAAGATAACTCTAATTTCTAGAGTTATCAGTTCCTAAAACTCCTTATGAGTTATGGACGAGTAGGAAACCGAATTTGAATCATATTCGAATTTGGGGTTGTCCGGCACACATTCTGGAAAAGGAAGCGAAGAGGTTGGAGTCACGATCAGAATTATGCTTGTTTGTTGGCTATCCAAAAGGGACAAAAGGTGGTCTATTATATAATCCGAAGCAAAATAAAGGCTTCGTTTCTACACATGCAACATTCCTAGAGGAAAGTTATGTGGAAGACTTTAAACCTCGTAGCAAAGTAGTGCTTGAGGAGATGACTTCAGGTTTGGATATTCCTAAAGTCATAGAAAACCCTATGGAAAAACCACTAAAGAATCAACAACTACGGGAGTTTCGTCGTAGTAGGAGGATTATCAGGGAACCTGAAAGGTATATGTTCAATGGTGAAGTTTTTGAAGCAGAATCCATAGAACATGTTGATGATCCGGCTACATACAAGGAAGCTATGGAGGATGTTGATTCTAGTCTTTGGCAAAAGGCTATGAACACCGAAATAGAATCTATGGATTCTAATGGGGTCTGGAAACTTATATACTTACCCCAAGGCATAAAACTGATTGGGTGTAAGTGGGTATACAAGTGGAAGAGAGGTGTGGATGGGAAAGTAGAAACTTTCAAGGCAAGACTTGTAGCAAAGGGCTATACGTAAAAAGAAGGAATCGAATATGAAGAAACCTTCTCGCCTGTAGCAATGCTCAAGTCAATCCGTATTCTTTTATCCATTGTGGCTGCTCTCGATTATGAGATCTGGCAAATGGATGTCAAGACAGCTTTCTTGAATGGCTCTCTTGAAGAAGATATCTATATGATACAACCAGATGGGTTCAAGGCAAAGGGCCAAGAAGACAAGGTATGCAAGTTGCTTAAATCCATTTATGGATTAAAGCAAGCATCTCGTTCTTGGAATATTAGGTTTGATCAAGCAATCAAAACCTATGGATTCGAACAAAATATTGAAGAACCATGTGTTTATATATGTATCAAGAACGAGAAAGTGGTTTTCCTAGTACTTTATGTGGATGATATATTGCTTATTGGAAATGATGAGGTAATGTTATCATCTGTCAAAGTTTAGTTAGCCAAACAGTTTGACATGAAGGACGACATTTTGCAGCAGGTCCTAGGTACACATCAAGGGAATAGGATAACAGAAACCCCACACTTCTGCGGAGAACCTCGCAGGCACTTTTGCATCCTCGGGATCCTAGTCAGGCTAGTTGTCATTGGTGCAACTTCCCCTTGAGGTTCAAACCTGGATGAACACTTTGCTCCACAATCAAATGAATATGTACAAGAACCAGATGAGGATGATGCGGGTGATGTCCAAGATGAATCCCAACTTCACTTTCACGCCTATTGCTCCTCCTAAGTACCTTGTGTGATAGTCATCAGTCCCTACAAGGAAAATTTAAGTTGTTCAATCCCATATCTCTTGGGTATAGATATATGTGATGGTTTATAAGTAAAGAGTGTAATACCCGAAACTTTTATGGCTTATGATTCCTGTAGAAACAAGGAAAACCTAAGTCTGAATCATGATCGGAGTAGAATATCAGTATAAGTTTGAGTTCTCGATTAATTAGCTACGAGACTCAAAAATAGTTTGCTTAGGCAAATATAGGTTTTTTTTTTTTTTGGGAAAAAGGGCAAAATAGTAGTTTTGACTTTTATTCCGGTCAAAGTTGACCAAGATGATACTACAGTGTAATTTATCGGTATAGAAACTATACTGCAGAAAACTGTCGTTACGGACAAGATAGCTAGAATAAGATATGAGACCAGCCTAGAAAAATCAAGCACACTAAGTTGGATATCAAGGGCCAGATGGCTTAAGGAAATAAGAAAATTTTATACAGTCCATTTTTATACAGATGGATTTTGGACTGTAGTACAGTATAAAAATACTGTGTTTAAGCAAACACAGTATTAGAAATATCTGTGTAGTAGAAAAATGGACTGAATATTAAGGAAAAGCCAAACGGGGCTTAATATGGATGACATCATCCTATCTTTAATTTATGACATCATAATTGGATTAAATAAGCTTGGAAAGAAAACCAAGAACTCTCGAGAACAAGATGACATGGCCGGCCACCTCAGGGACAAAAATGCCAAAATTTTATCTTTAGGGGTTAAAGTGAAAATTTTGGAAAATTGATGATGTAAGCGAAGTGATGTCATCAAGATGATGTCATCAAGGTGAGATAAGCTTGGCTTGTTCACCAAGAAAGCAACCGGCCACCTAGGGGGCATTTTTGTAAGAATTTTCACTTTTGGGGCAAAAGTGCAAATTTTGGAAATTTGGTGATGTAAGCAATGAGGTAAGCGATGATGTAAGCCATGATGTCATCCCTTGCTTGCTCTCCAAGTCTTGGCCAGCCACCTTGACACCTAGCATGCCAATTGCATGATTTCCTCTAAGTTTAGGGGCTAAAATGCAAATTTTGGAAAGTTTGCATTTGCCTATAAATAGGGGTGGCATTTAATAAAAAAAAATCAGAAAAAGCAGCCAAACTCTTGCCATTCTTCTGCAGAAAAATCCGAGAGAGAGAGGAGGAGAGAAACCAAGAGAGAACCAAGAGAAAAGTTGGAAAAAGCCAAGGGAGGCTAGTTAGTGTGCATGTTCGGTTTCAAGCTAGAAACCAAGGACAAATCTGGAAATTTTGGACCCAATTTCTGGACAGTGGCCGTGCATGGGAGAGGAAGAAAAGGGAGGGAGATTTCGGTTTGCATACCCTAACCCATCCCTAGGGTTAGCTAAGGTAAAACTCCCTCAAACCCTAACATCTTTTCCATGCAAGTTAGATGGGATATTTATGTGTATGTTTGTATGTGCATGGCTGAAAATTGGAACCCCATTTGGAGGGGAAATCAGGACTTGATGGCAGCCAAGGGGGAGTGAGGAAAAAGTTGGAATCCAAGCTTGTGAACCAACATCCAAGCTCTAGAGGTAAACCCTTGGCCCTAAACCTTTTCAATTTGAGCTTAAATTTGTGAAATTTAATTGTATTTCAAGCTTGATTTGTATGAGCATAAGCTCACTTTAATTTTCTGCCTTAGGTTGAAATTATAGGCTATGTGCTTGATTAGTTAGGGTTTTATGTTTGGTGGTTTTAAGTTGCATGCTAGATGCTTGTGAAAATGATTAGGGTTTTATATGTTGATGCATGATGTTAATTTTGATATGCATGGATGTATGTTTTACGCTAGAAAGCCGCTGCATGTGTGTATTAGAGCTCCCGCGGTGGCTGGTTGAGCTAGATTCCACGTCTAGGACGTAAAACGAATTCTAAACCGAAAAACTGCCAGGCTCGGGTGGATCCTGACCAGTTTTACGGAAAGCCGATTCTGAGGCCTTTAGAGGCCGAATTTGGAAAAACTTAAAACACAAAAGTTTCTCGGAACAGTTTTTCCTAAGGGTCGCGCGGACGGATTTGCAAAATGAGGCTCCAATGGCCTCCGTTTTTACGAAAATCCGAGACTAAACTGCCCAGACCTAGTTTACACGACCAGTGGGTTCAAATTAAAACTGGTACGAATCCAAGCAGAACTGGGTTTTTCTTAAAACATGAAAGTTTTAGAATTTCTCAAGAGCAAGAACTTTCGTGAAGACAAGTTTTTCAAATTCCATTTGGATTTTTAAATACAACCTGAACTATAAAAACTGTGCAGAGAACAAAAAATTCCTGTACAGGATTTTCTACAAACATACAGAAAAACTGTATTTTTACATCAACATTTCCTGTTTTGACTATGAAAACTATTTCAAAAGCATTTTCAGCCTTAAATGAGTTTTATAAAGTTTTACTTTGAAAACCTCGAATTTTGAAGTAAAACAAAAGATTTTCTAGCCAATTTTCCAAATTGGATTTAAAAGCTAAAGTGTAAAAACAAAAGATGACGAGTGGTAACCGGGAAGGATAACCGAGTTACTAAGGCTTAGGCTCGATAATAAGAATAGTAATTTAATACTAATCATATGGGTTTAATACCCAAGGTTACCTCAAGTAACCTAATGGGTTAAGATAATTAACCACAATCTCTAGGGTTACAATTAGTAACCTAGTAGTTGATCAAGGCTTGTAAAAGGACATATAACCATAATGTTGGAAAGGTTACCAATATTTTATAGGATTCTTATCCTATGTTCTTTCTAATAGCAGGAAGTAACCTGCAGTCGAGGTCAGAGTGGAAATCAACGAAGCCTGGATTACAATAAGTCAGGCAAGTATCGAACCTCACCTGCAGTATGGAAATAGTAAATACTATTTTCAAATGTGTTATGTTATGCTATGCTATTTACACTATATTTTCAAGTGTACATGCTATGATATGTGATGCCATGCGATGATATATTCTATGACATGTTATGCCATGTTGATAAGAATGCCATGTTTTTAAAAGTGTCATGGTTTACAAAAATACCATAAATGCCATGTTTTCAAAAGTGTCATGGTTTACAAAAATGCCATAAATGACATGTTTTTCAAGAATGCTATGTTATGGCAAGTGTTAAGTATGATATAACATAGTGACATCATGAAGCATGTTCACTAATGTTAAACCATATGGTAAGATAAATCAAGAAAGGTGTCGTACCAACCTCCCGTGATCGAGGAGGCTACAGGTTTCAGTTGTGACATTTACCTTCCGTGATCGAGAAGGGTCAAGTTATAATTCCCAGAACTGTTAGGGCCTTGCAAACCCTAGCTTTATCTGGAGGCTGCGCGCTTTCGGTACGTACACTATGGGCCCACATGTTGAGACAAGATAATAAGTTAAAGGATTGAGTCTATAATAAAGCATAAGACATTCAATCAATCATAAATGGTTCATGCATATGTTATATGATGAATGACATGTTTTTGAGATGTTCTAAATGTTTTGTGAGATTATGTTTGTACTTGCTGGGCGAAAGCTCACTCTTGTATTCCATACTGTAGGTAAGAAGCCTGCAGCTTAAATGGTGGGCTATGCGGACGATGCGGCGGGTGAAGGGCGGTGTGGGATACTACTACGCAAAATTTTCCGCAACCGCTTTTGAATCTCAAAAGTAAATTATGTTATGCAATATGTATGAAGTTTAAAGACTTAAGAAGATATCTTAGTATAGTATGTATACATGATAAGTTTTTCTCTACAAGATAACTTATGTAAATATGTTTTAAAGAAAAAAAAAATTATTCTCAAATTTTCAAGTAAGATAAGTACAAGTAAGTATGGTGTCGACCTGGCTTGGGAAGTCGGGGCGTCACAGTTTGGTATCAGAGCGGTATCCTGCCAGCCTACTTCACTTTGCTTCACGTCGTTTCTGCAAGTGCCCAAGTAAGTTAATTTAATTTCCTTTGATTAGAAATGTGAGGAATTAAGAACTAGAATTAGAAGATGGTTCATCGTGTGTACGAACGAACCAAATTTTTGCAAGAGTCTAATCTTGCAACTATAGTGACTAAGTTATAACGATAATTGCTAGAATAGCAATAAGAAATGAATAGGCTTTGAAATCATATAGCCTATTGCCTCATCTCAGGTATAGTGAGATTAAGGAACTTTTCCTTCTAAGGAATGGATCAATACCATGAAAGTTAAGTTTCCTGATTGTGAAACTTTTACCCCATAAGAGTATTATTAGATACGGGGAAAATTTTGATGATGCCTTAGTTTGGGGGTAGCAACTAGGCATTATGCCAAAATAAGTTGGATGCTATCAACAACAATTTATTAGGCTATGATGATGATGATGGCTATGAGTCTGATGATCAAGTTAATGAGGTTGAGATCGATAGTAACAACCTTGGAGTCGATATATAATGGTTTGACTAATGTCGACTATATACGACCTTTTAAGTAATGGAATCATGAAATGATGATGGGAAGTTTTACATATTCCTTAGAGCTATGATTATGTGCTATAAAGGAAATGTCCGAAGCAATGAGAAAAGCTTCTACTAGTTAACAAGTAGCTAGTTGATATGAGGATATCTTTCACTGCATCACTCGAATAGTAATACGTTTCAATAATACTATTTATTATTGTTTTCCATGATTAACTTGGAAAAGATTCCAAAAAAAAAAAAATATATATATATATATTTTATGTATGGTGCTTGATCTTATGCTTATTAGAACCAACTCACGTTATGTTGTGATATGTTATGGGCTGAATCCTTGAGGAATAAAGTTCCAAGAGAGGGGCCATCATGTCAAGTAAAGGGCCAATCCTTGAGGAAGAAAAATATTTCCAAGATAGGGGCCATCATGAAAAGAAACAGGGTTCTAATAGCACAAGATTAACATTGTACCAGAGGGTTCTCAGCTTCAGTAATTGAAAGAAAAATATTTTCAATATGATATATTCACTGAGCCCTTAAATACAGTTAAAGAAAAGTATCTTAAATATAAGATATAATATGCTTTTTAAATATGAAAAAGCTATATGATACGATATGTTTTTCAAGTATGGAAAGGTTAAATATACTTTTCAAATATGGCAAGTTATATGATATACTTGCTAAGAAATTTTATGTAAAAAGTTTTTGTGATGCAGTGTGAAAGAATGAAAGTATGATGAAAGTAAAGTATAAGTATGATAAGCATGAAAGTATGAGGATATAGAAAGAAGATTATGGTTTATATAAGAGACATGATCCCATTAAGATGTTAAAATGGGAACATGAACAAGTTATTCAATCTATAGTAACTTGTGAAGAATTGATAGTGGATTCAAGAAAAGCCACTTAGGATTATTCGAATTTTCGAGGACGAAAATCTTTTAAGGAGGGTAGAATGTAATACCCGAAACTTTTATGGCTTATGATTCCTGTAGAAACAAGGAAAACCTAAGTCTGAATCATGATCGGAGTAGAATATCAGTATAAGTTTGAGTTCTCGATTAATTAGCTACGAGACTCAAAAATAGTTTGCTTAGGCAAATATAGGTTTTTTTTTTTGGGAAAAAGGGCAAAATAGTAGTTTTGACTTTTATTCCGGTCAAAGTTGACCAAGATGATACTACAGTGTAATTTATCGGTATAGAAACTATACTGCAGAAAACTGTCGTTACGGACAAGATAGCTAGAATAAGATATGAGACCAGCCTAGAAAAATCAAGCACACTAAGTTGGATATCAAGGGCCAGATGGCTTAAGGAAATAAGAAAAATTTTATACAGTCCATTTTTATACAGATGGATTTTGGACTGTAGTACAGTATAAAAATACTGTGGTTAAGCAAACACAGTATTAGAAATATCTGTGTAGTAGAAAAATGGACTGAATATTAAGGAAAAGCCAAACGGGGCTTAATATGGATGACATCATCCTATCTTTAATTTATGACATCATAATTGGATTAAATAAGCTTGGAAAGAAAACCAAGAACTCTCGAGAACAAGATGACATGGCCGGCCACCTCAGGGACAAAAATGCCAAAATTTTATCTTTAGGGGTTAAAGTGAAAATTTTGGAAAATTGATGATGTAAGCGAAGTGATGTCATCAAGATGATGTCATCAAGGTGAGATAAGCTTGGCTTGTTCACCAAGAAAGCAACCGGCCACCTAGGGGGCATTTTTGTAAGAATTTTCACTTTTGGGGCAAAAGTGCAAATTTTGGAAATTTGGTGATGTAAGCAATGAGGTAAGCGATGATGTAAGCCATGATGTCATCCCTTGCTTGCTCTCCAAGTCTTGGCCAGCCACCTTGACACCTAGCATGCCAATTGCATGATTTCCTCTAAGTTTAGGGGCTAAAATGCAAATTTTGGAAAGTTTGCATTTGCCTATAAATAGGGGTGGCATTTAATAAAAAAAAATCAGAAAAAGCAGCCAAACTCTTGCCATTCTTCTGCAGAAAAATCCGAGAGAGAGAGGAGGAGAGAAACCAAGAGAGAACCAAGAGAAAAGTTGGAAAAAGCCAAGGGAGGCTAGTTAGTGTGCATGTTCGGTTTCAAGCTAGAAACCAAGGACAAATCTGGAAATTTTGGACCCAATTTCTGGACAGTGGCCGTGCATGGGAGAGGAAGAAAAGGGAGGGAGATTTCGGTTTGCATACCCTAACCCATCCCTAGGGTTAGCTAAGGTAAAACTCCCTCAAACCCTAACATCTTTTCCATGCAAGTTAGATGGGATATTTATGTGTATGTTTGTATGTGCATGGCTGAAAATTGGAACCCCATTTGGAGGGGAAATCCGGACTTGATGGCAGCCAAGGGGGAGTGAGGAAAAAGTTGGAATCCAAGCTTGTGAACCAACATCCAAGCTCTAGAGGTAAACCCTTGGCCCTAAACCTTTTCAATTTGAGCTTAAATTTGTGAAATTTAATTGTATTTCAAGCTTGATTTGTATGAGCATAAGCTCACTTTAATTTTCTGCCTTAGGTTGAAATTATAGGCTATGTGCTTGATTAGTTAGGGTTTTATGTTTGGTGGTTTTAAGTTGCATGCTAGATGCTTGTGAAAATGATTAGGGTTTTATATGTTGATGCATGATGTTAATTTTGATATGCATGGATGTATGTTTTACGCTAGAAAGCCGCTGCATGTGTGTATTAGAGCTCCCGCGGTGGCTGGTTGAGCTAGATTCCACGTCTAGGACGTAAAACGAATTCTAAACCGAAAAACTGCCAGGCTCGGGTGGATCCTGACCAGTTTTACGGAAAGCCGATTCTGAGGCCTTTAGAGGCCGAATTTGGAAAAACTTAAAACACAAAAGTTTCTCGGAACAGTTTTTCCTAAGGGTCACGCGGACGGATTTGCAAAATGAGGCTCCAATGGCCTCCGTTTTTACGAAAATCCGAGACTAAACTGCCCAGACCTAGTTTACACGACCAGTGGGTTTCAAATTAAAACTGGTACGAATCCAAGCAGAACTGGGTTTTTCTTAAAACATGAAAGTTTTATAATTTCTCAAGAGCAAGAACTTTCGTGAAGACAAGTTTTTCAAATTCCATTTGGATTTTTAAATACAACCTGAACTATAAAAACTGTGCAGAGAACAAAAAATTCCTGTACAGGATTTTCTACAAACATACAGAAAAACTGTATTTTTACATCAACATTTCCTGTTTTGACTATGAAAACTATTTCAAAAGCAGTTTTCAGCCTTAAATGAGTTTTATAAAGTTTTACTTTGAAAACCTCGAATTTTGAAGTAAAACAAAAGATTTTCTAGCCAATTTTCCAAATTGGATTTAAAAGCTAAAGTGTAAAAACAAAAGATGACGAGTGGTAACCGGGAAGGATAACCGAGTTACTAAGGCTTAGGCTCGATAATAAGAATAGTAATTTAATACTAATCATATGGGTTTAATACCCAAGGTTACCTCAAGTAACCTAATGGGTTAAGATAATTAACCACAATCTCTAGGGTTACAATTAGTAACCTAGTAGTTGATCAAGGCTTGTAAAAGGACATATAACCATAATGTTGGAAAGGTTACCAACATTTTATAGGATTCTTATCCTATGTTCTTTCTAATAGCAGGAAGTAACCTGCAGTCGAGGTCAGAGTGGAAATCAACGAAGCCTGGATTACAATAAGTCAGGCAAGTATCGAACCTCACCTGCAGTATGGAAATAGTACATACTATTTTCAAATGTGCTATGTTATGCTATGCTATTTACACTATATTTTCAAGTGTACATACTATGATATGTGATGCCATGCGATGATATATTCTATGACATGTTATGCCATGTTGATAAGAATGCCATGTTTTTAAAAGTGTCATGGTTTACAAAAATACCATAAATGCCATGTTTTCAAAAGTGTCATGGTTTACAAAAATGCCATAAATGACATGTTTTTCAAGAATGCTATGTTATGGCAAGTGTTAAGTATGATATAACATAGTGACATCATGAAGCATGTTCACTAATGTTAAACCATATGGTAAGATAAATCAAGAAAGGTGTCATACCAACCTCCCGTGATCGAGGAGGCTACAGGTTTCAGTTGTGACATTTACCTTCCGTGATCGAGAAGGGTCAAGTTATAATTCCCAGAACTGTTAGGGCCTTGCAAACCCTAGCTTTATCTGGAGGCTGCGCGCTTTCGGTACGTACACTATGGGCCCACATGTTGAGACAAGATAATAAGTTAAAGGATTGAGTCTATAATAAAGCATAAGACATTCAATCAATCATAAATGGTTCATGCATATGTTATATGATGAATGACATGTTTTTGAGATGTTCTAAATGTTTTGTGAGATTATGTTTGTACTTGCTGGGCGAAAGCTCACTCTTGTATTCCATACTGTAGGTAAGAAGCCTGCAGCTTAAATGGTGGGCTATGCGGACGATGCGGCCGGTGAAGGGCGGTGTGGGATACCACTACGCAAAATTTTCCGCAACCGCTTTTGAATCTCAAAAGTAAATTATGTTATGCAATATGTATGAAGTTTAAAGACTTAAGAAGATATCTTCAGTATAGTATGTATACATGATAAGTTTTTCTCTACAAGATAACTTATGTAAATATGTTTTAAAGAAAAAAAAAATTATTCTCAAATTTTCAAGTAAGATAAGTACAAGTAAGTATGGTGTCGACCTGGCTTGGGAAGTCAGGGCGTCACAAAGAGACATTTGGCAGAGTTTGCATACAATAATAGTTATCAGGCAATAATGGGGATGGCACTCTATGAGGCACTATATGGGAGGACTTATCGATGGACTTTATCAATGAATTACTGAAGACAACAAATGTAGTGATTGTGACATTCATCAGTCCCTATAAGAAAAAGGTAAGTTGTACAATCCCACATCGCTTGGGAATGGATATATGTGATAGTTTATAAGTGGAGAGACCACCTCCTAATGATATAAGGCCTTTTGAGGTTAAGTCCAATAGCAAAGCTATGCGAACACGAGGTTAAAATCGGATAATATCATACAAAAGGGAGGTATAGGTCATTACAAATAGTATCAGAGCCCATGCCCAATCGGAAATGTGACCAACGAGGACGGGCCCAAAAGAAAGGTTGATTGTGACAGTCATTAGTCCCTAAAGGAAAAGGGTAAGCTGTGCAATCCCACATTACTTGGGAATGGATATATCTGATGGTTTGAAAGTAAAGAGACAACCTCCTAATAGTATGAGGTCCTTTGGAGTTAAGCCCAATTAAAAACTGTACGGACATAAGGCCCAAAGCAGATAATATCATATTAAAGGGAGGCATGGGTCATTACAAATGGTATCAAAGCCTATACCCAACAGGAAATGTAGTCGAAGATGATGTTGGGCCCTAAAATGAGGGGTGATTGTGACAATCATCAGTCCCTACAAGAAAAAGGATAAGTTGTGCAGTCCCATATCACTTGAGAATTGATATATGTGATGGTTCAGAAGTGAAGAGACTACATCCTAATGGTAGAGGCCTTTTGGGGTTAAGCCCAACAGTAAAAACTTGTAGACTATTGGGAATGCCCTAAGAATGAAAGACATTTAAATTGTATTTCATTTATTTTGAAGTGATTAATGATATATTTGAGGTTTTTTCATTACATAGTTGTTATACTGTCTTTATCTAGATTTACATGTTAAAGTAAATGTAAGCAAATATGGCTCATTGGCTACTTGGTGTTTAAAATATTAGAATATTGCATGCAATAGGTTTTTCTATTCGAGAAGATAACTTTCTAAAGTAAGTAGTCTAAATCTATAGTTCGTAGTCAATGGGGTTAACATGAGTATCTAACTCGTATGAAGACTATTATGTTGTCTAAAGTCAATTGAGGAGATGGTTTATCTTGACCATTTGGAGCGAGCTGACTCCCAAGTAGAGACATAGATATATTGCCTAGTGATGGTGATATATTGGACTTGACAAAAATGTAATTAATCTATAAGCATGCTCGATTTGATTAATTCACTTTTGACGTTCATTATGCAATAATCTTAATCCTAAGTAAGTAAATGACTTCATGTTTATGACTTGTGTACTTTGATATTACAAAGGCTAAAGTGTAACGATCAGCCTTACGTAGGCCGTAACTATACTTACTCTTATCTTATATAAAAATACATAAATATTTTTTCTCTTTCAAAACTTACTTTAAATCCCAATTTAATTTCATACTCATCTATATGTTCTTGATCAAGACAAGTACTAAGTTTTTAAACCATTTAAACATATTTACAAAATATATTAATTACTAGATATTAGTACCATTAAACTATCATAACATAATATTGACATTTCTATAAATTTTTTTTTTAAAACCTGTGGCGGTATCCAGCCCAGAGTTTCACGGTCCATTGTGTCTTCTTCCACAGTCTTGTATCACACATTACCAGTAGGCTACTTATCTATAACATAAACATAAGTTATGAGCTTTCGTCTAGCAAGTACAACTTTTCTTCCGCAAAACATTTCCAATAGAAGAATGCATGAACCAATTATGCTTTATTTATACTTTCTTAGGTTAGCATATTTTTGGACCCTTACATAACATGAGTGTACGTACCGTGGCGTGCAACCATGAAGTAGTTGGGGTGTCCAATCCAATCCAACTCAAACCATGGATCAAACCCACCCTTGTGGCAGGTCGGTGTAACACGAGAAAACTTGTTTAACATCATACTTGAAAACAGTTTCTTACTTGATAACAGTTTCTTTGTTGAAAAAAGTTTCTTAGAAAAAGTTTCTTACTTGAAACTTGATCTTATTCTTTCTATGTGATTTATCATTAGTGAGCATGCATACATGATGCTACAATAATAAAACATTAATTATTTGCATCACATATATTAATGCATGAGCTTTGAAAAACATGCAAAGCAGTAAAATATTTTGCCTATGCTGTAGGCTGAGTTGTACTTACAAGTTGTCCTACGTTCTTGGTCTATCATTCAACGAGGCACAACAACAGGTTTCACTCCTATTAACATAAACCATGACATACTTAATTAGTATCCAATCTGATTTGTAATACCTAGATTTTTCAATGTTACTATTCTTTTTAAAGGAATTAAATGAATACCATAGAGGTATTATTGAAAGAGAAGCTCGGTTAAGAGTTCTCTTACATTTTATGAGTTTTTAGATCAATAAAACTCAAAAATGGACTATGTAGATTAGCAACGGACCTTTTTAGACAAAAGGGACAGAAAAGTGCATGATTATACGAAAGTCAAAGTTTGACCAAAAACGGTCAAAGGAGTGACTTTGCAGTATTATGAAATAAAGTATACTGTAAAAAAACCGTCTTAACGGTTGAAATAGTATGAATAGGCTTTGAAAACTAGCTTAGAAAATCAAGCACACCAAGTAGGATTAAAGACCAAAAGGGCTCGAAAAAAATAAGAAAAAGTTTTTACAGTCCATTTTTACGCAGATAAATTTTGGACTGCAGTCAAGTAAAACAGTACTGAATTGTACTGAGTATTAGTAAACACAGTATTAGAAATATCTGTGTAGCTCAAAAATGGGTTATTTTAGAGAAAAGTAGCCAAACAAGGCCTTAGGATGACATCATAATTATGACATCATCCTTATTTGGAATTATGACATCATAATTCCATGAACCAACCATTAGATGCCATGTGTCTTGTTCTAGAACAATTTTGCCTTGCTCACCAAGGGGGATGGCCGGCCACCTCATGGAGAATTCTCCAAATTTTCAATAAATTTAGGGGTCAAAGTTGAATTTTTGAAAGTTCCCTTTTGCCTATAAATAGGAGTGACCCATATTCATTTTTAATGAAAAACTTAGCCAAACTCTTGCCATTTTCTGCCATCAAAACCGTGAGAGAAGGTGAGAGGGAGCCAAGAGAAAAACTAAATTTTTGCCTAAACCAAGCTTAGGTTAGTTTTCGGTTTGCAAGGGAAAGCTAAGGGGAGAGTTTGAGAAAATTTCCAGCCTTGTTCTAGGCTTGCAGCCGACTGTTAGGGTGCAGGGAAACCAAGAGGGAATCCAAAAATTTTAAGGGAAAGAATTCGGGTTTGTTTCATCAACCGAAACCAAGTTTTTTGAGACCATTTTCTTGGTCTAGGGCAGCCACGGTTTTGGAGCTAGGGAAGGCAGAAATTTTGTGACCAAAACTTGACTTTGGTCCAAGGTAAAAATCTAGAACCCTAACTCTTTTATTTGAGTTCAAATTTTAAGATTTAAGGTAGTTCAATTTGGTTGTAAGGACATAAGTCCATCTTCCAATTTTTGCCCTAATAGTTGTATGTGCTTGATTTGTAGATCTAAGGGTGTATGGCTTGATTTCTTGCATAATTTGTGCTTGTGTATGATTGATTTTCATGCCTAATGCTTAGGGTTGTGTGTCCCCTGGTTTGGTCCGAAAATCTGCCCTTAGGCAGTGCTTGAAGCATGCTAGCTTAGGGAGCAAAGTTTAGTGTTTGTATATGTTGTATGCAAAAAGTTAGAACCATGCAAACCTAGGTTAAGTTAATACGGGTTTTGGTTTGCATGGACATGTTTGAATTACATGTTGGTTCATGTGGGACTTTAGAAAACGCTGCATGTATGTTATCTAGGCTCCCGCGTGATCGGTCGAGTTAGAATCCGCGAAATAGGACGTAAAACAAACTTAAAACCGAAAACTGCCAGTTCGGATGTGAACTGCCCAGTTTCGGGAAAAGTGGAATTTGAGGCTTTAGAGGCCGAACTGGGTAAAACGTAAAACATAAAAGTTGTTCAGAACGAGTTTTCCTAGGGGCCAACGTGGACAGTTTTCCAAATTGAGGCTCCAATGGTCTCCGTTTTTACAAAAACCCGTGGCTAGCCTGCCCAGACCCAGTTTACAGGATCAGCCAGTTTCAAACAAAAACTGGTACGAATACAAGCAGAACTGGATTTTTCGTAAAACATGAAAGTTTTAGGATTTTTCGAGAGCTAGAACTTTCGTGAAGACAACTTTTTCAAAATCAGAATGGATTTTTAAACTGACACGGTTTTATAAAGACTGTGCAGGAAATGAGAAATTCCTGTACAGGATTTTCTAAAAACAGTACAGAAAAATTGTATCTTTTCCAAAACCACTGTTTTGACTAGGAAAAATGTTCCAAAGGCAGTTTCCAGTCCTAAATGATTTTATAAAAACCTATTTTAAGGATATGAATTTTTATGAGTTAAGTAAACGATTTTTAAAGTTAAAATTACCCAAGTTTCCAAGGAAATGGAAAATGGATTTTTTAAACCAAATTGGGTAAGTAAAATAATTACGGGTAATAACCGGATGTAATATCCGAGTTACTAGACCAAAGCCTAGAGCTCAAGTTTGACCCATATAGGGTTAAACCTTGGTTGATTAAGAGTTCAACTATTATTAACCTTAAGGGTTAGTCAAGTTAACCCTAAAGGATACCAAGAGTAAAAAAAAATTGGGCTAAGGTATAGGGTTAATTAAAGTAACCTAATAATTATGGATAAGAATAAAGTCCAAGGTTAGGAAGGTAACCTAACCCTAACGGTATAACACATGAGGTTATCCAACGTAACCTCTTAAAGAATTGATTCATATTTGGTTAGGGTTACTATTTGTAACCCAGTAAGACATTTTAGAAATGGGGACATACAATTAGGATTATGTAAGCATGTTGATTAGATTATCAACATTTCCGCAAAACTAATTAGAACCTCACCTATGTCCTTCAACGAGTAGGAGGGAACCTGCAGCTGTACTCGGAGGAGAAGCAGCTTAACACAGGACATAGCAAAAGAGGTAAGTACAACCACCGCCTACAGCATAGGCTTTGTTGTGGTACTTGCCTAAGTATGATAGATGTATGCTAGGGATGTATGCTATGATGTTGATGCTATGTTAGGATGTTGATGTATGCTATGATGTTGATGCTATGTTAGGATGTTGATGTATGTTATGATGTTGATGCTATGTTAGGATGTGATGATAGGTTATAATGTTGATGCTATGTGATGTTATTGTTGTTATGCTATGTTGGGTTATGTTGTATGATAGGTTAAGGTATGCTATTGATGAATGCTATGTTATGATGTGTTAAGACACGAAGCATGTTCACGAAATCTTATAAGAATAATAAGATCAAGTATGACATGACAAGACGAAAAGAAAGTAAGATGGCGAGCAAGTCGCCTGTGTTGTACCGACCGAGTAAGGTCGGGTTGGACTATGGTTTGAGTTGGAAATGGTCTGGCCGCCCCAACCACTCCATAGTCGCGCGCCCGGTACATACACTTATGTTATGGGGCCCATAAGTAAGATAAGAAATGGAAGTAAGTTAAGAATGAATTGAGCATAAAATGTGCATAAATGGACCATGCATTATGATATGTATGCTATGTTACGATGAATGAAGTTAAGTAATGATATGATATGCATGATAAGTTAAGATATGATATATTAGAATATGTTATGTTCATGATGTCGCGGTATAGGAGGTTGTGCTTGCTGAGCGAAAGCTCACTGTCTTACGTTTATGCTGTAGGTAAGAAACCGTCAGCAATGGTTGATACAAGATGGAAGGGCATGGCGGAGCAAACTGTGAAATGTGGGAAATGTAGCCGCTACGCGTTTTGATATACGTATTTATGTTATGGAAAATATTTTTGATAAAGACACTCTTATATGTTGCACTTGTATGCCATATATAAAAAAAAAAAAAAAAAAAAAAATTTCCGCTGTGTTTCATAAGTATGTAAGTATGTACGAGAAGTTAAGTATGTAAGTATGTATGTA
>CM046372.1:6971204-7044953 GCA_025413025.1 Ficus hispida | reverse complement strand
AACCTCCCACCAAATATCTTGGCAAGCCACCCGCCTGGCAATTGACTCAAAGCATAGCCCCAAAAGAACGATGACTGCACCAATCCAGCCACTGAAGAACTCCAACCAAACTGATGTGACATTGGAATTATGGCAATACTCAAATTCACCTGCCAAAAAAAAATAAAAATAAAAATTCCTGACTACGTCGCTCCTTAACTAGCTACTTAGATCCCTTTTGTCTCTAACAGAAGTACAGGGAACACCAAATAGAACCAAAAAAAAAAAAAAAAAAAGGACTCAATTCTACTCAATGAAATAGCTTAGTTTCACTCTCATTAGACCCAGTGCCGTAGCCATTTCGGCTCCACTAACTTTTTACTCCAATTATCTCCTAGTTTGCCTCCCTTCACAATTTGGTAATTAAAAATTTTTTTTTTTTAAGTTTCAATTATGTCTCAAAATTTGACTTCCGAATATACATTATTTTGAACATAAAATTTCAAATAAACCAAAAGTCAATTAGACTACCATTTAAATTTGTATTTTTTGGACTTTTTAAAGTTGGTTAAATGAGATTACAAAGTTTACGTAAGAAGGAAAAAATATGTATATTAAAGAACAATTTTTGCGTTCAATATTTGCTTTTGTTTATGGCCTTAAAAAAAAAAAAGAGAAATCCTGACTCCGCCGCTGATTAGACCACAAGTTCAGTGCCATACAGCTCATTGAACCCATTGATGAACCTTAACTAGCCAATTTACCAACTTATATTATCATTTCTCAACTTCTAACAAAACAAGATCGAAAAATGGAAAAAAAATCACAAACCAAATTCCAAATAGCCCAAAATTATCAGTAGAATTTCAAAAATAACTACCTTATCCATGTTGCAGACAACAAACGCAAGCGAAGTTGTACCGACAAGCTTATATCTCTCGGGGAGGTTCTTCCATGGAGGCCAATTCCAAGTGAACTCCACTTCCTCGGATGACCGATTCTCGGCGCCAAACTCGACCTCGGAGCCCGAGACCTTAATCCCTTTGAGTACTCCATCGACTCTCTGACTCTCTCCGACGATCTTCTGCGTCTCCTTGACGCTGCAAAAAACCCTAACTCTCGATCGGTCCGTCGGAGGGAACAGACACAGTCGGCGGGGTTCGAACGAGGAATGGAAGACCGAGCTCGGAGGCCTGGGATTGCGGTGGGAGAGAAAGGGCAAGTTCTCAGCTTGGATTGAGAGTTTCTCCATGGTGGAAAGGTGTTTGGTTGCCGAGAAAATAAAGCGTTGGTCGCGAGAAAGAGGACTTGAATTAAATGAGTACCTGCTGTGTGGAGATGGCCGTGGTTGTGAGGAGTGGAAGGAGAGAAAAGGAGTTAGAGGTGGCCACGGAACAGTAACGGAATTTTGTGGCCCTGGATTTGTTTGAATTCAATTCAGAATACGCATTATACGATTTGCCTATTGGGACCCACCTCACTTGGTGGCGTGTCTGAATTTGTTGTAATACCTGTACATAAATTGACTTCTTTTTTATTTTTATTTTTCTCTTCTCTTCTCTCTCTCTCTCCTTTTTTTTTTTTTTTTTTGACAAACGTGCAATAAACTTTTTGTTGTGAATAGAAAAAATGTTTAAAATGAAATTCTTCAATTGAAATTGATTGGTTTTTTAAAAATTAAATATAAATTATATTGATTTTTTAAAAATAGATAAAAATAAATTGAAAAATTAAGGTTCAAATATGAGGGTTAAACACATATTTTAAATTAACAATTTTATTTCTATTTGACTCTCAGATTTAAAACTAAATATTTCATCTCAGTTTTTATCTTTTACTTAGCATTCGTTTGATAAATTAGTTGAAATTAGTATTTTATTGACTTTTTAGAAAAAGATAAAAATTAAGATGAAAAAATACAGTTTAATTGGAGTTAAACTTGAATACTAAACGGAGGCTTAAAAGTCAATAGAAATTATATTTAGTTTTTAAAAAGTTTACTAACTTCAACTTAAAATTTTCATTTTAAATCGGTATTCCAAACAAAAGCTTAGTATAATCCTTTTTACTCATGTCTAGTAAAAATTGAACAGTTTTTAGCAGGTGACTCACATGTGATACTCCAAGAAGGAAATTACTTATTTTCTTCTTAGGGTAAAGAGTAGTACTAGAGACCCCTACTCTAATCTTAATTTTTAAGTACCAACACATATGTCATATTTTAATTAGTAAATATAATCAATTGATGTAATAATGCTTTAAACACTTACTAATAATAAAATTAAAAAAAAAAAAGATAACTTATATGCCACATAGGCTGATACTCAAAAGTTGATATTATAGTTGATTTTCCTAGTATTTTTGTTAGGTAAATTACCGGTTTAGTCCTAACCTTTCTATGCAACTTTAGTCTTTGTTATATTTTTCGTAAATTAAATGACCATAAATTATTAAAATGTTGTTACACTGGTCCTATTAATTTTTTAACAGAATCTGTTAGAAATTTAGGTTAGAAATTTATGCTCACTAATGGATCCCGTCCAAGAATTAATGGAAATGAATATTGTAGAAACGTTTTAATATTTAGGCCTTAAGGTCACTTAATCTACAAAAAAAAAAAAAAGACTAAAGTTATACAAATTTAAAAATTTTTATACCAATCTAACAATTTGTTCTTCTTAATAATTTAATTATAAATTCATTTAAAACTTTAACATAATTTAATAATAACTTAAACTTAAAACCTAAAGTTTAAAATAAAGTTATATTGGGGATTTGTAGTTAAATATCTTTTTTTTTTAAGAATTTTTTTAATAAATGATCGGTGTTTTTAAAAATTAATTAAAAAGTCATTGGTCAATCAGTAATTAACCACACAATAGTCTGATTGATTTACGACTAATTATTAATTAACCATAATAAAAATCACTAAATTTCATAGTTAATCAATAAAAATCACTAAATTTCATAGTTAATCATTGATTAACTATCAGTCAATGATAAGTTTTCATAGTCAACCACTAATTAATCAAATCTGAAAAATGAAAAACGGATATTTTCCTAAATAAAAAAAATTTGGGTAACTGTTAAGTTTACTGAAGGAAGTCGATGGAGGGGGTTTTTAAATTGTTTTGTGTAGATTAGTGCACATTTTGAATGGTTTTGAAAATTCAAAGTAATTTTCCGGAGGTGATTAATGATATAAATCTGTCATAACTCAAAATCGTGTATGGTGACATAAAAGGATTTAATGAAAACAAATTCGGTGATTTAAAGAAAATCAATCAAGTAAAATACATAATATTCCGTATTTCGCCCACACTTGAAATGAAATTCCCATTTTAGCTATTTTTGAAAATATATTAGAGTATTGGGCCAAATAATATTTTGTCCTAAAATATGCTAATTTTATATTTCAAGAAAACTATCAAGTAGCTTTTTCCTTAAAACAATGGGCATTCCTAAATATTAAGTTTTTCACAAGAAAACAAGTTTTGATAATCCAACCTCCGATATCATCACACAAACAAACAAAAACATGAACTAAAAGTACAGACATCCCAATCCAAAGAGAGAGTTAAGTTTACATGCCCTGGAAAAATAAAAGACTGAAAATAAAAATACAGATAAATCACCATTAAACCGCAGTAGCCTTGATGTCACACCGTCTACTCAACACTACTCCTAGCATCTCCTTGGGGGGGGGGGGAGGTAAAAATAATAAAACGTGAGCTCCTAGCTCAGTAGAATACAATTGACTCATTAAAATAATTAGTTCAAAAAAAATTAGGTTGGGGTATAATAAAAACGAACAAGGCTTAAATTTAAAGTGAGTAAAATAAATACAGTGATGCAATTCACTGAACATAAATAGACATACATGTGCTAGCCTGACAACAACTGATCGGTAACAAAACACTATCTCAGTATCTGAATAAGGCTTTCAAGCAAAACTATGAACTACCGATATCTAATTGGATAGTTTTTGAACTTCCATCTTTAATACACTTGGACAGTTATGCAAAGTTTCAAAGCATCTTACTTGAGACTCTTAAAATAATGTATCTATACATATTTATTCTTTTGAACCAAAATATTTGATACTTATATATACTATCCATTTAAAACATTTTATAAATCACTTCATTTTCAAAATGATTTTAAAGCGGGTAACTCATAAAGCAACATTCATAAAAGTAGGGTCGACATATCCTACCTCGTTGGTAAAATAAATCTACTGATAGCTTCACGTGTATCAAGACTCCAAGCTCCGTTCACCAAAACCTTAAACCAAATTCCTAAGGTAGCCTAAGTATCCGAAATAACTCAATTCTTAATTATACTAAACATCGAGCTTAATTAGTGTGCTTAAAATAATAGTCTATTAAATATTTATATTTCTCGATTTATGTGTAAATTGTAAAAATTCATATTACGGTTCAAAACATCATTATTTGAGTTTAACACATCAAAATAGGGCAAATTGGATTGAAACATAGGCCCTGCAAGCTCTTGCCTCTATCCTGTTAACTTGTTATGCAAGTCCATTGATCGGACAAGGACAGAGTGTCATGTCTTGTTCCTGGGCTATCTAGTTGACCGGAGCATCACGGAATAGTAAGTTCCTAGCTTTAGCCCAACCTACAACTCAACCAAAATTCGTTCCAACAGTTTCCGTATATCCATAATAGAAAATAAATAATTCCAAGAGCTAAATAACTAGATTTAACTCATAATCACCAAAATCCATCAAATCTCATTCGATATTCAAGTTTCAAAACTAACGAAAAATAGAAATTTCAACTCAAAATCAAGTTATTTGAAATATAGAACGAGTTTAAAATGAACTTATAAAATTTAGAAGCTCGGGGTTAAGTATTTTATGGATTTGGTTTCAGTTTTCTAAAGATTTTTTGGAGAGAGGGAGTGGGGACCTCAACAAGGAAAAGCAAGAGAAAAAGGGTGAGCAAGGGTGCAGGGCGAGGGAGAGAGAGAAAATAAAATTGAAAAATGAAGGGCGGGGGTTTTGTTAAGGGCTTTACCCTCTTGGAAGGTTTCTGGGCCAGATTGAGGCTTGAAGGCCGATTTCGGCTGTAGTAATATTGGTTTTCAGAGTTGCAATGTTGGGTTGACCAGTAAAAAAGGTTTCGGTTGACCAATTAGGGCCAGTTTGGTTATTTCACAAATTTTAGGGACAAAAATGTAATTTTTCAAAAACACTTTTAAAACCTATAAATCAAAATTTTAAATACAGTTAATTATTTTAAAACAAATTTTAGCACACTAATTAATTCAGTTTAGCATAATTAATCATAATTAATTCTAACGGCATTACAAATCTTAAATTTATTTATGTTTCTACGACTCTTTTTTTTTTTTTTCAATGAATGTCGATTCCAATTCTATAATTTATTATTGAGTCAAATGTGAAATTGCTGGCTATATTTACATCACTTTTAAGGACGTGTTTCCTTGAAATAACATGTATGAAAATGCTTGGGAGCAATATTATGCATCACTCTATAAGAACGTCATAATGTTTAAGGTAAAAAAAAAAAAAGCGTGGCTGCTCTCCTATTTTTAAATAACTAGCATATTTTAAAAATATTTAAAGTAAATAACATGTTTATGTTAAATCTTGATTTATGAAAATTTTTAAGGTATTTTTATCGTAAATATACTTTGTAAACAATCACTTATCATAAATATGATATTTAACGCAAATATTCTATTTATAATGATATTTTTAAGATAATTTTTGTCACGAGTATACTTGGTAATACATTATTTACCATAAATATATTATTTACCACACCTAAAAGTTTTTATAATTTATTTGTATTAATTGATTGCCGATCATTGAGTTAGATGAGAATGAATTTCGTCAAGGCGAGAGAGAGAGAAACAGAACCTCTGTTGCGCGAACTCCAGCGAGATCTAGGCCCAGACGATCGTGATCTCCGCTTTGCAAACTCCGGGGTGGCAATCTCCATCGTTCTTTGCACTGCATCGGAAAGAAAGTGAGCTCTAACCAATCTATTATGTAGTGGCTTGGACCTGGTGTTATCTCAGTTTTCACGACAGTTTATTAAAACTGTCGTGTAATCTCTCAGTTTTCATGATGGTCGTGTTATCTCTAATTAAAAATCCATACCAGCCCTGATTTTATTTTGCAGAATAGTTATGCAGCCTAGAAAATATTATAGAGACCTACAAAACCAGATCCTCTACTGCCATTAACGTCATTACCACCGTCCACCTTACCAACACTCTCTTATAGTCATTATTTATAAGTGATTACTTACTCTTTTGAGCTATGTTGTATTCATTGTTATTTTAGATAGATAAAACTTTAAATTTTTTTTGAAAGCGTGATTTGTTAAATTATGCCAAAAGCTTGATTTGTTTTATTTTAATTGCAAAAACTTGATTATTGAATGTATTTTATGATCTTTAATTAGGATTTAGGCTGTGTTCTTGCAAATGGATCGAAAATGGATGTGGGCTAATAGATTAATTAGAAAATATCAAGATGGTGTTTAAGAATTTTTTCATTTGCCAAAAACTCACACAAAAAATAATAAGATTTGATGTCTTTCTATGGATTGTGAAAATCATATGTCTCATTCAGTTGATGAAGTTAGAAGACATTTGCTTGCATGTGAGATTATTTGTTCATACCACATATGGTATTTACACGGTAAAATTTGTTTGAATCCAAGATCGAAGAACAAAGGAAATAACCTATTGTTAAGGAAGATGTAGGAGATAATTTGTTTGATATGATTAATGATTTGGAAGAATATTTTGTGTACCGTCCAGAGTTATTCGATGCGATGATGAATGATGTCGAGATGTTCTTATATGACGGGTGCACTAAATATACGAAATTGTTGGCATTGGTCAAATTACGGAACATCAAGGAATCAGGAGGGTGGACAAATTCTAGTTTCACGATTCTTTTAGAATTTCAAAGAGAGATTCTATCAGTGATAATTAAATACTAGCTAGTATGTACAAAACTAAGAAAACGTTGAGCACTTTGGGAATGGAATATGAAAAAATTCATGCATGTCCAAATGATTGCGTTCTTTACCGAAATTGGTATAAGGATTTTTTGTAAAGAGTCAAGATGGAAGAAGGGCAAAAAGCCAACGAATGGTAGTAAAGGAGTGTCAGCAAAGGTGTTATGCTACATCTACGGCGTTTATTCCGTAACACCGATCATGTCAAGAATTTGACTTCATACCATATTGGAAGACCTTTGATGATGATAATCATCCTAAATTTAGTGCAGAACCACAGAATCTATGTCTAGGTTTATCAGTTCAATGGAATTTTCTCTCTTTTTCTTTCTCACAAGATAGCTGAATTTTATAAAGTAGAAGAAACCATAATTAGTTTTTCTCTCACTCCCATGAACGTTTTTCCTCTTATGAATAACCAAAATTTTTTTTTTATTTTTCAAGAATTCTTAGCCTTTACGTAGAAGTCCAATCCTTTTCAAAATTTATCTCCTTCTTGAAAAATAATTAATAATTATTTTTTCGAATAAATTTTGAACCAAAGATCGTACAACTTTAGGGTTAGATTCATTGAACCTAAAAAGGTTTTTCCAAAGGGAGATCTTTCCTCAAAAAATTCGGCCACCTCTGAAATTCAAAGGTTGATTGGTGGTTCAAATTTTAAATCAAGAATCTAGACCAGTCAAAAGATCTTGATCCTATCTAGAGTCAAATTTCTTTTAAACATTTTTGAATTTAAATAAGATTCACTCATTTGAATAAATATTTTCCATAAACATCAACCGTATTAATTAATTTAAATTAATGGAATATTTCAAATTTTCTTTCCTCACAAAAACCATGCATCTCTTTTAATTAGGAGAGAAAAATTCATGAAATAATCTCCATTATTTAAATCAATTAATAATTTAATATTAGGAATATATTTGAATAATTTTGAAACAAAATTTTCTTCCCGCTACCTATCCAAAAACCATGCACCACATTTAGACTAGGAGAGAAAAACTTTGTTTTTCAAAATTAAATAATTCAAACACAATCTTATTTTCAAAATTCAAATTAACCAATCACATGTTGACAAATTATTTGTCTTCAAATTTCACATGTCCAATCCTTTCCGGATTATATGTTAGAGAGTATCATGTCTTAATAGACATTACTAAATTCCATTTAAATTTACCGATCTCATTAGGAATAAATCCCGAGACGCTATATCGAACTATATGAGCTAATAGAAGGACCCGATGGAAATATGTAAAGAGGCTCCTATAATTGTGAAAAATTAATCCCAGATTAAAAATTATCAACTTTAAAACTATTCCACTAGAAGTTTGAAGCTGAACTCCTATTTACGCACTGTATTACGAAAGCTCTCTCACATAGTGCTTCTTCCATGATTTATTCATCGCTTGCTTTATCCCCATATGTTATCCATGATTGAATTAAGGACTTTTTTCTGTTTTACCTTTTCAATTATTTTAACTTAAAGTTTCATTATTCTCCATTGAAAGAACCACCAATTGTAAAACCATACAATTGATAAACCATCAGAGAACACAAAATAAACCGATGGTCAAGATCTTGTTATAATATATTTCAATCCCCGAATAATGCCTTTAAGTAGATAACATGTACTATCGTTAAGATAGCTATGGATTCCATATCTATGAATCTTGATTTCTCCATCCATAAGTCATGCATCCAAAACACAAGTATATTGGCCATGAATTAACAGTGTCTCACCTGTAGTATATTAAAGTACATAAGTCATGGATACGAACTCAAGAAATCATTTCAGTATTAAGATTAATACAGGATGATAATCAAAGCGTCATTGATTCTTAGAAAAGGAATTATTAAACCGAATCAATTAATATTTTAGGTCCAGTCCAATATTATACCTCAATATTAGTATACATTAAAGTTTCAACTCGGAACCTATCTAATGGTCAAGACAAACCATCCCTCCAAGGAAGTAGACAATCTTTATAATCTTATCATGAATAAGATCCCCAAATCTTATTCTGTCGATTATGGACTATTTATCTAGACTGTTATCAAATTACCACGTCTTCTATGTATACCCCGTATATATATGGTAATCCAATATATTACCAACAACCAAGGAGTATTTTATGTTTACTCAAAATAACCATACAATCAACAAATGAAAGTAAATAAGACACAACTCATTAAACATATATAACCTCATCTTATTAATATCAAAATGTCATATTTACAGAAAATCCCTAATATTGATTTTCTATCCTTAGGGCACATTTAGATCCCAACAATGGATTGTCCCGTTTGTATGAAAGAAACATCTTCCATCCAGTTGAAGAATAGTAAGAAAACCATTTACCTTAGTTATAGGAGATTCCTACCAAAAAATCATCGATACTGCAAACAAAAAAGGCTTTCGATGGTAATACCGAAGAAAGAATTCCTCCCTGAGTTTTGATGGGCAAAGACGTATTTAAGATGGTTAAAGATTTAAAAGTAGTGCTCGGAAAAAGAAAACGAAGTAACAAGGATCCAGTAGTCTTGGAAAAAGAGGTCAATCTTCTACGAACTTCCATATTAGAAGTCACTTTTCGCTCATCATTGCTTGGATGCTATGCATATTGAGAAAAACGTTTGTGAATCAATAGTGGGCACGTTGCTTGATATTCCTAATAAGACCAAAGATGGAGAAAATGCACAGTTGCATCTTAAGAATTTGAACATTAGACTTAATTTATTCCCTACAAAAAGAGAGAATGCCACTTACTTAACTCCGGCAAGGTGCACATTATCTAGACAAGAAAAAAGAAAGTTTTGTGAATGGCTCGCTTCTGTAAAATTGTCCAACGGGTATTCTTCCAAATTCAAAAGGTTGGTGTCTATGAAGGATTTGAGGCTCATTGAAATGAAAATACATGACTGTCATATCTTGATGCAACAATTATTACCACTTGCTTACGAGGAGTTTTAACGAGGAATGTGAGATTCGCAATTATCAAATTATGCTCATTTTTTAATTTGATATGCTCCAAGGTAATTAATCCACTTATGTTAGATTTGCTACAATCAGAGTTGGTTAAGACATTATACTTACTTGAGAAATATTTTCCACCATCTTTTCTTGACGTAATGATTTATCTAACAGTGCACTTAGTTCAGGAAGTTAAGCTATGTGGACTAGTGTACTTGAGATGGATGTATCCTTTTTAAAACATACATGAAGATTTAAAGGGTTATGTTAATAGCCGAAATATTCTGAAATGATGTATAGTAGAAAGCTACATAGCGGAGGAATTAGTTGAATTTTGCTCTGAGTTTTTATCTAATGCGGAAGCAATAGGGGTGCCAAAGACTAGAAACATTGACTCGAAAGGACTATCTGTCGGCATTCCTTCTTCGATAAATCGAGATGAATGGGAGCAAGCTTATCTCTATACTTTACATAATAGGGTTGAAGTGAAGCATTTTATTGAGGTTCACCTAAAATAATTAAGAGATGTAAATCCAAGACGAGGAAGAAATGAAAAGTGATTGCAAGATGAACACAATCGGACCTTTCGTCTATAGATATGAAGACAAGTCTTTAAGAAGACCAGCATTTTGCAAGAATTAATGAAGCTAGCTAGAGGACCATCAACAATAGTTACATATTATACATCATAATTTGTCAATGGTTATACATTCTACACTCGCGAAAGAGATAAGAAGTCTCCCGTTCAAAACAGTGGTGTGAGTATCCGTGCTGAAGTTATGTATATTTCATCTACAAAGGACAAGAATCCAGTATATAAGACCATGAACTACTTCGTTTTCATTGAAGACATTTGAGAACTTGATTACTGTGGATTGCAAGTAGACTCTTTAAGTGCAAGTGAGCCAACAATAATTATGTCAGGATTGACAGTGACGACATCATAGTGGTGGAGTTTAGACAATTGGGATACAAAAATGATCTGTTCATTATGACATCACAAGCAATCCAAGTATTTTATATAACGGATCCCAATAATTTAGAGTTGTCATTAGTTGTGCCGATGAAGTAAAGAATGATTTGTGATGGTCAAGAAGATAAGGAAAATTACACTGACATTCCATCATTCACAAAGGGATTGCCACCGGTTGAGGAGATTGATGATTTTGATGATAATGTTTCTCACTTGCTTCGAACCGATATTGAGTGGACACATGTTGATAAAGCAAAGAAAAAAAAGAGTTAAACTTGAACATTTTGTAATTTATATATCATTATTGTTAATTGACTCCTTTTGATTATCATTTTATTTTAATTCACTATGTATTAGAGTTTATTTTGTTATGTTACTTGATATATATTGAACATTAATGTTGAAAATAGATCAATACTGTGGCAGTTTGGTTCACTGTTTAAATAACACACGGGGTAGTAGGCCGTGAGAAGACATAAAAAAAAGGAAAAAATAAAAAAAATAGAGATTAAACGATTGTTTCTTACTGAAACAGTCGTATAATCTCAAGATACGATGATGGTTTTCAAATAAAAATTAAAAAAAATCAAAGATATTTATGAGTTCATTACTTTTCAAGAAATAGTACAAATTGTATATTAGTATACTTCAAGCATTTCATTATATTTCTAAACTTTATTTACTTTATCCGGAAAATCTTATATATGTCATTCAGTATAACAATTTTGATATTCTTATGCATATATTTGGCGGAATTATGTGTCGTTAATGGGCGAGCTGAAAAGTTTGTGTTTGTGTCTCCAACCTTGATCTCACTGGTTAGAACAGATACTCCAGATGCTAGCATAAGAGAATGAGCTGATGCTCTTGTTGCCTTTTTGCATAACACACTAAAAGGATGACTTTATCTTGTACCACATAATAGAGGGAGACATTGGGTTTTGGGAGTTATTGGCCCATGTGCCAAATGATCCTAAACTTTACACACCATGTGCCAAATGATCCTGAACTTTACATGATGTTTTGACCAAACCGTGGTATAAACTGTACTTTACATGATGGTTTTTGTAAAAACCGTCGTGTAAAGTTCTCACATTAACAACTTTTGCCGGCTTATTTATCTATTCGACGATGGTGTGAACCATCGTGGAATATCACCTAACCACGATGGTTTATTTACTGTCGTGATATCTTAAACCATTCCAGGACGGTGGATTACACGAGGAATGTCTAACCATCATGTTAACTTTAGACGACCGTTAATAACTGTCATCAAATCAACAATTTTTACTAGTGGACGGTGAGAAAGCGAATATATTTTAAGAAAACTGTGTGACGGACCTCAGTGTTCATTGACTATTTCTAGTTTCATTCTCTTGTTTATAGATATTTTTGTTGCTAACGAAATCTGTGTTAGTTTAATTTTGATATTTATTTGTTGTCCTATTTTTTGCATTTTTTACTAAAATTCTTAAAATAGATTATTCTTTATCAAAGAACAGGTTCGGGAATAAAATTTGACAACATGTCCTGTTTCTGATTATAGCTCTGGACGTGTTTATATACGTTATACATTTTACAACGTTTCTTTCTAATGTTTATATAAGGCACAGATTAGATTTATATATATATTTATATATATTTGTATATGTATATATAAAGCTGTAATTTCTTTTGGTTTTTATCTTTAGTTATTACGCTTATATATTTGTGTTGATTTGTCTTTGATTCTGATAGAACTACTCTTTCTTGTTTCATTTGGTTTAATATATATATATATATATATATATATATGTTTCCATCAATATTGTTGCAGGATTTATTTGTTTCTTCCTTAACATGTCTCTGGTTTTTGGAGTTTTTATACTTTGTTATTTGTAAAAGCTGCAAGTGGTGTGGAGTGTTTTATTTTTGTTTCCCTATCTTTTTCCTTGATTATCGGTTTTGGCTTTTGATATTTGATAAATCATAACGTTACCACTTATATTTTTGCCTTTTGGTTTTATTAGTATTCATACATAATTTTTTAACTTCAGTTATATATGCGTTTTTTCCTTTACCGGTTTGCTTTATTACATATTCTGATTTTGCCGTTTGTGATTTATATAGTATTTTCAGTTGTACTTTTCATAATCTGTTGTCTGTGTGTGTATATATATTTGTTACGGTAGTGGTTTTTCCTTTATGTCTTGTGCTTTAAGTTTTACGGTATTATCCTTAAATTTCCTATCAGGTGTTTTGAGGTTGTTTATATAAATATATTTGGATTTTGTTTTTATATATTAAATTATTAAAAATTGTGTTTCTAAAACTTTTGTTTGGTTTTTTCAAAAATGGAAAATAATTCAAACAATATTGGCACGACTGCTGAGAACATGACCGTGGGTCAAGTTCCAATTGCTTCTATGGTACAAGGGCCTACCCTTGCATTGCCGGTATCGATTCGTGTGAATCATGGTGAGAAACTGAAGAAATTCAGTTGGCTGAATATCAAGAGGTGGCAGCAAATGATGCTGTTTTACCTGACAAGCATTAATCTTGCTAGATTCTTGATTGAAGAGGCTCCTGAGCCAAAGAAGAAGAAGAAAAACCACGAGGCTAATGCGATGGATGACATCACTCTGGATGTGTCTGACATAAGCTTCTCTACTGTGGTATCTGAAGTGCATTTAGTTGGGTCCAACTTGAAGGAAGGTGGATTGACACCGATGCTACACGGCAGGTTTGCTCTAACAAAGCATTGTTCACTTCCTTCGAACTAATTGAGAATGGAGAGAAGTTGTTCATGGGAAATTCTACTACATCAGAGATGAAGGTCAAGGAAAGGTAATCTTAAAGATTACTTATGGGAAAGAACTGACTCAGAATAATGTGTTGTATGTACAGGAAATCTATAAGAACCTTGTATATGGGTGTCTGCTTAACAAGCACAGTTTCCGCATGGTATTGGAGTCAGATAAAGTTATCTTGTCTAAGAATGGAATGTATGTGATCTTGTCTAAGAATGGAATGTATGTGGGAAAGGGTTATGTAACTGATGGGCTTTTTAAGCTCAATGTAATGACTGCAAAGCCAAAGAATATTAATAAAGTTAATAATTCTTCCGCTTATTTGCCTGAGTCTTCCAATATGTGGCATGGTAGACTGGGACACGTTAATTTTGATACTTTGCGTAGATTTATTAACTTGGATCACATACCCGCTTTCCAAATTGATTCCAAACATTAGTGTGAAACTTGTGTTGAAGCGAAAATGCAATGTCATCTTTCCAAGGAATTGAAAGGAATGTTGAACCTCTTGATTTGGTTCATAGTGATGTGACTGATTTAAAATTCGTACAAACAAGGGGTGGCAATAAGTATTTTATTACTTTTATCGATGATAACACGAAATATTGCTATGTGTATTGCTAAAAAGCAAGGACAAAGCTATAGAGAAATTTGCTCTCTATAAAAAGGAAGTTAAGAATCAACTCAATAGAAAGATTAGGGTATAAAGAAGTGACCGTGGTGGTGAATATTGTAATAACTAGAATTTTTCTATGTTATAATTTCTTATATAGAAATTTGAATTGTACCGTGAAGGTAGTTATGCAAAAGCCCGGTTTAGGGTTTTCATTCAAAATTGTGAGTTCTTATGCTTTTATAAGACTCAAAAATGATTGCTTAGTTAAGCATACGACCTTTTGAGGAAAAAGGTATAAAAACGCTATGATTTTTACGAAAGTCAAAGTTTGACCAGAAAGTCAAAGTTTGACCAGAAACCGTCAAGTTGACCAAGAGAGTCCATGTTGACAGGATAGGCAATATTGACCCAAGAAAGTCAAAGATTGGCTAGAAAGATCAATTCTTTGACGATATCGAAAAATGGTGAGCAGTATATGAAGTATACTGCGGAAAACCAAATTTTTCAGATAAAATGGTTTAAGTTAGATTCAAGACCACCATAGAAAAATCAAGCACACTAAGTAGGAGATTAAAGGCTAAAAGGCTCGAAACGAAAAGAGAATTTTTCGTATAGTCCATTATTAGACAGATAAATTTTGGACTGCATTTTAATAATCGGTACTGTGAATCAAAGACCACAGTATCAACTATATCTGTTTAGTATTGAAAGATATTGTCTAATCAAAAATTAGGCCAAATAAGGCCTTAATGGTGATGTCACATTACTTTTGATTTATGACATCATTTTAAGGCTTTAATGAAAAATTGGAAAGAAATAGGTTGGTTCTAGAACAACCATGGCCGGCCACCTCACCCCCTAGTGTGCAATTTGGTGAACTTTGGAGGACTATTTTACAATTTTGGAAAGTTCAAAAATGCCTATAAATAGGAGTGCTTCCTATTCACAAAAATTAGAAAATCTAGCCAAACTTTGGTCATTTTTCTGCCCAAAATCCGAACTTGAGGGAGCTGCCAAAGAGAAAGAAAAAGCTTGGAAAATCAAGGAATTAGTCTTAGAAGTATTAGGCATTCACTAGGAAGCAAGCCAAGAAGTGAGAAAAATTTTTGGAACCAAGATTGGCCATAGTGGCCGGTTGTGTGGTAGCTGCTAGGGGGAAGAGAAATTGAAGGGGAAACCAAGTAGGGAGGTGGCTGATTCTTGTGGGAAGTGGCCGGAGTCTTGTTAGGAGCTGTCCCTAGGTGGCTGGAAAATTTTAGGCTCATTGGAAGGAGCTAAGGCCGGCTGCACCAAGGAGAAAGGAAGAGAGAAATTTGAGCCAAGCAAACCCACATTTGGGCTAAGTAAGGTAAAATTTCTCTTGGCCCTTAAATCTCTCAATTTAAGTTCTAAATTAGAGATTTAAATGTATTACAAGCTGTTTTGTAATGAGCATAAGCTCAATTTAAATTCTGCCCTAGGTCAGATTTTTAGTGTGTGCTTGATTAGTTAAGTTAAGGGTGGTTGATTTAGTAGTTTAAGCTATGTTTTGATTTATGTTTAATTGTGCATTTGTATGTGCTTATGAGTATGATTGTATGTTAGATTAATTAAGGGTTGTATGTTTCCCCAAATCTGCCAATAGAATAGTAATGGCATGTTAGGGTGTTAGATTGAAATATGTATGCTATGTTGGTAGAAATCAAGAACAAGCAAAAACCCTAACCTTAATTAATGCAAATGTGTTGTTTGATTTACATGATCATGTGGGGGCTCATGTAAGTCAATTTGGGATGATAGAAAAACGTTGCATGGTGATTTTAGGCTCCCGCTGTGTTCGGTTGAGGTAGTGTGCACGAATTAGGACGAGAAACCAAGAAACGAACAAAAACAGCCAATTCGGGTTTAGACTGACCAGTTTTCTGGAAAGTCAGTTTTGAGGCCCTTAGAGGCTGATTTTGGAAAAACGTAAAACACAAAAGTTGTAGATAAGGGTTTTTCCTAGGGGGCAGCATAAACAGTTTTCAAAAATAAGGCTCCAATGGCCTTCGTTTTTGTGAAAACCCGAGCCTGACCGTTCCCAGACCCTATGCACGGCCAGGTGAATTTAACAGGTTAAAGGAGTGGGTTAGAGACCGATTTGGGTCTCGAGTTCAAAACGAAAGTTTTAGTATTTTGAATGCTTTAAAACTTTCATGAAGAAAACTTTTTCAAATTCAGCCTTGATTTTTAAATAGAAAATTGGATTTCAAAACTGTGCAGTGAACAAGAAATTCCTGCACAAAGTTTTCTAAAACAGTGCAGGAAAAGGACATTTCTGCACATCCACTGACTAATTCTCAGTGAGAAACTGTTCCAAAGGCAGTTTATGTTTTTAATGATTTTTACAAAGACCCACTCATCAGATTCTGAGTTTTTAATAAAATGATCTTAAAACTCTAAGTTTTTCCGAAATAAAGAAAGAGTTTAAATCGAGTTAAATGAACCATAACCGGGAAAGGTACCGAGTTATTGGTTTGGGCCCTAAGCCCAAGGGTTATCCAACGTAACCCAATATAATGACTAAGTTGGGCCTAAAAACCAGGGTTACTCAAGAGTAACCCGATGGAGTGAATTTTCAAACAAGCTTAGGCCCAAGGTTAGGTTTAATAACCTAACACATTTATGAAAGGCTGTTTAGCCAAGGTTACTTTATGTGACCAACTTAAATATGTTCTAAACCATAGGGTTATCTGTGATACTGAGAAAGTATCCGGCATTGTATTAAGGAAGGGGGAACATATAACCACAAAGAGGTATGAATGTTGGTTTGATTACCAACATTCTGTAAGAACATAATTCTTACTCTATGTCCTCTGATATAGCAGGAAATAGCCTGCTGAGGTATCCTGAAGTGGATCAACAAGTCTCGGGACATAGTACTCAAGGTAAGTACAACTCCGCCTACAGCATAGGCTTTTGTTGTATACTTGCCAAGTATGTTTGACGTTTATGATGGAATGATGTTATGTTTACGATATGACTATGATAAGTTTATGAGTATGATATTATGGCATGATGTTAAGATATGAGCATGAGTTATGAATAGTGACATCACGAAGCATGTTCACTAATAAGAACGAGTATGAGTTCATGAAAAGTAAGTATGATGGCAAGCAAGCTTGCCTGTGTCGTACCGACCCGCGTTAGGTCGGGTTGGACTGTGGTTTAAGTTGAAATTGGTTTGGCCGCCCCAACCAAATCATAGTTGCGCGCCCGGTACGTACACTCATGATAAGGGGCCTATTAGTAATATAAGTTAAGAATGAATACAATGGCATAATAAGAGCATAACTGGTACATGCATATATTATGCGATGTTATGACATATTATGTATGTTATGATATGTATGCTATGGGAAGTTATGTATGACATGTATGATATGCTATGTCTATGTAAGGTCATGATGAGTATGTTTATGTTTGTTTCCGCGGATATGTATATGTTGTACTTGCTGAGCGAAAGCTCACGTGACTTACGTCTATGCTGTAGGTAAGCAACCTACAAGCAACTGATGGTGCAAGGTGGCGAGCGGGGCAGGGCATACAGTGGAATGTGGGGATTATAACCGCTTCGCGTTTTGATCTTATTATGTAAATTATTTTGTATACAAACATCCTTATATATGTTATGCAATCGAATCCGCATTATAAAAAAAAAAAAAAAAATTCCGCTGCTTACGCCAAATAAATAAGTACGCATGTATGTATGTATGTATGTATGGTAACGGCCTGTGCTAGGCGGGTTGTTACAGAGTTGGTATCAGAGCGGTTCCCTGTTACCTAATTTCACAGTATGCTTGTCGTCGCCGCCATCATTGTAAGTAATTTTATATTTATGAATAATTAATTATTAAATGATTATGTTATGATAGATACGACGTTATGGATCCCGCTGGAGCCGATGGGGATCGACGTGCGGTAACGTCTTTTTACGAGTTGCACCCGATGATTTTTGACGGGACGAGACGGACGGTGTCGTTGGCTGCCTGGCTATACGACATGGAGTTGATCTTCCGACTATGCCATATAGAGGAGCGACTCCAGGTTTCGTTAGCCAGTCGGTGTCTGGCAATAGACACACGGTTATGGTGGATGACGATAGGAGAGAGATCGATGCCGAGTCGCACTTGGCCGCATTTCCGTGCATTGTTAGTCGCACGTTTCGGACCGCTACCAGACGAGGGTGCCGGTGCTCCTCATCGCGATCTTGCGATGTATCGGAATATGTATCATGCCCGATACCTTAGTTTTTCAGCAGTGTGGCACGCCTACCCGCAGGAGCCCATGAGCCATTACTGCAGGCGGTTTCAGGAGGAGCTGTTGCCTTACGTCCCCCGGGACTTGGCTAACCCGGGGATGATTTCACTACAGACTTTCCGGGATGGATTGCCTCCACAGATCCGCCAGTACGTTCCCATGCCGTTGCCTGAGACGACGGTGGGGAACATGATAGAGGATATTATGGGGGCCGAGGCCGTGGTACAGGCTATGCAGGCCGCTGAGATCGCAGAGGGCCATCAGGCACCGGTCGACGACGCTGGGATGGGAGAGCCATTTTTCGGGCCTGGTCCAGTCTTTCCTGAGGACCCGATTCCAGCCGAGCCAGTACAGGCGGTGCCGCCCCAGGACGCCGAGGCTGACGAGGTCGGGGATGATTTCGACCCCGATGATATTATAGTTGTTCCAGAGGATCCGCCAGTAGACCCCCCGATCATCGATATTTCTAGCGATGAGGAGGAGGATATGGAGCCGGAGCCAGAGCAGAAGGACTGGTTCGCGGACGATGAGGAGGATATGGAGCCCGGGCCAGAGTTTGAGCCTGAGGACTGGCAGGAGGAGGATTTTGATGAGGACCCTGAGGAGTTTCCATTGCACGATGGAGATGACGATGCAGACTCCGACGCGCCCTCAGTAGTTACGGACGAGTAGATAGATTAGGCTAACTCTGTATATATTTTTATTTTACGACTGATATGTACTAGCTTATATTTTTGGATGATAGGCTTGTACTGATGTATGATGGGAAAGTGTTAGACACTTCCATCCGAAATTTTGGCCCTATGTGTACAGAAATCGTATCAAAATGTATTTACAAGATTGTGAATATAATGTACTTTTTGTAAGAATACAAAAAGAAAGTTCAAGTATGAAATATTATGATATGATGATGAAAGGCATGCTACGAGTTGTTATGTGCCATGATACGATGATAAAGTTATGATATGAAGAATTATGTTATGTACGACGATAAATGTATGAAAGAAGGGATATTTCTGGTATGATAATATCTTTTCTTATGTTTTTAATAGGATCGAGAAAATGGTTCGTACACGCCAAGCAGTACCTGAAAATCCGCCCGAGCCGGATCTCGCAACCATTGTTGCAAATTTGCAACGGCAACTGCTGGAACAGCAGCAAGAGACAAATAGACTGCGAGAACAATTAATTCAGATGAACCAGAGACCTCGGGCTGATGAGGTTCCTCTTCAGCAGAATAGGGTGCCTCCGGTACCAGAAGTCCAACCGGAAGTACAACAAGAGGATCTACGGAATGTTGAAATCCCAGTAGCACCTGCTGGAGTTCCAGTAAACTTACCGTCAGTACGGGAAGATTTACTGTATGAGAGATTCAGGAGGATGAAGGCACCTGAATTTGAGGGATTAATGGATCGATAGCTGCGGATAATTGGTTGATTGATGTCCAAGTCATCCTAGACTTCATGAGGCTATCGGAGCAGGAAAAGGTTCTCTGTGCTTCCTTCGCCCTCAAGAAAGACGCCAGACACTGGTGGATGACTGTCCAGATGCGGCGAGATGTTACGCCATGGGCTGGCAAGATTTTGTGACAGAGTTCCGCACCATGTACTACAATAGGAAATTCTGGCAGCCCAGCAGGATGAGTTCGCCAGTTTGAAACAGGGATCAATGACAGTAATGGAGGCTGTCAAGAAGTTTGAACAGTTGGCCCGGTTGTGTCCGGAACTGGTTCCCAACGAAACAGAAAAAGTTAGAAGAATGATGAAGATGTTCCGGACAGATATCGCCAAGCAAGTTAGCGCTGGCAGTAGCCCGCCTACCCTGGTATCCGACTGCGTGAGTCGTGCGATAAGAGCCGAATACTGGATAAACCAGGACAAGGAAGCAAGGGCTCAGATCTTCAGGGCAAAGAGGGATGAAAAAGCCGTGGCAAAGCCGACGCAGCCCCGCCAAAACTTTGAAACGCCCCCGAAAGGACAAGTCAGTAACCCTGCCCAAGGTTCCAAACAGTTTGGGAGGAACAAGAGAAAGGGAAATTTCTCGGGTCAGGGACAACAAAAGAATTACTCTCAGAAGAGGAATAATAGAGGAAATGAGGGTAATAACACTAACTACCCGGCATGCGCCAAGTGTGGAAGGAAACACCCGGGAGTTTGTAGAATGGGGTCGAATGCCTGTTTCCTGTGTGGCAAGGAGGGCATTATGCGAAGAACTGCCATCTGAATAACAAGGCCATAATCCTCAGTACCGAGTCGGAACACCAACAGCCAGTTGCATGCTGTCCAAACTAGGCTTGAAGGACCCTCAATCACCCAAGGCAGATTAGAGGCTCCTGAACCTCAAGCCAGGATATATGCTTACACCAGGGTGATGCTGAACTGGGACTTCACATGTGGTGACAGGTCAGATCTCTATCGCCACTTATGATGCTATCGCCTTGTTTGATTCTGGAGCTACTCACTCATTTGTATCCCTGGAGTTCGCCCAGAAGTTAGGAAGAGGTGTGAATAGTTTAGATCAGCCCTTCAAAACCTCTTTGCCGTCCGGAGAGATTTTGTGGTCCAATTCTTGGATACGAAATGCTTCCGTGACTATCTGTGGCCGAGAATTATTCGTAGATCTCATCGCGATCAAGTTATAGGATTTCGATGTGATCTTAGGAATGGATTTCTTAGGCAAATACGACGCCAGGATCGACTGCCGAAAACGCTGTGTAACATTCAATCCATACGGAAAGGAGGAGTTCAATTTCTACGGGCAATCCCGGAACTCAGCAACTAAACTGGTTTCAGCAATGAAGGCTTGGAAAATGTTAGCTAATGGCTGCCAAGGATATTTAGCTAACATGGTGGATAAAGATTGTGAAGTGGAATTGGCACCGGAAGATGTTCCCATTATAAAGGAATATGTGGATATCTTTCCGAAAGACTTACCAGGACTTCCGCCGGAACGCGAGATTTCGTTCGAAATCGAATTGCTGCCTGGAGCTGCACCGATATCGAAAGCGCCTTATCGTATGGCACCTGCCGAGCTTAGGGAACTGCAAGTGCAGTTACAAGAATTGCTGGACAAGGGATTCATCCGACAAAGTTACTCTCCATGGGGAGCACCAGTGTTGTTCGTAAAGAAGAAGGATGGATCACTACGAATGTGTATAGACTACCGTGAGCTTAACAAGATTACGATCAAGAACAAGTATCCCCTTCCGAGAATTGACGATCTTTTCGATCAACTTAGGGGAGCGGTAGTATTCTCGAAAGTCGATCTACGATCAGGCTACCATCAGCTCAGGATCAAGGAGTCAGATATCTCCAAGACGGCTTTTCGAACACGTTACGGGCACTATGAGTTTTTGGTTATGCCATTTGGGCTAACCAATGCCCCAGCCGCATTCATGGACCTCATGAACCGAGTATTCAAAGAGTACCTGGATAAGTTCGTCATTGTTTTTATTGACGACATTTTGATTTACTCAAGGTCCAAAGAAGAGCATGAGCGTCACCTTAGATTGGTGATGGAGACGCTTAGACGAAACCAGCTGTATGCCAAATTTACAAAATGTGAATTTTGGCTGGAAAAAGTTCACTTTTTGGGTCATGTGGTGACAAAGGAAGGAATTTCAGTAGACCCTGCTAAGATCGAGGCGGTTAGTGCATGGCCAGCACCCAAGAATGTTACGGAAATAAGGAGTTTCCTTGGATTAGCTGGTTACTACCGACGGTTCATCGAGGGATTTTCTAAGATCGCTACACCCCTCACCGCTCTTACCCGTAAAGAAAAGAAATTTGAATGGACTCAGAAATGTGAGGAGAATTTTCAAGAACTCAAGAGGAGATTGACAAGTGCACCGGTGTTGATAATTCCTGATGTTGATGCAGGAAATTTCGTGATCTATAGTGACGCTTCTAAAAATGGTTTAGGAGCCGTCTTGATGCAGAATGGGAAGGTAGTTGCCTACACGTCCCGACAGCTGAAAATTCACGAAAGGAATTATCCCACGCATGACTTGGAGCTCGCGGCAGTAGTTTTCGCACTTAAGATCTGGAGACACTACTTGTACGGGAACAAGTGTGAGATCTACACCGATCACCAGAGCGTCAAGTATATTTTTACTCAGAAGGAGCTCAACATGAGACAACGTAGATGGCTGGAACTTGTAAAGGATTATGATTGTGAGATCCTTTACCATCCTGGAAAGGCGAACAAGGTAGCAGATGCCTTAAGCAGGAAGTCCGTAGGCATGCTGATGTCTATTGGAATGTTTCCTAGACCACTACAAAAGGAGATTTCAGAGTTCAACTTGGAATTGATAACGGAGAAATTATCTGTTCTGTCCCTCCAGTCCAATCTTCTAGAGACTATCAAGTCACATCAAAGGAAAGATTCTTCTTTGCTGAAAGCACAACTCTTTGACGAGAAGAACAAGGAGTTTAGAGTCTCTAAAGATGGTACTATTTACTTCAAAGGAAGGATTTGTGTTCCTAACTTTGAATTCCTTAAGGACCAGATCTTGTCTGAGGCACACAAGACGCCGTACTCAGTACATCCAGGAGCTTCCAAGATGTATAAAGACCTCCGAGAAAATTATTGGTGGCCCAATATGAAGAATGAGGCAGCAGAATTTGTGTCAAAATGCCTAACTTGTCAGAAAGTTAAGGCGGAGCATCGACATCCTGGCGGAGTACTGCAGAAAATAGAACTTCCTGAATGAAAATGGGAGCAAATTACTATGGATTTCATAGTAGGGCTACCCAGAACCTCAAGTGGGAATGTCTCGATTTGGGTTATTGTGGATAGATTAACCAAATCAGCCCACTTTATTGCTATTAAGGTCACCTTCTCAGTGGAGAAATTGGCTGAAATCTACGTATCCCAGATCATCAGATTTCATGGAGTACCAAAATCGATCATTTCGGACCGTGATGGACGCTTCACTTCTCGATTTTGGACTAGTGTTCACAATGCTATGGGGTCGAAATTGAAGTTTAGTACGGCATTTCACCCTCAAACTGACGGTCAATCAGAACGAACTATCCAGACACTGGAGGATATGTTAAGGTCATGTGTGCTGGATTTCAAAGGAAACTGGGATCAGAAGCTGCCATTGATCGAATTCTCCTACAACAACAATTATCATGCTTCGATTGGTATGGCTCCATTTGAAGCATTGTATGGAAGAAAATGTCGATCGCCTATCCACTGGCAGGAAGTGGGGCAGAAGTAGTTGCAAACTACAGACTTCATCAAGAAGACCTCTGAGGATATTCAGATGATCAAGCAGAGACTCGACATAGCTTTTAGCAGACAGAAAAGTTATGCCGATAAACGTAGGAGGCCCTTGGAATTCCAAGTGGGAGATGCGGTGTTCATCAAGATTACTCCTATGAGAGGAGTAATGCGATTTGGTAAAAAGGGAAAGCTTAGTCCGAGGTATACTGGACCATTTTCTATGTTATAATTTCTTGTATAGAAATTTGAATTGTACCGTGAAGGTAGTTATGCAAAAGCCCGGTTTAGGGTTTTTTATTCAGAATTGTGAGTTCTTATGCTTTTATAAGACTCAAAAATGATTGCTTAGTTGAGCATACGGCCTTTTGAGGAAGAAGGTATAAAAACGCTATGATTTTTACGAAAGTCAAAGTTTGACCAGAAAGTCAAGTTGACCAAGAGAGTCCATGTTGACAGGATAGGCAACATTGACCCAAGAAAGTCAAAGATTGGCTAGAAAGATCAATTCTTTGACGATATCGAAAAATGGTGGGCAGTATAGGAAGTATACTGCGGAAAACCAAAATTTTCAGATAAAATGGTTTAAGTTAGATTCAAGACCACCATAGAAAAATCAAGCACACTAAGTAGGAGATTAAAGGCTAAAAGGCTCGAAACGAAAAGAGAATTTTTCGTATAGTCCATTATTAGACAGATAAATTTTGGACTGCATTTTAATAATCGGTACTGTGAATCAAAGACCATAGTATCAACTATATCTGTTTAGTATTGAAAGATACTGTCTAATAAAAAATTAGGCCAAATAAGGCCTTAATGGTGATGTCACATTACTTTTGATTTATGACATCATTTTAAGGCTTTAATGAAAAATTGGAAAGTAATTTGGTTGGTTCTAGAACAACCATGGCCGGCCACCTCACCCCCTAATGTGCAATTTGGTGAACTTTGAAGGACTATTTTGTAATTTTGAAAAGTTCAAAAATGCCTATAAATAGGAGTGCTTCCTATTCACAAAAATTAGAAAATCTAGCCAAACTTTGGTCAATTTTCTGCCCAAAAATCCGAACCTTAGGGAGCTACCAAAGAGAAAGAAAAAGCTTAGAAAATCAAGGAATTAGTCTTAGGAGTATTAGTCATTCACTAGGAAGCAAGCCAAGAAGCTAGAAAAATTTTTGGAACCAAGATTGGACATAGTGGCCGGTTGTGTGGCAGCTGCTAGGTGGAAGGAAAATTGAAAGGGAAATCAAGTGGGGAGGTGGCTGATTCTTGTGGGAAGTGGCCGGAGTCTTGTTAGGAGCTGTCCCTAGGTGGCTGGAAAATTTTAGGCTCATTGGAAGGAGCTAAGGCCGGCTGCACCAAGGAGAAAGGAAGAGAGAAATTTGAGCCAAGCAAACCCACATTTGGGCTAAGTAAATCTCTTAATTCAAGTTCTAAATTAGAGATTTAAATGTATTACAAGCTGTTTTGTAATGAGCATAAGCTCAATTTAAATTCTGCCCTAGGTCAGATTTTTAGTGTGTGCTTGATTAGTTAAGTTAAGGGTGGTTGATTTAGTAGTTTAAGCTATGTTTTGATTTATGTTTAATTGTGCATTTGTATGTGCTTATGAGTATGATTGTATGCTAGATTAATTAGGGTTGTATGTTTCCCCAAATCTGCCCAACAACATTTAAATGGCATGTTAGGGTGTTAGATTGAAATTTGTATGTTATGTTGGTAGAAATCAAGAACAAGCAAAACCCTAACCTTAATTAATGCAATTTTGTTGATTGATTTACATGATCATGTGGGGGCTCATGTAAGTCAATTTGGGACGATAGAAAAACGTTGCATGGTGATTGTAGGCTCCCGCTGAGTTCAGTTGAGTTAGTGTGCTCGTTTTAGGACCGAAAACGATTAAGAAATCGAAAACTGCCAATTCGGGTTCAAACTGACCAGTTTTTTGGAAAGTCAGTTTTGAGGCCCTTAGAGGCTGATTTTGGAAAAACGTAAAACACAAAAGTTGTAGATAAGGGTTTTTTCTATGGGGCCTCATGTACAGTTTTCAAAAATAAGGCTCCAATGGCCTTCGTTTTTGTGAAAACCCGAGCCTGACCGTGCCCAGACCCTATACACGGCCAGGTGAGTTTAACAGGTTAAAGGAGTGGGTTAGAGACTGATTTGGGTCTCGAGTTCAAAATGAAAGTTTTAGGATTTTGAATTCTTTAAAACTTTCATGAAGAAAACTTTTTCAAATTCGACTTGGATTTTTAAATAGAAAATTGGATTTCAAAACTGTGCAGTGAACAAGAAATTCCTGCACAGAGTGTTCTAAAACAGTGCAGGAAAAGGACATTTCTGCACATCCACTGACTAATTCTCAGTGAGAAACTGTTCCAAAGGCAGTTTCTATTTTTAATGATTTTATAAAGACCCGCTCCTCAGATTCTAAATTTTTGATAAAATGATCTTCAAACCCTAAGTTTTCCGAAGAAAAGAAAGAGTTTTAATCGAGTTAAGTGAACCATAACCGGGAAAGATTCCGAGTTATTGGTTTGGGCCCTAAGCCCAAGGGTTATCCAACGTAACCCAATAAAATAGAGAAAATGACTAGTTGAGCCTAAAAAACTTGGGTTATCTGAAATAATCCTTTGAGTTGTTTATTAGAAGGCATAGGCCCAAGATTTGAATAGTAGTCCAACGCTACTAAGAAAGGCTGTTTAGCCAAGGTTACTTTGTGTGACCAACTTAAGTATGTTCTAAACCATAGGGTTATCTGTGATATTGAGAAAGTATCTGGCATTGTCTAAAGGAAGGGGGAACATATAACCACAAATAGGTATGAATGTTGGTTTGATTACCAACATTCTGTAAGAACATAATTCTTACTCTATGTCCTCTGATATAGCAGGAAATAGCCTACTGAGGTATCCTGAAGTGGATCAACAAGTCTCGGGACATAGTACTCAAGGTAAGTACAACTCCGCCTACAGCATAGGCTTTTGTTGTATACTTGCCAATTATGTTTGATGTTTATGATGGAATGATGTTATGTCTACGATATGACTATGTTAAGTTCATGAGTATGAGATTATGGCATGATGTTAAGATATGAGCATAATTAAGAATAGTGACATCACGAAGCATGTTCACTAATAAGAACAAGTATGAGTTCATGAAAAGTAAGCATGATGGCAAGCAAGCTTGCCTGTGTCGTACCGACCCGCGTTAGGTCGGGTTGGACTGTGGTTTGAGTTGGAATTGGTTTAGCCGCCCCAACCAAATCATAGTTGCGTGCCCGGTACGTACACTCAAGATAAGGTGCCCATAAGTAAGATAATTTAAGAATGAATACGATGGCATAATAAGAGCATAATTGGTTCATGCATATATTATGCGATGTTATGAAATGATACGTATGTTATGATAAGTTCAATATGTTATGCATGAGTTAAGTATGATATGTGTGCTATGAGAAGTTATGTATGATGAATTATGTTTATTGTCGCGGATATGTATATGTTGTACTTGCTGAGCGAAAGCTCACGTGACTTACGTCTATGCTGTAGGTAAGCAACCTACAAGCAACTGATGGTGCAAGGTGGCGAGCGGGGCAGGGCATACAGTGGAATGTGGGGATTATAACCACTTCGTGTTTTGATCTTTTTATGTAAATTATTTTGTATGCAAACATCGTTATATATTGCAAGTATCCGCACTGTATAAAAAAAAAAATATTTCCGCTGCTTACGCCAAATAAATAAGTACGCATGTATGTATGTATGGTAACGGCCTGTGCTAGGCGGGTCGTTACATCCTAAAATTAAATAATTATCATTGATGAGGTGTCCTCCAATTAGGGCCAAGTTTGGCACTCCCACTCTCTCCTAATATGCAGTCCATTTCCTTAATAATCCAGATAATACCAATACTATTTTAACTATCAACAATACTATAATACTAGACTGTAGTCTAGAATTCATCTGCACTTAACTAGACTGCGCATGGATTTTTCTTAGAACTTGAAATTACTTAGTCCTCCTTGCTCCAAATACTATTCTGATCTATTCCTATTCCATTCTGTATCCGCAATGATGGTCGGACATAGTATAATTCCTATACTGCTTATTATACTGCAGTACCGTCCTATTCAAGTCATGAGTTATCCTGGTCATATATAGGCCAGAACAAAGTCATAAATCATGACTCCACTTCCTCATCAAAAGGCCTCATACTAACATTGAGTCTTATAATTTATAATAACTCAAATATATTCTGATAAATCAGATCATACATTTTATACAGGCATACATAGTACAGATTTAGATTTCCTTGGTATCAAAGGAAATCACGAGTCCATCAAAAAGTTGGTCATTACATAAAGCATCTCAGAGTGGTAAACTATTAGATCGGTTCCTTGGGTACATGACTTATATTCGATATGAGCTTTGCTCATAGATATGGAATCATAGCTCCCATAAAGAGTAAAGGTTATTCTCTTAAACGACATTATACAACACTACTACAGAATACAGATTCGACGACAGTTTTTAACCGTCGTCGTAACCATTACACGATGATTTTCTAACAGTCGTGGAATCCATAGTCATGGTATCTTTTAAGATACGACGACGGTTTTTTAACCATCGTGTAATGGAGAAAACAAGATAAACAGTAACAGTAATTAACATATCACGACGGGTTTTTTTGAACAAAACCGTCGTGGTAATTCAACTTACAACGACGGTTTACAGAAAACTGTCGTGGTATCCCAACGGGATACCACGACGATTTTTCCAGAAACCGTCGTGGTATCCCGTAGGGCTACCACGACGGTTTCAAACATAAACCGTCGTTGTTTCAGATACCAAGAAACAAAAAAAAGAAAATGGCAATAAACACAATCCGTAATCTGTAATCCAATATTAATATATTATAAAAAAAATTATATATATAGATTTCAGACAATATTGAATAAACCGCATTACAAATGTAGCCCACTCTTGCCTAACCAAGCTCATGTCAGCATTAGTATAAAAATCCTTCATTTGAAGGGCGGCTAGTCCATCAACAGTGCTGGTTATTTCTCGCATGAATGCTAACACAAAATAACCGCACTCTACATAACCTTCCTATAGTGGACATCGAACAATATCAATCAATGTCTCCCAGTTCCGTCTTTGTCTTATTCCTCTTCCCACCAACGTCTTCCAATCATTAAGTGCCCTAACAATTTGACAATTACCGAAACAATTATAATAACAATTATTATATGCATAGCCAAAAAATTATTAACATAAAAAAAATACTTACGTCGTAATAAGGGCTTTAAAATCATCACCCAGTTCGTTTCCGAGAGGATTCAAATACAAGACCAAGTCATCCCACGGACAATAACTGCCAAGATCCAATGTTGGCCGCTGTTATATGGCATGAGAAACAGCTTTTCCTTTGTAGCATTTCTCAAGATCCGTAGAATAAAATCGGCCCTCTCTCGAACGTAGGCTGCTCGGTCTATATTTTGTTGAACTAGTGAGACAAGGACTGGAGAAATAAACTCAACCCGTTGATCCATACCTGATCTTGCACAACAATCTGCTAAGTATCTGCAAAATTTTTTGGCACGTCGTGTTACACAAAACTGAGGTGCATAAGGATAAATGTTTAAGGATAAATAATTGAATTGTTTAAGGATAAATGTATTACCTGATGTAAACTATTATGCTGTTTGCACTGATTTCTTTAAATATTATGAAATGGTAGACATCTTCAAACCCAATATATATGGGCATGTCATCGCCAATGACATGCTGTTGTAGTGGGCACATTATTTGTGTACCGTCACGCTTGGAATTTTGTGCGTAATAAGCCAAATGTCTCAAATCGATGGGGATTTCACTAAAGTCAAACGAAGGCATTTCTTGTTGTGCCGGTTGTTGTACCTCCGGTTGTGACTGTATTTTCTTCCCCCTGCTCTCTTTTTTATTCATTTGCTTCCCCCGGCTTCTCGGTCATGAGCATGACTGGGACCTTTACTTTCCTGGCTCAAACTTGGTTGAACGACGACTAATCTTTTCGGCCAAGCAACAAATCCACCGACAGCTTCCTCAATACATGTGGCTTCGTGCGTCGGAATAGGTAGGAGTGCACCTTTTAACTTTGGGACTGTAATTGTCACCCGTACTGTAATATCCGAAATTTTGATGACTCTAGATTTCCTTAGAAATAAGGAAAACCTAAGTCTAGATCAAGATTGGAATGAAATAACAGTATAAGTTTGAGCTCTCGGTTAACTAGCTACGAGACTCAACGATAGATTACTTAACCTGGTATGGGCGTTTTGAGAAAAACGGCATGACAAAATTTCATGATTTCATGTTGGTCAAAGTTTGACCAAAAAGTCAAAGGTTGACCCAGAAGGTCAAATAGATGAAGGTGCTGAGATACGGCAAAGCAGTATGGATAATATACTGCGAAAACCTTCATTACGGACGAATAAGTAAGCATAAGCTATGAGACCAGCCTAGAAAAATCAAGCACACCAAGTTAGATACGAAGGGCAAGAAAGGTTTTAAGAAACAAGAAAAATTTGATAAAGTTCATTTTTACACAGATAAATTTTGGACTGTAGTACAGTATAAAAATACTGTGTTTAAGCAAACACAGTATTAGAAATATCTGTGTAGCAGAAAAATGGACTGAATATTAAGGAAAAGCCAAACGGGGCTTAATATGGATGACATCATCCTATCTTTAATTTATGACATCATAATTGGATTAAATAAGCTTGGAAAGAAAACCAAGAACTCTCTAGAACAAGATGACATGGCCGGCCACCTCAGGGACAAAAATGCCAAAATTTTATCTTTAGGGGTTAAAGTGAAAATTTTGGAAAATTGATGATGTAAGCGAAGTGATGTCATCAAGATGATGTCATCAAGGTGAGATAAGCTTGGCTTGTTCACCAAGAAAGCAACCGGCCACCTAGGGGGCATTTTTGTAAGAATTTTCACTTTTGGGGCAAAAGTGCAAATTTTGGAAATTTGGTGATGTAAGCAATGAGGTAAGTGATGATGTAAGCCATGATGTCATCCCTTGATTGCTCTCCAAGTCTTGGCCGGCCACCTTGACACCTAGCATGCCAATTGCATTATTTCCTCTAAGTTTAGGGGCTAAAATGCAAATTTTGGAAAGTTTGCATTTGCCTATAAATAGGTGCCCATTTTATTCAAAAAAATCAGAAAATTGAGCCAAGTTCTGCCCATTTTTCTGCTCCAAAACCGTCCCTTAGCAGCCAAAGGAAAACAAGAACCAAAAACAAAAATCCAAGAGACAATCCCTTAGGGAGAGTTCGGATTTTGTGAGGAAGAAAAGAAAGAGTGGAAAAAAAATTGGAAACCCATTTTGTGGCTTGAATGGCCGGTTGTGGTGAGCAAGAAAAAGCAGAGAAAAGTGTTAGGAATTAGGGGGAATGGCCGGATCTTGTAAGGACAGCCACCAAGGGGCCAAAAAGTTTTGGTGCCCATTGGAGGAGCATGGCCGGCTAGGCTATAGGCAACCACGGGTAGATCCATTTTCTTGGATCTTGAGGTAATCCTCTCCACCCTCTAATGTTTAGTTCAAGTTTAAGTGTATTTCCAGTATTAAATGTAAGAGCATAAGCTCACCTTTTAGTGCTTGATTATGCTTGATTAGGGTCTCAAGGTCTCTAGTTTATGGTTTTGATGCATGTTTTCAAATATGTCTACTAAGTGTTTGTTATAAGTCCCATAGGTTTTAGAATGAATGTATGGTTATATGCATGATGGATTGGAACGTTAGAAACGATTGCATGTGTGACTTTAGGCTCCCGCTGTGGTCGGTTGAGGTAGCATGCACGTTTTAGGACGTAAAACGAAATTAAGAACCGAAACTGCCAGTCTCGGGTCAAGACTGGGCAGTGTTCTGGAAATGGTATTTTGAGGCCCTTAGAGGCCGAATTTGAAGAAACTCAAAACTACAAAGTTGTAGATAAGGGTTTTTCCTAGAGGGCAACGTGGACCGTTTTTCAAAATAAGGCTCCAATGGCCTCCGTTTTTACGAAAATCCGAGGCTAATCTGCCCAGACCTAGTCTACACGTCTAGTAAGTTTCAAATTAAAACTGACAAGAATCCAAGCAGAACTGGGTTTTCCTCAAAACATGAAAGTTGTAGTATTATAAGAGATCTACAACTTTTATGAAGAAAGTTTTATCAAATTCGGAACTGATTTTAAAATAAAAATTGGATTCTAAAGACTGTGCAGGAAATAGAAATTCCAGCACAAGATTTTCAGAAAAATAGTACATAAGCAGGAAATTCCTGCTCATGCACAGGATTTTCTAAAACAATACAGGAAAACTGTATTTTTGCACCAACACCAATGTTTTAACTATGGGAACTGTCCCAAAGGCAGTTTTCAACAGTTAATAATTTTTACAAACCCTACTCCAGAAAATACGATTTTTCATATGTTAAACAAATGATTTTAAAACCTAAAAGGTTGAATTTTCCAAAGAAAGGTAAGAATGGATTTTTTTACCCAAAAGTTGTCTTACTTTTGGTAACAAGACAATGATAGATGGTAACCGGGAAGGATACCCGAGTTACTGGACGGGGTCCAAAGCCCAAGGTTGACTTAGGATAATTGGACTAAGATTGACTACCTCAAGGGTTACTCAAGGTAACCCAACAAGGTATTGAAATTGGGTTTGATCTTAAAACCCAAAAGATTATGAATAAAAATGACAAGGCATAGGTTAGGATAATAACCTAACCCTATTCATATATAATTGGGATTAATACCCAAGGTTACCTTATGTAACCAAGTAAGTCATCATGAGTTTATAGGAGGGACATATGACTTACTATTAAAGGTTGGTTAAGGATACCAACATTGTATGAAAAGATTTACGGTAAGATAGGCTAATCCTTATCTTACACCCTAATTGAAACAGGAATAGAACCTGTCGATGTACCTTGACGGAACATTAGGTCAAGTTTCAAGAGCATAGGAAACCAGGTAAGTACAGACCTCACCTGCAGTATGGAAAATAGTAAAAGCTATTTTCAAGTATACATGTTATGCTATGCTATGCTATGCCATGTTATGCTATGTTATGATATGTGATGCCGTGCGATGATATGCTATGACATGTAATGCCATGTTTTCTAAAAATATCATGGTTTTAAAAAATGCCACGTTGTGGCAAATGTTAAGAATGATGTGACATGGTGACATCATGAAGCATGTTCACTAATATTGAACCACATGGTAAGATAAATCAAGTAAGGTGTCGTACCAACCTCCCGTGATCGAGGAGGCTACATGTTCAAAACCAGTGGTGACATTTACCTCTCGTTGATGCGTGAGGGTCACGTTATAATTCCCAGAACTGTTAGGGCCTTGCAAACCCTAGCTTTGTCTGGAGGCTGCGCGCTTTCGGTACGTACACTATGGGCCCACATGTAATCAAGATAATAAGTACAAGAGTTTAAAAGATTCATAATTGAACATAATCGGATCATGCATAAATTACATGATGTTTGATAAGTTTATATGGTGATGACATGTTTTGATAAATTACCTGATGTTTGAAAAGGTTTTGTGAGATCATGTTTGTACTTGCTGGGCGAAAGCTCATCTGTATATTTCATACTGTAGGTAAGATGCCTGCAGCTTTACTTGGTGGGCCATGGAGACGATGGGGAGAGTGAAGGGCGGTATGGGATACCACTACGCAAGATTTTCCGCAAATGTTTTTAATTATGAAGTTGTATATGTATGTAATGTTTCCAAGGTCCGATTTAAAAGGTTATGGTGACCTTATAATCGGCATAACAAGTTATGGGTAGGCATGATGAAGATTACCCATAAGCACAAGTTTAGTTTCGAGTCATGATTTTTCAAAGAAAGAAAAAAAAAAAATTTATCCTGAAATTTTCGGTAAAACAATGATTTAAGTTAAGCAAGTGTGGTAACGACCCACGTTTACGTAGTATGCCCCTACGTGACGGGTCGGGGCGTTACAGTTTGGTATCAGAGCGGTATCCTGCCAGCCTACTTCACTTTGCTTCACGTCGTTTCTGCAAGTGCCCAAGTAAGTTAATTTAATTTCCTTTGATTTGAAATGTGAGGAATTAAGAACTAGAATTAGAAGATGGTTCATCGTGTGTACGAACGAACCAAATATTTGCAAGAGTCTAATCTTGCAACTATAGTGACTAAGTTATAACGATAATTGCTAGAATAGCAATAAGAAATGAATAGGCGTTGAAATCATATAGCATATTGCCTCATCTCAGGTATAGTGAGATTAAGGAACTTTTCCTTCTAAGGAATGGATCAATACCATGGAAGTTAAGTTTCCTGATTGTGAAACTTTTACCCCATAAGAGTATTATTAGATACGGAGAAAATTTTGATGATGCCTTAGTTTGGGGTAGCAACTAGGCATTATGCCAAAATAAGTTGGATGCTATCAACAACAATTTATTAGGCTATGATAATGATGATGGCTATGAGTCTGATGATCAAGTTAATGAGGTTGAGATCGATAGTAACAACCTTGGAGTCGATATATAATGGTTTGACTAATGTCGACTATATACGACCTTTTAAGTAATGGAAATCATGAAATGATGATGGAAAGTTTTACATATTCCTTAGAGCTATGATTATGTGCTATAAAGGAAATGTCCGAAGCAATGAGAAAAGCTTCTACTAGTTAACAAGTAGCTAGTTGATATGAGGACATCTTTCACTGCATCACTCGAACAGTAATACGTTTCAATAATACTATTTATTATTGTTTTCCATGATTAACTTGGAAAAGATTCCAAGAAGTTATTTTATGTATGGTGCTTGATCTTATGCTTATTAGAACCAACTCACGTTATGTTGTGATATGTTATGGGCTGAACCCTTGAGGAATAGAGTTCCAAGAGAGGGGCCATCATGTCAAGAAAAGGGCCGATCCTTGAGGAAGAAAAATATTTCCAAGATAGGGGCCATCATGATAAGAAAAAGGGTTCTAATAGCAAAAGATTAACATTGTACCAGAGGGTTCTCAGCTTTAGTTAATTGAAAGAAAAATATTTTCAATATGATATATTCGCTGAGCCCTCAAATAAAGTTAAAGAAAAGTATCTTAATTATAAGATACAATATGTTTTCTTTTCAAGTATGGAAAAGTTATATCTACTTTTCAAATATAGCAAGTAATATGATATACTTGCTCAGTTTTTCATGTAAATAGTTCTTGTGATGCAGTATGAAAGGAAAGTATGAGGACATGAAAACATAGGAGTATGAGGATATAAATTATGAAGATATAGAAAGAAGATTATGGTTCTATATAAGAGACATGATCCCATTAAGATGTTAAAATGGGAACATGAACAAGTTATTCAATCTAAAGTAACTTGTGAAGAATTGATGGTGGATTGAAGAAAAGCCATTTAGGATTATTCGAATTTTCGAGGACGAAAATCTTTTAAGGAGGGTAGAATGTAATATCCGAAATTTTGATGACTCTAGATTTCCTTAGAAATAAGGAAAACCTAAGTCTGGATCAAGATTGGAATGAAATAACAGTATAAGTTTGAGCTCTCGGTTAACTAGCTACGAGACTCAACGATAGATTACTTAACCTGGTATGGGCGTTTTGAGAAAAACGGCATGACAAAATTTCATGATTTCATGTTGGTCAAAGTTTGACCAAAAAGTCAAAGGTTGACCCGGAAGGTCAAATAGATGAAGGTGCTGAGATACGGCAAAGCAGTATGGATAATATACTGCGAAAACCTTCATTACGGACGAATAAGTAAGCATAAGCTATGAGACCAGCCTAGAAAAATCAAGCACACCAAGTTAGATACGAAGGGCAAGAAAGGTTTTAAGAAACAAGAAAAATTTGATAAAGTTCATTTTTACACAGATAAATTTTGGACTGTATACAGTATAAAAATACTGTGTTTAAGCAAACACAGTATTAGAAATATCTGTGTAGCAGAAAAATGGACTGAATATTAAGGAAAAGCCAAACGGGGCTTAATATGGATGACATCATCCTATCTTTAATTTATGACATCATAATTGGATTAAATAAGCTTGGAAAGAAAACCAAGAACTCTCTAGAACAAGATGACATGGCCGGCCACCTCAGGGACAAAAATGCCAAAATTTTATCTTTAGGGGTTAAAGTGAAAATTTTGGAAAATTGATGATGTAAGCGAAGTTTCATGATGTCATCAAGGTGAGATAAGCTTGGCTTGTTCACCAAGAAAGCAACCGGCCACCTAGGGGGCATTTTTGTAAGAATTTTCACTTTTGGGGCAAAAGTGCAAATTTTGGAAATTTGATGATGTAAGCAATGAGGTAAGCGATGATGTAAGCCATGATGTCATCCCTTGATTGCTCTCCAAGTCTTGGCCGGCCACCTTGACACCTAGCATGCCAATTGCATTATTTCCTCTAAGTTTAGGGGCTAAAATGCAAATTTTGGAAAGTTTGCATTTGCCTATAAATAGGTGCCCATTTTATTCAAAAAAATCAGAAAATTGAGCCAAGTTCTGCCCATTTTTCTGCTCCAAAACCGTCCCTTAGCAGCCAAAGGAAAACAAGAACCAAAAACAAAAATCCAAGAGACAATCCCTTAGGGAGAGTTCGGATTTTGTGAGGAAGAAAAGAAAGAGTGGAAAAAAAATTGGAAACCCATTTTGTGGCTTGAATGGCCGGTTGTGGTGAGCAAGAAAAAGCAGAGAAAAGTGTTAGGAATTAGGGGGAATGGCCGGATCTTGTAAGGACAGCCACCAAGGGGCCAAAAAGTTTTGGTGCCCATTGGAGGAGCATGGCCGGCTAGGCTATAGGCAACCACGGGTAGATCCATTTTCTTGGATCTTGAGGTAATCCTCTCCACCCTCTAATGTTTAGTTCAAGTTTAAGTGTATTTCCAGTATTAATGTAAGAGCATAAGCTCACCTTTTAGTGCTTGATTATGCTTGATTAGGGTCTCAAGGTCTCTAGTTTATGGTTTTGATGCATGTTTTCAAATATGTCTACTAAGTGTTTGTTATAAGTCCCCATAGGTTTTAGAATGAATGTATGGTTATATGCATGATGGATTGGAATGTTAGAAACGATTGCATGTGTGACTTTAGGCTCCCGCTGTGGTCGGTTGAGGTAGCATGCACGTTTTAGGACGTAAAACGAAATTAAGAACCGAAACTGCCAGTCTCGGGTCAAGACTGGGCAGTGTTCTGGAAATGGTATTTTGAGGCCCTTAGAGGCCGAATTTGAAGAAACTCAAAACTACAAAGTTGTAGATAAGGGTTTTTCCTAGAGGGCAGCGCGGACCGTTTTTCAAAATAAGGCTCCAATGGCCTCCGTTTTTACGAAAATCCGAGGCTAATCTGCCCAGACCTAGTCTACACGTCTAGTAAGTTTCAAATTAAAACTGACAAGAATCCAAGCAGAACTGGGTTTTCCTCAAAACATGAAAGTTGTAGTATTATAAGAGATCTACAACTTTTATGAAGAAAGTTTTATCAAATTCGGAACTGATTTTAAAGTAAAAATTGGATTCTAAAGACTGTGCAGGAAATAGAAATTCCAGCACAAGATTTTCAGAAAAATAGTACATAAGCAGGAAATTCCTGCTCATGCACAGGATTTTCTAAAACAATACAGGAAAACTGTATTTTTGCACCAACACCAATGTTTTAACTATGGGAACTGTCCCAAAGGCAGTTTTCAACAGTTAATAATTTTTACAAACCCTACTCCAGAAAATACGATTTTTCATATGTTAAACAAATGATTTTAAAACCTAAAAGGTTGAATTTTCCAAAGAAAGGTAAGAATGGATTTTTTTACCCAAAAGTTGTCTTACTTTTGGTAACAAGACAATGATAGATGGTAACCGGGAAGGATACCCGAGTTACTGGACGGGGTCCAAAGCCCAAGGTTGACTTAGGATAATTGGACTAAGATTGACTACCTCAAGGGTTACTCAAGGTAACCCAACAAGGTATTGAAATTGAGTGTGATCTTAAAACCCAAAAGATTATGAATAAAAATGACAAGGCATAGGTTAGGATAATAACCTAACCCTATTCATATATAATTGGGATTAATACCCAAGGTTACCTTATGTAACCAAGTAAGTCATCATGAGTTTATAGGAGGGACATATGACTTACTATTAAAGGTTGGTTAAGGATACCAACATTGTATGAAAAGATTTACGGTAAGATAGGCTAATCCTTATCTTACACCCTAATTGAAACAGGAATAGAACCTGTCGATGTACCTTGACGGAACATTAGGTCAAGTTTCAAGAGCATAGGAAACCAGGTAAGTACAGACCTCACCTGCAGTATGGAAAATAGTAAAAGCTATTTTCAAGTATACATGTTATGCTATGCTATGCTATGCTATGCCATGTTATGCTATGTTATGATATGTGATGCCGTGCGATGATATGCTATGACATGTAATGCCATGTTTTCTAAAAATATCATGGTTTTAAAAAATGCCACGTTGTGGCAAATGTTAAGAATGATGTGACATGGTGACATCATGAAGCATGTTCACTAATATTGAACCACATGGTAAGATAAATCAAGTAAGGTGTCGTACCAACCTCCCGTGATCGAGGAGGCTACATGTTCAAAACCAGTTGTGACATTTACCTCTCGTTGATGCGTGAGGGTCACGTTATAATTCCCAGAACTGTTAGGGCCTTGCAAACCCTAGCTTTGTCTGGAGGCTGCGCGCTTTCGGTACGTACACTATGGGCCCACATGTAATCAAGATAATAAGTACAAGAGTTTAAAAGATTCATAATTGAACATAATCGGATCATGCATAAATTACATGATGTTTGATAAGTTTATATGGTGATGACATGTTTTGATAAATTACCTGATGTTTGAAAAGGTTTTGTGAGATCATGTTTGTACTTGCTGGGCGAAAGCTCATCTGTATATTTCATACTGTAGGTAAGATGCCTGCAGCTTTACTTGGTGGGCCATGGAGACGATGGGGAGAGTGAAGGGCGGTATGGGATACCACTACGCAAGATTTTCCGCAAATGTTTTTAATTATGAAGTTGTATATGTATGTAATGTTTCCAAGGTCCGATTTAAAAGGTTATGGTGACCTTATAATCGGCATAACAAGTTATGGGTAGGCATGATGAAGATTACCCATAAGCACAAGTTTAGTTTCGAGTTATGATTTTTCAAAGAAAGAAAAAAAAAAAAATTTATCCTGAAATTTTCGGTAAAACAATGATTTAAGTTAAGCAAGTGTGGTAACGACCCACGTTTACGTAGTATGCCCCTACGTGGACGGGTCGGGGCGTTACACGTACAATCTCGTCACCTAAAAAAATCCCATGGACTATGTCCGTCGGAACACAGTCGATCTATGCTCTGCCGTTTGCAACAAGCACATCTCCTCCGTTAATTAAGTCAGGAATAAATAGATGGCATTCCTTACTTGCGTTTGGCATGGTCTTCGGATCCGACGCCTGATCTGCTTTTTCATTCAGAGTGCAACTAGCCTTGAAACTGTTGTGTTGATCAACAGTTGATGCGGTCGGCTCCTCTGCCATAGTCTCTCGATTGATACCGTGCTTCGCACAAAGTTCCTGAACGGTTCTTTCTAATGCGGCAAGCTGTCGTTTCATATCCAAGACTTCAGCATTATCCCTTGAACTTCCCACACTTCCGAAGAATTGCGCCTGCTTGACAAACTTAGATTGACCCCGAATCCGGCCCGAATGCTCGACATTGCCTAATGCCTTGGTCAATATGTCTCTGTCCCACAGATTCGAAACTTCCTTGTGTTTGTTGTTCACTAAAGTCATCCTGTAATAATTATAGAATATGATATAATTGCGTAAATGTAAATGAGTATACGAGATTCATATATTTTAATAAGATTCGAAAACTTACTATTGAATCGATAATATTTTTGAATGCTTCATTCTTCAGAGATCCATCGGGTTTTATGCGCATTTGCAACCAATTTTCATGCCTCTCTGCCCATTTTCCCGTCTTTTCAAACTGCAATTTAATAATTACCCGTTAGTAAACATGTAAGAAGAAATTGGAAGTACAACATATCATTTTCATACGGTGTCTAAGTAATTTACTTACATGTGCTTGGTCACATTTCCTATATCCGTCTCGGCCCCCGGTTGATCCGTATTTGCTCTTTTTCCTTATCTCACTTCCTTGTTCGGATAGTCTTTTGAATTCCGGGGTCCGACGATACTTAATGAATTTTTCCCAATCATCCGGGCTGATTGTGGGGTAATTGTGAACCACCTTTGGTGGTCGTTGCCACACATTTTCTTCCTTAATATGATCCCTTACAAAAGTTTGGTAAAGATCATATCTAAAATTTTTCGCTGACTCTGCACATGACTTTAAAGCTTGTTTTCTAAACGAAGCATCGACAGTGAAAGCAGTCACTATTTCCATCCACACTCTTTCTTTCTTTTGGGCTAAATCGGCACTTCTAAAATCAGAAATCCAAATCGGTATGTTCTCGCGAGCAAGCACACCAATCCAACTCTGTAATACATCTCTTTCCTTTCCTATTGGTTGCCCTTTCGAATCAAACGAAACTTCAAGTCGTTCTCCCTTTGTCTTAACTTGATGAACTCTTCTCATAAGAGTTGCTCTTCGTCTACCATCCTCGTCGGGATTGAATCTAGGTGAAATCGTTCGTCGTGGTCTTCTAATTTCAGTTTGTATTGAGTGTTCCGCTATCTTGCGACATTTTGAAATACAGTCTAAAGCAACTCCGAAACGAAGCACGTTTCCAAAACAAAAAACCAAAGTCATTAAAGAATTGTAAAATCATGGCACATACACACATTTAAAACAACCGAGAGCATACATTAAATCATTGTAAAGCCGTGCAAGTAAAAATAGTTTAATTCATAATTAATAACAGAATCGTCGTAACAACTTGATCAAAGAAGCATTTTATCAACCATGTCATATGCTAACTTAAGTCACAAAATCGTATCGTTTTCCGGAAAATTGTCGAATTCGTTAATCACACAAACAATTTTAACAAGATCTATATCACGGCCACAATCAACAACCAACAAACGTGTAAGGGATGGATTGTGGACCATAAATTCCGAAATCAACTATAATCAAATTCATCAATTTTTCTCCAAAAATTTAGTAAACCGTCGCGTTACCCGACCATTATACAACAAACCAAGCTAAGTCTCACTCAAAGAGGTATTTGGTCGAACATGTTGCGTGCATAAAATTAACATGCATAAGCAAAATTTTTTTCAATTGTACATATCACCCAAAAATCATAACCAAAATCAACATTCACATAAAATAGCCCATTTTCAATTTACCACATTCACTTTCATAAGACGTATATGGTCAACGAGACGCCGAAAACTTACCGTATACTCGGGTTTTGGTGTTGGTGTTAGAAACCGTCAATCGGCCACGGCGACGAACCGAATAAGAGAGTGGAAGCGACGATGGCTAGGAAAGAGAGAGACGCTATGGTGACTGCACTAAATGAGGGGAGCTGAGCAAATATAGAGGGGCCGGGGCGGGCGAGGACAAGAGAAAATCACTATGGAGCCAAGAGAGACAATGGTGGAGGCAAGACAATGAAGAGAGATAATGGATGGAGCAATATATCGAAACATTAGAGAGAGAAGTTGGTGGGAATGTGGGTAATTTTTATATATATATAGGGAGCCAAATTTGGACAGTAAAAGCGCGCACGCTTTTCGGCAAATGTTTTAAAAAAATAAAATTTCAAAAATTTTTGGGCCTCGTGGTGTCTGCCAAAAAACGACGACGGTTTATTGGAAACCGTCGTCGTTTCTTAAACCGTCATCGTTATCAGAAGAAACGACGACGGTTTCCAAGCAAAACCGTCGTCATTTCTGCTTCGGAAACGACAACGGTTTTGCCTGGGAAACCGTCGTCGTTTCCTGACTGTGCATATGGGAAACGATGACGGTTTCCTAGGCGAAACCGTCATCGTTTCCTGTCAGTGCATACTGGTAAACGACGACGGTTTTGGTTGGGAAACCGTCATCATTTCCAGTCATTCATTCTGGGAAACGACGACGGTTTCCCAGGCAAAACTGTCGTCGTTTCCCAGAGAGAAACGATGACGGTTTTGCCTGGGAAACCGTCGTCGTTTTCCATAGTTTTAGCTGGGAAACGACGTCGTTTCCAAGGGAAACCGTCGTCGTTTCCCGTTGTTCTTCAAAACAATGACGGATTCCAAGGAAGCCGTCGTCGTTTCCCAGTTAACTAATTTTAAATTCCATCTGTTAATTAAAATACCCACATGCCATCAAACCTGTATGTTGTGCATAAAACAGCCCATCAATAACTCGTATTTAGATGTATTCCTTGACACAAATTAAGGCATACAATTGACAAAGTTATAAATTATATACACAATGGATACAAAATCACTGAAATTTTTTTTTCTTTTTTTTTTCGTCTTCTCAACACGTGTCTATTCGACATCTAAACGAAGCAAGTGTGAGGAATTATCATCCGAATCATCAATCTCCTCTACCGATGGCAAACCGTTTGTGAAAGATGGAATGTCGGTGCAATCTTCAACATCTTCTTGGCCAACCCGAATTATTTTTGGCTTCATTGGCACAACTAAAGATAATTCTAAATTGTCGGGATCCGTTGTGTAAAAGACTTGTACCACTTGCGACGCTAGAATGAAAGGATCATTTTTGTATCCCAATCGCCTAAAGTCCACCACTGTCACGCCGTCCTTATCAATCTTAACAAAATTATTGTCAGCCCACTTGCATTTAAAGAGTGCTATCTGCAAACCGCAATAATCAAGTTCTCAAATATCTTCAATGAACCCAAAGTAGTTCATGGAACCGTGCACCGGGTTCTTGTCCTTTGCGAATGAAATATGCATAGACTCGGTACGAAGGCTCACACCACTGTTTTGGACTGGATGCTTCTCATCTCTTTCGCAAGTGTAAAAGGTATAGCCATTGATAAAGTACGATGTATAGCTTGTGACTATTGATGACGGTCCTCTTGCTAGCTTCATTAAATCTTTGGAAATGCTAGGCTTTATATGCAAATGTTGGCTTATCCACTCCCTGAATGTCCGGTTGTGCTCATCTTGAATCAATTTCTCGCATCTCGTTTTCCTTGGATTCGCGACTCTTAATTTCGTCATGTGAACCTCAACGAACGACTCCACTTCCTTAGCATTGTGCAAAACATACAAACAAGCTTTTTTCCATTCATCTTGCTTTACTGGTGAATGAACGGCGGCGGATAGTCCTTTCGGCGTAATTAGCCCAAATGGAGGCAGCCCTGTTGGGTCCGCATTGGATAAATACTCAGAGCAAAATTCAACTGATTCCTCGGCTATGTAGTTTTCTACTATACATCCCTCTGGCCTATTTCGGTTCTTCATATAACCCTTCAAAACCTTCATATATCTCTCAAAAGGATACATCCACCTCAAATGAACCAGTCCACATAGCTGAACTTCCCGAACTAAGTGCACCGTTAGGTGGATCATGATATCAAAAAAGGCTGGAGGGAAATACTTCTCTAGCATGCACAAAGTCATCACCAACTCTGAATGTAGCGAATCTAGCATTAGTAGATCGATTACCTTGGAGTAAATTGAATTGAAAAATAAGCATAACTTCGTAATTGCATATCTTACATCCTTCGTTAAAACTCCCCGTAATGCAAGAGGTAATAATTGTTGCATCAAGATATGACAATCGTGGGTTTTCATTCCAATTAGCCTCAAATCCTTCATCGAAACCAATCTTTTCACGTTCGAAGAGTACCCACTTGGCACTTTGACAGACGCAAGCCATTCACAAAGCTTTCTCTTTTCCTGTCTGGATAATGTGTGCTTAGCGGGAGGTAAATATGTGCCGGTCGCTCTTTTATCAGGGAGTAAATTTGGTCTAATATTCATCTCTTTAAGATCCAACCGTGCCTTCTCACCATCTTTAGTTTTGTTTGGGATGTCAAGCAACGTGCCGACTATCGATTCACAAATGTTTTTCTCAATATGCATAACATCTAGGCAATGACGAACGTAAAGTGACTTATAATATGGAGGTTCGTAGAGTATTGACTTCTTCTTCCAAGGTCCATCGACAACTGGAACCCCTCGTTTTCTCTTTCCCAAAATAACTTTCACATCTTTAACCATCTCAAATACAGCTTTGCCAGACAAAATCCGAGGAGCAGATCTTTCTTCGGTATGGCCATCAAAAGCCTTCTTTTGTTTACGGTATCGATGATTTTTTTACAAGAATCTCCTGTGACCAAGATAAACGGTTTTCTTACCATTCTTCAACCGGATGGAAGATGTTTTCTTCATACAAACTGGACAACCAATAGAACTCTTCACAGGATAACCAGATAGGTTGCCAAGTGCAGGAAAGTCATTAATTGACCAAATCAACATTGCACGAAGATTGAACGTATCTTGACGGTGAGAATCTTTAACTTGTAAACCATCTTCCCACAAGCTTTTGAGGTCATCGATTAATGGTGCCAAGTACACATCAATGTCATTCCCTGGTTGTTGAGGGCCTGAGATCAATAATGTCAACATCAAAAACTTCCGCTTCATGCAAAATTCCGGAGGGAAATTGTAGTTGACAAGTATGACTGGCCATGTACTATGTCGACTACTCAGGTTACTATGTGGGTTCATTCCGTCCGTCAACAAACCGAGACGTAAATTTCTTGGTTCTGCACTAAAATCTGGATGATTGTCATCAAAGGTCTTCCATTGTGGTGAGTCGGCCGGATGTCTAAGTTTCCCATTGTTAAGACGTTTATCATGGTGCCATGTCAAATTCTTAGCATGCTCGGCATTACGGAATAAACGACGCAAACGTGGCGTCGGTGGAATGTACCATAACACCTTAACTGGCACTCCTCTTCTACCATTCGATGGCATCTTGCCCTTCTTCCATCTTGATTCGTTACAAACCGGACATTCATCTAAATCTTCATATTCTTTCCGGTAAAGGACATAATCATTTGGGCAAGCATGTATCTTTTCGTATTCCATTCCCAAAGTGCTCAACGTCTTCTTTGCCTTATACATACTAGGTGGCATTTTGTTATCCTCCGGTAGAACATCTTTTAGAAATTCTAAAAGAGTCGTGAAACTAGAATTCGTCCACCCTCCCAATGCTTTCATATTCCATAATTTAACCAATGCCCCTAATTTCGTATATTTTGTACACCCGACATACAAGGGTGTTTCCGCATCATTAATCATTTCCTCAAATAACTCCGGGCGGTGCACAAAGTTTTCTTCCAAATCATTTACCATATTGAACATATTATCACCAACGTCTTCCTCAACTATAGGCTCTTTACCTTTAGTACTTGTCGATGTATATTTAATATCGAAAAAATATTCGCCATGTAAATACCATGTTTGGTAAGAACAAATAATCCCATAAGTACGCAAATGCCCTCTATGATTACCACATATTTGATACGGACACGGAATCTTATTGTAACGACCCGCCTAGCACAGGCCGCTACCGTACATACATACTTACATAACGCACTTATACGAATCATACTTACTTAGTTAGCGAGAACAGCGGAAATTTTTTTTTATATGGCGCGTACGAGCGAATAACAATATATAAAAATGATTGTTCGAATAACAATTATTATACATAAAAAGGCAAAACGCGTAGCGGCTTATTTCCCACATTTCACAGCTCGCCCTGCCACGCTCCCCTATCTTGCATCAACAATTGCCCGTAGGTTACTTACCTACAGCATAGACGTAAGACAATGAGCTTTCGCTCAGCAAGTACAACTACTAAACCGCGACACAATACAAACCTAACGTAACATAATACATCTTAACTCCACATATCATAGCATAGCATCTCATGTCATAACTTAACTTATCGTAACATAACATATTATGTCATAACTTAACATAGTATCGCATAATATATGCATGAACCGATTATGCTCTTATTATGCCATCTTATTCATTCTTAGCTTACTTTCATAACTTATCTTATCTTATCTTATCTATTTTATCTTATAGGCCCCTTACATAAGTGTACGTACCGGGCGCGCAACTATGGAATGGTTGGGGCGGCCAGTCCATTTCCAACTCAAACCATAGTCCAACCCGACCTAACGCGGGTCGGTACGACACAGGCAACTTGCTTGCCATCATACTTACCTTTCATCATCTCTTATTTGATCTTACTCTTGTTTAGAATTGGTGAACATGCTTCGTGATGTCACACATATATAAGATATAATCATATCATACCTCATATCATGAACTTAATGCACCATAGATACACCATATATCATGTAAGAACTAGAAATTTCATCGTTTTGATTTCGCGTATAGAAACTTGAATTGTGCCATTAATGGTATTTATGAAAGAGCCCGGCTTAGGGTTTTTATTAATTTTATGAGTTCTTATAAAACCATAAGACTCAAAAATGATTGCTTAGCTAAGCACATGATCTTTTAAGTTAAAAAAGATTGAAAATTCTATGATTTTATAGAAAGTCAACAGTTGACCAAGAAAGTCAAAGTTGACCATGAAGGTCAAAGTTGACCAAGAAAGTCAAAGTTGACCCGAGAAGTCAAAGATTGACTAAAAAGGTCAACCATATGACGGAACTTAAGTATGTTAAGCAGTATAGGTTATATACTGAGGAAAACCGTTTTTACGGATAAAATAGTTAGAATTTGATTTAAAACCACCATAGAAAAATCAAGCACATTAAATAGGTTATTAAGTGTAACGCCCCGAACCGTCACGCGTAGGGGCGTCCTACTGCGCAGACGTGGGCCGTTACATTACTTGCTTAACTTACGTCTTAATTTAAAAAGCTTCAACTTGCTGAAAATTCGGAGTAAAAATTTTTTTTTCTTGCTTTGAACTTAACTTATCTTCATGCATAATCATATGTACTCACTCGAGTACTGAGCTTTCATAATCATATTGAAAGCTAACATAATCATACCGTGGACCAATCCGACCTAATGCGGTTTGGTACAACACGAGGCAACTTGTTGCCATCATACTTAAAAACCATTCCTTTACTTGTACTTAAAAATAATTTCTTAAAAATAGTTTTCTTCGTGAAAACAGTTTCTTATCCATACAATCACATAACATAAAAACACATCTTTAAAATATATTTTTCAAAACATATTTTACATAGCATAATTTCAAAACCCGTGGCGGTGTCCATCCCACATTTCACAGCCTGTAGCGCCAGCCTTCACAGCCTTACATCAAGTATCACCGGTAGGTTGCTAACCTACAGCATGAACGTAAGTAATGAGCTTATACCCAGTAAGTACAACGTGCAATCCGCGAAACATTTTAACAAAAGAATGCATTGACCGATTATGCTTTCTTGTGAATCAATTAAACTTTCATATATTATCTTGATTATATTTCCTTACATGTCATGTGTGCACGTACCGTGGTCCATAGCTATGGAGTGGCGAGAGGCAGGCAATCCAAACCAACTCAAACCATGAAACAAACTATTTAACATGGAGTGATTGGGGCAGCCAATCCAACTCAGCCCAAACCATAGATTAAACCATTTAAACCCGCCACTATGGCAAGTCGGTACGACACAATGACCTTAGCTTGTCTTAAAATGTGTTCTTACCATGTAGCTTATATTAGTGAACATGCTACATGATGTCACTATATTAAAACATAACATAACATAAACCATAACATAAACACCGTAACATAATTCTTCATAACATAACTTCATATCATAACATAATCATCGTAACTTAACCATCGTATCATCATAACGTATCATCGTAACGTAACCATCATAACATAACATCATACGTAAGCATCGTAACATAACATCATACGTAAGCATCGTAACATACATCATGCATATCAATTCATGATTTCTTGAAAAACATGTTATAAAAACATTTTGCCCATGCTGTAGGCGGAGTTATACTTACTTGTCGTCCTATGCTCCTGGTTAATCGTCCGAATCATGGCACGACAACAGTTCATACTCCTGTTTCCAAACAGGGTGTAAGATAAAAGTCATACACATTTTATCTTACCATAAATCATAATCATTAAATGTTGGTGTCCTAACCAACATTTATGAGTAGCCTTAGTTATATTATATGTTCCCTCCTATAACAACTTACGATAACCTATTTGGTTACTTGCCGTAACCCTAGGGCTCATGGCCCAACATACTTAAACAATATCATACTAGGTTACTTCTGGTAACCTTGGGTACTAAGCCCAACTATTCTTAAATAGTTCGGGTTAGGTTACTATCCTAACCCTGGGCACATGACTTATCATTCTTGATTCATAATCCATTGGGTTATTACAAATAACCCTAGATCTTATTTTATCACAATCTCGGTACCTCATTGGGTTATATTGGGTAACCCTTAAGGTGATAAACTTTGGTCAAACTTGATCAACCAAAGTCAACCTTCCATGGTCAAACTTGGGCTTTGGGAGCCAAGCCCAATAACTCGGGTATCCTTGCCGGTTACCATCCGTTATTGTCTTGTTACTTAACCTTGGCTTTAAAATCCATTTTTTCCCTTTGTTTCGGAAAATTTGTTGAATTCAACTTAAAAACCTTTGCTTAACTTATAACATGTGTTAAGAGCTGAAAACTGCCATTGGAACAGTTCTCACAGTCAAAACATTGGGGTTTGGTGTAAAATACAGTTTTCCTATATTGTTCTAGAAAATCCTGTACACGTGCAGGAATTTCCTGCTTATGTACTATTTTTCTGAAATCTTGTGCTGGAATTTTTATTTCCTGCACAGTCTTTAGAATCCAATTTTTACTTTACAATCAGTTCCGAATTTGATAAAACTTTCTTCACAAAAGTTGTAGATCTCGGATAATACTACAACTTTCATGTTTTGAGGAAAACCCAGTTCGGACTTTAACATACCCTTATTCCTTGTTGAACTCACCTGGCCGTGCATAAATCCTGGGCACGGTCAGGCTCGGATTTTCATAAAAACCGAGGCCTTTGGAGCCTTATTTTAGAAAACGGTCCACGATGTCCTCTAGGAAAAACCATTATCTACAACTTTGTAGTTTTGAGTTTCTTCAAATTCGGCCTCTAAGGGCCTCAAATTACCGTTTCCAGAAAGCTGCCCAGTCTTGACCCGAGACTGGCAGTTTCGGTTCTTAAACCCGTTTCACGTCCTAAAACGCGCATACTAACTCAACCGACCACAGCGGGAGCCTAAAATCACACATGTAATCGTTTCTAACGTTCCATTCCATCAATCACATAATCATACAATCGTTCTAAATTCTATGGGAACATACAACAAACATGTGATAGGCAAACTCAAAAACCCATAAACATGCATAAAAAATATGAACTAGAGACCACCACCTAATCAAGCATAATCAAGCAAACTTAATCTAGAGCATAGACATAAATAGGTGAGCTTATGCTCTTACAATCAAACTCGGAAAATACACTTAAATTTCCCAAATTTAAAGCTTAATATGCATGATATCTAAATTCCAAATTTATTTAGATATGCATATAAGACAATGTTATGTATGTGATGCATGATGTTATGTGCTATATTTCATAAGCATGATGTATGATATGTCTATGATGCAGTAATTATGTTATAAGCATGATATGATTACATCTCATGAATGTGTGACATCACGAAGCATGTTCACAAATTTTAATAAGAGATAACGAAAGCAAATATGATGGCAGCAAGTTGCCTGTGTCGTACCGACCCGCTCACAGGTCGGGTTGGACTATGGTTTGAGTTGGAAATGGACTGGCCGCCCAACACTCATAGTTCGCGCCCGTACGTACACTTATGTAAGGGCCATAAGCAAGATAAGTAAATAGTAAGATAATAAGGTGCAATAACAAGATAGCATTAAGTATGCAGCTATGAAGAACAAGTAAAATAATGAAGCATAACTGGTTCATGCATATTGATAAGTAGCTATGATTAGTTAAGTATTTAGTTATTTTCTTGTCCGGATAATTATTTGTACTTGCTGATGAAAGCTCACGTGTCTTACGTCTATGCTGTAGTAAGCAACCTGTCAGCAATTTTGATACAAGATGGCGAGCCAGGTAACTGTGAAGTGAGTGGGATATTTTGCCGCCACGCGTTTGTTTTATTTATGTATAGTATTTAATATCCAAACTGCAAACATCGTGTACATATTGCTTTCCGATCGTATATCGCTTTTCGTTAGTACGCCATATAAAAAAATAAAAAATTTCGCTGTTTACGCTAATAAGTAAGTAAGTATGATGCATGTATGTATGTATGTATGTCTGGTAAGGCTGTGCTAGCGGGTCGTTACATATCATGAATATCAATCATAGAGCATGACATCATCACATCACATCTTATAAGCATTTTCTAATATCAACAATCTACATACATCACATCAATATATACATTCATTAATCATACTTGGATAAGTATCACAAATATGCTATAGGCGGATTATACTTACCTCGATACTATGTCGGTTATGCTGCTCCATGTCGGATACAGCTGCAGCTACCTTGCTTATGAAGACATAGTAAGGTCTACATCATTACCAAAAATGTTGTGCTACCAAATCATACTGTCTTATTATATGTCCCTCTTACAGATATCTTATTTGGCACTTTTCTTGCCTTAATACCATACTGGTGTTGATTTTCTAGGGTGTCTCACAGCTTATGCTTGCTAAATTGACCGTAATGAAGGTTTACCGCAGTATAATTCCATACTGCTTTGCCGTATCTCAGCACCTTCATCTAATTGACCTTCCTGGTCAACCTTTTGACTTTTTGGTCAACTTTAACTTTTTCGGGCAAACTTTGACCAATCATAAAATCATAGGATTTTTCTTCCCTTTTGCACAAGGGTCAGATGCATGACTAAGCAAACTGTTTATTGAGTCTCATAGCTAATTAAACGAGAACTCAAACACATACTGATATTTAACTCAGATCGTGAGTTTTATATCGACATCCAAGAGTAAGACTTGGGATTTTCCTTGTCTAAAAGGAAATCATAGGTTCATCGAAATTCTGGGTATTACATTCTACCCTCCTTAAAGAAATTTTCGTCCTCGAAAATTCGGATACTTCTAGTGGCTTTCCTTCAAATCCACTATTGATCCATTGTAATTTATTCATGTTCCCATTTTTATACTTTAATGGGATCATGTTTCTTGTCTAGAACCATACTCTTACTTTCATATCATGTCATCATACTTTCATACATTCTTACTTCATACTATCTTACTTTCATACTGCATACTTTCTTACTTACGTACGTTCATACTTACATGCTTACATACTTTCTTACATATATACATTCATACTTACATACTTCCTTACATACATACATTCATACTTACATACTTACATACTTTCATGCTATCATATTCTCCTTTCATATTGCATCACAAGAACTATCTTCATAAAAATTTGAGCAAGTATATCATATAACTTGCCATGTTTGAAAAACATTTCATATAACTTTCCATACATGAAAAGCGTTTCATATTTGAAAATTTTTCCACACTTGGAAAACATATCTTAAAATAGCTTCTTTCTTGAACCTTGATCTTATGCTATTAGAACCCTTTAGTTTTCATAATGGCCCCTTTCTTGGAATTCATCCCGTTCTTGGAACTTGTCCCTCAAGGATTCGGCCTATGACCCCTATCTTGGGACTTGTCCCTCAAGGATTCGGTCATTTAACGAACATAACGGCTCCTATCTTGGAACCTTTACTGTTCATAACAGCCCCTATCTTGGAATTTCCTCCTCAAGGATTCGGCTGAATTTAATAAAATGAGGGATTCTTTTAAGCATGATCTCAAGATTTAAGCTTTTTTTTTTTTATAAAAATATTTCCTTTGAATTCTTTCAAAGTCAATATGGGAGAAAGCTTGTAATCATTCGAGTGATGCAATACTCATATCGTATCGACTAGCTGCTTGCTAGATAGTAGAATGGTAGAAGCTTTTCTCATTACTTCTAACATTTTCTTCATAAAATCATAATCCTTAGGAATGTCTAAAACTTCTCATTATTTCATAATTTCCCTTACTAAGGGATCATATTCTTAATTTCATCATTATACTGATAGCCATTATTCAACTTATTCTTTGTGGATTGCCTTGATATTACCACCAGTCAAGGCACTAACAAACATCTTTCCATACCTATTATCATTCTTATGAGAGCATAAGTTTCTCAGCCACAAAACTTATGTTCTATAGCATCTAGCTTATTTCTTAAAATGGAAACTTCCAGATTATCACCCTACTGGGGTAAGGCGATAGGCTATCTGATCTCGAAGCCTATTCATTTCTTATTGCTACTCTAGCATTTATCATCATAACTTGGCTATCATAGTTGTAAGATGAGGCTCTTGCAGAAATTGGTTCGGTTGTACCAGCAATGAACCATTTTCTACTTTCTAATTCTAATTCTCAACATGTCTAACACTTATTCCTTCATCCATATCTTAACATATCATACTAGAGATTCATCACGATCTCATCATATCCTATCGTAGGCTCAGCTTATCCACCACGCTTTCACTGCGCAACTCTTATCCACTGGCAATCATAGCCCATAGACTCATCTGGATAAACGCGCCAGCTGCAACACAACTAACGTACCGTCTTCATATCGTGTAGCCACTCAGCAAATGCAGCCACTTCTTGAGTCCCATCGAAGATGCGTGACTCCATTCCTTCGGATGCTAATGAAGTCGAAGTCTTGCGGTCCTCTTCAATCGTACCCGGGTTTCAAACCAGGTTCATATCTATACTATTATAAAACTATGACCTCACATAGTTACTATACTAACTAGAGTAAGAAAACTTACTTGCAAAACTGTGGCTCTGGCGGCAGAACTGTGAAACTGGATGGCAGAAAAACTAGCTCTGATACCATCTCTGTAACGCCCCGAACCGTCACGCGTAGGGGCGTCCTACTGCGCAGACGTGGGCCGTTACATTACTTGCTTAACTTACTTCTTAATTTAAAAAGCTTCAACTTGCTGAAAATTCGGAGTAAAAATTTTTTTTTCTTACTTTGAACTTAACTTATCTTCATGCATAATCATATGTACTCACTCGAGTACTGAGCTTTCATAATCATATTGAAAGCTAACATAATCATACCGTGGACCAATCCGACCTAATGCGGTTTGGTACAACACGAGGCAACTTGTTGCCATCATACTTAAAAACCATTCCTTTACTTGTACTTAAAAACAATTTCTTAAAAATAGTTTTCTTCGTGAAAACAGTTTCTTATCCATACAATCACATAACATAAAAACACATCTTTAAAATATATTTTTCAAAACATATTTTACATAGCATAATTTCAAAACCCGTGGCGGTGTCCATCCCATATTTCACAGCCTGTAGCGCCAGCCTTCACAGCCTTACATCAAGTATCACCGGTAGGTTGCTAACCTACAGCATGAACGTAAGTAATGAGCTTATGCCTAGTAAGTACAACGTGCAATCCGCGAAACATTTTAACAAAAGAATGCATTGACCGATTATGCTTTCTTGTGAATCAATTAAACTTTCATATATTATCTTGATTATATTTCCTTACATGTCATGTGTGCACGTACTGTGGTCCATAGCTATGGAGTGGCGGGAGGCAGGCAATCCAAACCAACTCAAACCATGAAACAAATTGTTTAACATGGAGTGATTGGGGCAGCCAATCCAACTCAGCCCAAACCATAGATTAAACCATTTAAACCCGCCACTATGGCAAGTCGGTACGACACAATGACCTTAGCTTGTCTTAAAATGTGTTCTTACCATGTAGCTTATATTAGTGAACATGCTACATGATGTCACTATATTAAAACATAACATAACATAAACCATAACATAAACACCGTAACATAATTCTTCATAACATAACTTCATATCATAACATAATCATCGTAACTTAACCATCGTATCATCATAACGTATCATCGTAACGTAACCATCATAACATAACATCATACGTAAGCATCGTACCATAACATCATACGTAAGCATCGTAACATACATCATGCATATCAATTCATGATTTCTTGAAAAACATGTTATAAAAACATTTTGCCCATGCTGTAGGTGGAGTTATACTTACTTGTCGTCCTATGCTCTTGGTTAATCGTCCGAATCATGGCACGACAACAGTTCATACTCCTGTTTCCAAATAGGGTGTAAGATAAAAGTCATACACATTTTATCTTACCATAAATCATAATCATTAAATGTTGGTGTCCTAACCAACATTTATGAGTAGCCTTAGTTATATTATATGTTCCCTCCTATAACAACTTACGATAACCTATTTGGTTACTTGCCGTAACCCTAGGGCTCATGGCCCAACATACTTAAACAATATCATACTAGGTTACTTCTGGTAACCTTGGGTACTAAGCCCAACTATTCTTAAATAGTTCGGGTTAGGTTACTATCCTAACCCTGGGCACATGACTTATCATTCTTGATTCATAATCCATTGGGTTATTACAAATAACCCTAGATCTTATTTTATCACAATCTCGGTACCTCATTGGGTTATATTGGGTAACCCTTAAGGTGATAAACCTTGGTCAAACTTGGTCAACCAAAGTCAACCTTCCATGGTCAAACTTGGGCTTTGGGAGCCAAGCCCAATAACTCGGGTATCCTTCCCGGTTACCATCCGTTATTGTCTTGTTACTTAACCTTGGCTTTAAAATCCATTTTTTCCCTTTGTTTCGGAAAATTTGTTGAATTCAACTTAAAAACCTTTGCTTAACTTATAACATGTGTTAAGAGCTGAAAACTGCCATTGGAACAGTTCTCACAGTCAAAACATTGGGGTTTGGTGTAAAATACAGTTTTCCTATATTGTTCTAGAAAATCCTGTACACGTGCAGGAATTTCCTGCTTATGTACTATTTTTCTGAAATCTTGTGCTGGAATTTTTATTTCCTGCACAGTCTTTAGAATCCAATTTTTACTTTACAATCAGTTCCGAATTTGATAAAACTTTCTTCACAAAAGTTGTAGATCTCGGATAATACTACAACTTTCATGTTTTGAGGAAAACCCAGTTCGGACTTTAACATACCCTTATTCCTTGTTGAACTCACCTGGCCGTGCATAAATCCTGGGCACGGTCAGGCTCGGATTTTCATAAAAACCGAGGCCTTTGGAGCCTTATTTTAGAAAACGGTCCACGATGTCCTCTAGGAAAAACCATTATCTACAACTTTGTAGTTTTGAGTTTCTTCAAATTCGGCCTCTAAGGGCCTCAAATTACCGTTTCCAGAAAGCTGCCCAGTCTTAACCCGAGACTGGCAGTTTCGGTTCTTAAACCCGTTTCACGTCCTAAAACGCGCATACTAACTCAACCGACCACAGCGGGAGCCTAAAATCACACATGCAATCATTTCTAACGTTCCATTCCATCAATCACATAATCATACAATCGTTCTAAATTCTATGGGAACATACAACAAACATGTGATAGGCAAACTCAAAAACCCATAAACATGCATCAAAAATATGAACTAGAGACCACCACCTAATCAAGCATAATCAAGCAAACTTAATCTAGAGCATAGACATAAATAGGTGAGCTTATGCTCTTATAATCAAACTTGGAAAATACACTTAAATTTCCCAAATTTAAAGCTTAAACGAAAAGCTTTAAGATCAACGGATATTACCTCGATGCACATAAGGCTAGGCTAGGGGTTTGGTGCATTTTTTCTGCCCTATCTCCTTGGCTGCCCATAACCGGCCATTCTCCTCCTATTCCTAGCATTTTTTTCTGCTTTTCTTGCTAACCCACAGCCGGCCATTCAAAGCCAAAAAATGGGTTTCCAATTTTTTTTTTCCACTTTTTTCTTTCTCACAAAATCCGGCCCTTCCATTTTTTTCTCTTGGGTTTCGGTTTCTAGGGATGTTTTGGAGAAAATTGGGCAGAGTTTTGGGATGATTTTTTCTGCCAAAAGCCGCCCCCCTCATGCCCTATTTATAGCTGAAAATTAATTAAATTTTGGATTTATTTTTAATCCAAAATTTGCTTAAATACCCTTGGAACAAGAATATTTGCACAAAAATTTGCACAAATACCCCTATGAGGTGGCCGGCCATCACCTTGTTCTCCAAGCAAATGATGACATCATCTTGCTTACATCACCTATTTTTCAGAAATTGCATTTTGGCCCCGAAAGTTAAAATTCTTGCATTTATGCCCTCTAGGTGGCCGGCCCCTTACTTGGAGATCAAGCCAAGCTTATCTCACCTTGATGACATCATCTTGATGACATCATCTTGATGACATCATTTTGCTTACATCATCAATTTTCCAAAATTTTCACTTTAACCCCTAAAGATAAAATTTTGGCATTTTTGCCCCTGAGGTGGCCGGCCATGTCATCTCTTCTAGAGCCTTCCTTGCTTTCTTTCCAAGCTTATTTAATCCAATTATGATGTCATAAATTAAGGATAGGATGATGTCATCCATATTAAGCCCTATTTGACTTTTCCTCAATATTCAGTCCATTTTTCTGCTACACAGATATTTCTAATACTGTGTTTGCTTAAACACAATATTTTTATACTGTACTACAGTCCAAAATTCATCTGTGTAAAAATGGACTGTATAAAATTTTTCTTATCTCTTGGCACTTTTCTTGCCCTTAATACCATACTTGGTGTGCTTGATTTTTCTAGGGTGGTCTCACAGCTTATGCTTGCTAAATTGACCGTAATGAAGGTTTACCGCAGTATAATTCCATACTGCTTTGCCGTATCTCAGCACCTTCATCTAATTGACCTTCCTGGTCAACCTTTTGACTTTTTGGTCAACTTTGACTTTTTCGGGCAAACTTTGACCAATCATAAAATCATAGGATTTTTCTTCCCTTTTGCACAAGGGTCAGATGCATGACTAAGCAAACTGTTTATTGAGTCTCATAGCTAATTAAACGAGAACTCAAACATATACTGATATTTAACTCAGATCGTGAGTTTTATATCGATATCCAAGAGTAAGACTTGGGATTTTCCTTGTCTAAAAGGAAATCATAGGTTCATCGAAATTCTGGGTATTACATTAAGGGCCGAAGGGCTCGAGGCAAAAAGAAAAGTTTTCGTACAGTGCATTTTAAGACAGATAAATTTTGGATTGCAAAACAGTATACAATACTGTGTAATGATGAACACAGTATTTGTAATATCTGTTTTGGCTCAAAGTTAGACTGTTTATCAAGAAACAAGCCAAACAAAGCCTAAGGTGGATGACATCACCTTATCCTTTAATTATGACATCATTTTGGAATTAAGTAAAATTTGGAAAGTAATTTGGATGGTTCTAGACCATGTATGGCCGGCCACCTCACCCTCCTTTTGTGCAAAATGTTAGTTTTTGAAGGACTATTTTACAATTTTGAAAAGTTCCAAAACCTCTATAAATAGGGGTGCATTTTATTCAAAAAAATCAGAAAATTTGGAGAAGTTCTGCACATTTTCCAGCTCCAAAAACCGTCCTTCATCAGCCAAGAAAAACAGAACAAAAACCAAAATTCAAGTGTGGGAATTATTAGGTAACATTAGGATTTCATCTAGGAACCAAGGAAAAAGAGTTGGAAAAAATTTGGAGCTCAATTTTGGCCTAGTGGCCGGTTCTTGGTGAGCTGGAAAAAGAGAGAAAAACTGGTTGGGAGCAAGGGGGTGATCAGATTTTTGGTAGGAAACAGCAGCCAAGAAGCAGAAAAATTTTTGGGTAGGCTAAGGGAGAGGCCGGTTGTGCTAGGAGCCAAGGGGAGGAGAAAATTCTTGGAACCAAACCCTAACCATTCTTAGGGTCAAGAAAGGTAACTCTCCCATAGCCTTAAGCTTTTCAATTTGGTTTCAATTTGAAATTTACATGTATTTCAAGTTATCAATTGTATGAGCATAAGCTCAATTTTCATTTAATGCCTTAGTTTAGAAAGTTAGATATGTGCTTGATTAGGATTTAAGGGTGGTTTGAATTTATTAAGCTTTGCATGATTTAATTGATGTTTGATTGATTTATGTGGCTTGTATGTTAGCTGCTGCATAGGGTTATATGTCCCCTAAGTGAATTTAAGTTGAGCTAAGAATGGTTAAAAAGGTTGCATGGCTAATGTAGATCAATTATGCAACTTTGGAAATTAAGCATACCCTAGAATTCTAGAAAAGAATAATGGGTTGCATGGCTGAATTTTAAAATATGTTTAAAGAAATTTTACGTTAGAAAAAGCGATGTGTGTTGATGTTAAGCTCCCGCTGTGGTCGGTTGAGGTAGTGTGCGCGATTAGGACGTAAAACCAATTCAAAAACAAGAAACTGCCAGATTCGGGTCCAAGATGACCAGTTTTCTGGAAACCTAAATTTGAGGCCCTTAGAGGCCGAATCTGGTAAAACTTAAAACATGAAAGTTGTACATAAGGATTTTTCCTAGTGGACAATGGGGACAGTTTTTCAAAATAAGGCCCCAACGGCCTTCGTTTTTATGGAAAACCGAGCCTGACCATGCCCAGTTTCCATGCACGGCCAGGACAGTTTAACAGGGTAAACGAATGAGTTAAGTTCCGAACTGGGTTTTGACCAAAACATGAAAGTTTTAGGGTTTTTAAAGATCAAAAACTTTCATGAAGAAAAGTTTTTCAGATTTGATCTGGATTTTAAAATAAAAATTGGATTTCAAAAACTGTGTAGGAAACAGGAAATTCTTGCACAGGATTTTCTAAAATAAAACAGAAAAACTGTATTTTTCACAAAACCCATTGTTTTGACTGCTAAAACTGTTCCAATGGCAGTTTTCAGCCCTTAACAGTTTATAAAACCTACTCATAAGTTTTCAAGAATTTTTGAAAGAAAAACCTAAGTTTCTAAAAAACAAAGCAAGATGGGATTTTTAACCAAGTTATTGGTTTGGGCTCAAAGCCCAAGGGTTATCCAACGTAACCCAATAAAGGACCAAGCCTTTCGATTTCAACCCTTATCACGAGGGTTATTTACGGGGTTATGAATAGTAACCCGTTTACGATATTTTTCCAAGGTAATGATATGGGGACATATAACTAGGAAGTAAGTAAATGTTGGTTGATAGCCAACAGTTTAAGAATAGGATTTCAGAATCCTTACCCTATGTCATTTGTAATAGCAGGGGATAATCTGCTATTGCGCTCCGATCTGGAACAGCTCGGCATCGGACATAGGAAGACAAGGTAAGTACAACTCCGCCTACAGCATAGGCTTTTGTTGTATACTTGCCCAAGTATGAATGATATAGATGGGATGTGATTGTATGTTAGATATGCATGATATTAGACAATGTTTATGTGATGTGATGCGATGATGTTATGTGCTATAATTTCAGTAAGACATGATGTATGATATGTCTATGATGCAGTAAGTTATGTTATGAAGCATGATATGATTACATCTCATGAATGTGTGACATCACGAAGCATGTTCACAAATTTTAAATAAGAGATAACGAAAAGCAAATATGATGGCAAGCAAGTTGCCTGTGTCGTACCGACCCGCTCACAGGTCGGGTTGGACTATGGTTTGAGTTGGAAATGGACTGGCCGCCCCAACCACTCCATAGTTGCGCGCCCGGTACGTACACTTATGTAAGGGGCCCATAAGCAAGATAAGTAAGATAAGTAAGATAAGTAAGGTAAGCAAGATAAACAAGATAAGCAAGTTAAGTATGACAAGCTATGAATGAACAAGTAAGAATAATGAAGCATAACTGGTTCATGCATGATTAGATAAGAGTATGCTATGATTAGTTAAGTATGTTAGTTATGTTTTCTTGTCGCGGATAATTATGTTGTACTTGCTGAGTGAAAGCTCACGTGTCTTACGTCTATGCTGTAGGTAAGCAACCTGTCAGCAATTTTTGATACAAGATGGCGAGCGGGGCAGGGTGAACTGTGAAGTGAGTGGGATATTTTGCCGCCACGCGTTTTGTTTTATTTATGTATAGTATTTAATATCCAAACTGCAAACATCGTGTATATATTGCTTTCCGATCGTATATCGCTTTTCCGTTAGTACGCCAGTATAAAAAAAATAAAAAAATTTCCGCTGTTTACGCTAAATAAGTAAGTAAGTATGAATGCATGTATGTATGTATGTATGTCTGGTAACGGCCTGTGCTAGGCGGGTCGTTACATATCATGACATAATCAGATCATAGAGCATGACATCATCACATCACATCTTATAAGCATTTTCTAATATCAAACAAATCTAACATACATCACATCACATACTATAACATTCATTAATCATACTTGGATAAGTATACAACAAAAAGCCTATGCTATAGGCGGAGTTATACTTACCTCGATTACTATGTCCGGGGTTATGCTGCTCCATGTCCGGATACAGCTGCAGGCTACCTCCTGCTTGAATGAAGGACATAGGTAAGGGTCTACGATCATTACCGAAAAATGTTGGTGACCTAGCCAACATGCATACATAGTCTTAGTTATATGTCCCCTCCTATACAAGATATCTTATTTGGTTACAATAAGTAACCCTATTGTCCAAGATTAACCCAAACATGGATTATAATTTAGGCAACCTCATGAGCCGAGCCCACATCTATCAGGTAGGGTTAGGTCACTATCCTAACCTTGGGCCCATGCCTTAATATTCTTGGTCCAAAATCCATTGGGTTATGTTAGGTAACACTTGAGGTGATAAACCTTGGTCAAACTTAATCAACCAAAGTCAACCTTCTATGGGTCAAACTTGAGCTTTGGGGGCCAAGCCCAATAACTCAGGTATCCTTCTCAGTTACCATCCGTTACTATCTTGCTACTTATCTTTGGCTTTAAAAATCCTTTTTTCTTTGTATTGGAAAAATTTGGTGAATTTAGTTCAAAAACCCTTTGCTTAACTTATAAAAATTCATGATTCTTAAAGTGGGGTTTTAAAAATTGTTAAGGGCTGAAAACTGCCATTGGAATAGTTTTTGCAGTCAAAACATTCGGGTTGGTGAAAAATACAGTTTTTCTGTATTGTTTTAGAAAATCATGTGCAGGAATTTCCTGTTTTCTGTATAGTTCTTAGAAATCCGTATCTATTTAAAAATATGGATTGAATTTGAAACATTTGTCTTCACAAAAGTTTTAGCTCTCGAAAAATTCTACAACTTTCATGTTTTGAGGAAAACGCAGTTCGGACTTTAACGTGCCCTTATTTTTTGTTGAACTCACCTGGCCGTGCATGAATCCTGGGTACAGTCAGACTCGGATTTTCATAAAAACCGAGGCCGTTGGAGCCTCATTTTGGAAAACCGTCTGCAATGCTCCCTAGGAAACACCATTCCCTACAACTTTCATGTTTTAATTTTTCTCAAATTCTGTAATATCCAAAAATGTACATGGACTCATGATTTCCTTATACATAAGAAATCTATGTTTATATTATGTGTTTTTGTGATGTTTCGTGAAAATTGTGAATATCAATGCGAAATTCATAATTTTATCAGTAAATGTTTGAGTTCTCATTTAATTAGCTATGGGACTCAAAAAGCAGTTTGCTTAGCCAAGCATGCGACCTGTGAGCAAAAAGGGAAGAAAAATCCTATGATTTCATGTTGGTCAAAACTTGACCGAAAAAGTCAAAGGTTGACCAGAGAGGTCAAATAAATGACGGTACCGAGAGTTGATAAGCAGTATAGGAAATATACTACGAAAACTGTCTTTATAAATAAGATAGCATGAGTAAAATTTAAAACCACCATAGAAAAATCAAGCACACCAAGTAGGATACTAAGGGCAAAAAGGACTTAAAGAAATAAGAAAATTTTTATACAGTCCATTTTTGCACAGATAAATTTTGGACTGCAAAATATACTACAGTACTGTGTATTAGTGAACACAGTATTAGAAATATCTATGTAGCTCAAAAATGGATTACATATTGAAGAAAAGAGCCAAACAAGGCCTTATGGTGACATCACCTTGATGACATCACCTTATCCATTAATTATGACATCATTTTGGAATTAAGAAAAATTTGGAAAGTAATTAGGAAGATTCTAGACACTTCATGGTCGGCCACCTAGCATGCTTTTTGTGCAAAATGTTAGTTTTTGAAGGACTATTTAGCAATTTTGCAAAATTTAAAATGCCTATAAATAGGGGTGCATTTTATTCAAAAAAATCAGAAAATTTGGAGAGGTTCTGCCCATTTTCCAGCTCCAAAAACCGCCCTTGATCAGCCAAGAAAAACAAAACAAAAACCAAAATCCAAGTGTGGGAATTAGTGGTGAAGTTCGGATTTCACCTAGGAACCAAGAGGAAAAGCTGAAAAATTTTTGGAGAACCATTTTGGCCAAGGGGGCCGGTTGTGGGTGAGCTGAAAAGGAAGAGAAAAACTGATTGGGAACAAGGGGGAGTGATCAGATTTTTGGTGAAAATCAGCAGCCAAAAGAAACCAAAACTTTCGGGTAGGCTAGGGGGAGGCCGAATTCACCAAGGAGCCAAGGAAAGGGAGAAAATTCTTGGAACCAAACCCTAACCATTCTTAGGGTCAAGAAAGGTAATCTTCCATGGCCTTAAGCTTTTTCAATTTGATTCAATTTGAAATTTAATTGTATTTCAAGTTGTCAAATTGTATGAGCATAAGCTCAATTTTTACTAATTGCCTTAGTTTAGGAAGTTAGATATGTGCTTGATTAGGACTTAAGGGTGGTTTGAATTTATTAAGTTTTGCATGATTTAATTGATGCTTGATTTAATTATGTGGTATGTATGTTAGCTGCTGCCTAGAGTTATATGTCCCCTAAGTGAATTTAAGTTGACCTAGAATGGTTAAAAAGGTTGCATGGCTAATGTTGATCAAATTATGCAACTTTGGAAATTAAGCATACCCTAGAATTCTAGAAAAGAATAATGGGTTGCATGGCTGAATTTTTAAATGTGTTTAAAGAAAATGTACATTAGAAAAAGCGATGTGTGTTGATGTTAAGCTCCCGCTGTGGTCGGTTGAGGTAGTGTGCGCGATTAGGACGTAAAACAAAAATCGAAACCGAAAACTGCCATTTCGGGTAGAAATTGGTCAGTCTCGGGAAAATCAGATTTTTGAGGCCTTTAGAGGCCGATTTTGGAAAAAATTAAAACACAAAAGTTGTTCAGAACAGTTTTTCCTAGAGGGAATAGTGAATGGATTTGAAAAATGAGGCTCCAATGGCCTCCGTTTTTACAAAAATCCGAGGCTAATCTGCCCAGACCTAGTCTACACGTCCAGTAAGTTTCAAATTAAAACTGACAAGAATCCAAGCAGAACTGGGTTTTTCTTAAAACACGAAATTTTATAATTTTTCAAGAGCAAGAACTTTGTGAAGACAAGTTTTTCAAAATCAGTCTGGATTTTTAAATACAACCTGAACTATGAAAACTGTGCAGAGAGCAAGAAATTTCTGCACAGGATCTTCTAAAACAAAACAGAAAAACTGTATTTTTCACAAAACCCATTGTTTTGACTACTAAAACTGTTCCAATGGCAGTTTTCAGCCCTTAACAATTTATAAAACGTACTCATAAATTTTCAAGGATTTTTGAAAGAAAAACCTAAGTTTTCTAAAAAACAAAGCAAGAAAGGATTTTAACCAAGTTATTGGTTTGGGCCCAAAGCCTAAGGTTATCCAACGTAACCCAATGAAGGACCAAGCCTTTCGATTTCAACCCTTATCTCGAGGTTATTTACGGGATTATGAATAGTAATCCGTTTACGATATTTTTCCAAGATAATGATATGGGGACATATAAGCTTAATTAAGTATGAATGTTGGTTTGATTACCAACATTCTATAAGTACAGAATTCTTACCCTATGTCCATATTATAACAGGAGATAACCTGCTGTTGTGTCCGGAATTAGAGCGACACATTAGTGGACATAGTAGACGAGGTAAGTACAAACCTCACCTACAGTATGGAAAATAGTAATCTATTTTCAAGTATATGACATGTTTACACGTTATGCCATGTTATGCTATGTCATGCTATGTTATGCTATGCCATGTTATGCTATGTCATGCTATGTTATGCTATGCCATGTTATGTTATGTCATGTTATGCCATGTTATGATACGATAAACCATGTTAAGTTATGTTAAACCAGGATACATTAAGTATGCCATGTCTAGTTCATGTACATTATGACTATTAAGATCACATGTAAAGACTCTTAGTCTTGGAAATATAACAAGACTAAGACTAAACCAAGATAAGTAAGGTGTCGTACCAACCTCCTGTTGATGCAGGAGGATCATGTATGTTTCAAGTTATAATTATCAACCTTCCGTTGATGCGTGAAGGTCATGTTCATGTTTTCCAGAATGGTTAAGGGCCTTGCAAACCTTGACGTTCTGAGGCTTGCGCGCTTTTGGTACGTACACTAGGGGCCTACATGTTAAACAAGATAATAAGTTCAAGTCAATAATTGGTTATAAAAGACTCATAATTAATTCATGCATGAGTTGCACGACATTGTTATATTTTGTGAGATTATGTTTGTACTTGCTGAGCGAAAGCTCATCAGTATATTTCATACTGTAGGTAAGAGGCCTGCAGCTTAATTGGTGGGCCAGGTGGATGATGCGGCGGGTGAAGGGCGGTGTGGGATACCACTACGCAAAATCTTCCGCGAAGTTATGATAAGTTTAAGTTTATATATATTTTAAAGACAGTTATGTTGTATAAAAATTATGAGGATTTAAAGACATGAAAATTTTGTAAGAAGTATGTATGTTTTTATCTTAGTATGTATGTATGATAAGTTTCCATATGAGTAACTCTATTTTATATGTAAGTTTGAAAAAAAAAAAAAAAAATTTATTCTCGATTTTCCAAGCAAGTTTAAGCAGTGTTATAAGTCCAAGTATGTATGGTAACTGCCCTACGTAGGTTGGGGCGTTACAAGTTTGGTATCAGAGCGGTATCCTGCCAGCCTACTTCACCTTGCCTCACATCACTTCCGCCACGGCCCAAGTAAGTTAAGTTATTTTTCTTATGATTAGAAATTAGTTAGAAGCTCACGTGCGTAGTAAGCATCTGTCGTCAACGGTCACGCCGGGAACTTCTCGCATTATGGAATTAGCTCGACGTTATGGAAGTTATATGTGGTATTTGTGGAACTTTGCCACATAAGAAAAATATTGGATACAAGGATAACGTTGGGTGGTGCCTTCGCTTGGTGGTGGCAATTAAGTGACATATGAACATGATGGGAAAGTTTTACACCTTCCTAAATGTTATACTTATACATTTATGTTATGAAGCAGATATGGATAAGATTATGATGGATTCAGATATATTCCATGATTATGTTATGATATGGAATTAAGATTATGGTTCTATATAAAAGACATGATTTCATTAAACAAGGAGCTTATTTCATACATTTTTTTTTTATGTAGAACCATGCCACCCAAGCGTAGAACGGCTCAGACCCAGAACGTTGATCTTGCGGCCCAGATGAATGAATTAAGACAAATGATGTTAGCTCAACAACAAGAGATAGGTGGGCTTAGAGCTCAGTTGGCTCAGCAAAATCAGGGACCTCCTAATGTCAGAGTACCACCAGCACCTGTGAATCAGCCTGCTGCACCGGAAATTCCTGATGCTGACCCGGTGATTCCAGAAAACCCGATAGCTCCTGAAGTGCCTGATGTGCCTTTGGCTGTTCCGCCAGCACCTATGGTTCGAACTCCGGAACAATTATATGACAGATTTCGGCGCATGAAGGCACCGGAATTCGAAGGATCAACAAACCCAATTGAGGCCGACAACTGGTTGATTGACCTCCAGGTTATCTTGAACTTTCTCAAGCTCGATGACGAAGAAAAAGTTCTCTGTGCATCCTTTATGCTGAGGAAAGATGCTCGCCTCTGGTGGGAAACAGTCCAGATCAGGCGAGATGTTACCCAAATGACTTGGGAGGACTTTGTTGAGGAATTTAAGGAGAAGTACTTCAACACTGACGTTATGGAAGCTCAACAAGACGAATTCAATAATTTTCGTCAGGGTAATCTATCGGTAGCTGAGGCGGTGAAAAAGTTTGAGCAACTAGCACGTCTTTGTCCTCACCTTATCGGCTCCGAGAGAGTCAAGGTAAGAAGGATGATGAGGATGTTCCGCTCGGATTTGGCCGTAGTAATTAGCAGTGGCCCCTACCTACCAATCACCGTTGCTGAATGTGTCAGCCGGGCGATACGAGCTGAGTATTGGGTAGGTCAGAACAAAGAACAACGGGCTAAGTTTTTTAAGGAAAAGAGAGAAGAGAAGGCCCAAGTTAAGCAGATTCAAGCAAGACCAAGCCAACCTCCGCAGCAGAAAGGGCAGGGAGGATCTTTTGGGCAACACAGCAACAACAGGCAATACGGCAGTAGTCAACAGAAGAGGAAGTGGAATGGAGGGGTCAGGGGAATCAACAAAATTTTCCCCAGAAACGGAATGCCCCTGATAGCAGCATGAATCCCACTTGTCAGAAATGTGGGAAGAAGCACCCGGGAGACTGCCGTGCTGGAACTAATCGTTGTTTTCTGTGTGGTAAGGAAGGCCACTATGCTAAGGACTGCAATGCTAATTCCCAGAATCCGCAGCACCAACAAAGGAGTCAGGGGTATCAGCTTCATGCAGCACAGATGAAGCTCGAAGGACCTGAAATCTCTCAAGGCAGGCTTGAAGCTCCAGCAACTCAAGGGCGCATTTATGCCTATACTAAGGAGGATGTTCAAGCAGGACGATCTACAGTGGTGACAGGTCAGCTTCCTTTCGCCCAGCAAGATGCTTATGTGTTAATTGATTCTGGAGCTACGCATTCATTCACATCACCTAGGTTCGCTAAGAAACTAGGTAGAGGAAGCGATAGGATTGGAAGAACTTTCAGAACTGCATTACCCTCCGGAGAAGTTCTGTTGTCTGATTATTGGATACGTCATGTTCCAATAATTATACGTGGTAGGGAAATGTATGTCAATTTGATTGTCATTGATCTGTATGACTACGACGTCATTTTGGGTATGGATTTCTTGGGGAGATACAACGCGGTTATAGACTGTCAACGTCGGATAGTCACGTTCAAGCCAATTGGAGGTGAGGAATTCATTTTTAGAGGATCGACTCCGAAACAGTCGAAAATGCTCATTTCTGCGCTAAAGGCCAAGAAGTTGTTGGCAGAAGGATGTATGGGATTTTTAGCCAACATGGTGGATAAGGCTCAAGAAACTAAGAGCAGGCCGGAGGAAGTACCGATAGTCAAGGATTTTATTGAAGTTTTTCCTGAGGATTTACCAGGATTACCACCGGAGCGAGAGATCTCTTTTGAGATCGAATTGCTTCCTAGATCGGCACCAGTATCCAAGGCACCTTATAGGATGGCCCCCACTGAACTTAAGGAATTGCAACTTCAGTTGCAAGAGCTCCTGGATCGAGGATTCATCCGTCAGAGCTATTCACCATGGGGAGCCCCAGTTTTATTTGTTAAAAAGAAGGATGGCACTTTTAGGATGTGCATTGACTATCGGGAATTGAACAAGATTACCATCAAGAATAAGTATCCATTGCCCAGGATCGATGATTTGTTCGATCAATTGAAAGGAGCTTCAATTTTTTCAAAAATTGACCTGCGATCGGGATATCATCAGCTTCGAATAAGGCAAGGAGACATTCCCAAGACGGCCTTTCGTACGCGGTATGGACATTACGAGTTCCTCGTTATGCCATTTGGATTGACAAATGCTCCAGCTGCTTTTATGGACCTGATGAATCGAGTATTCAAGGACTACTTGGATAAGTTTGTTATCGTCTTTATAGATGATATCTTGATTTATTCAAGATCTAAGGAGGAGCATGAGGAGCATCTAAGGATTACCTTACGGATTTTAAAGCAAAACCAGCTTTATGCTAAATTCACTAAGTGTGAATTTTGGTTGGAGAAGGTCCATTTCTTAGGACATGTGGTTTCCAGGGAAGGCATATCCGTAGATCCGGCCAAGATTGAAGCCGTCAGTAAATGGCCAGCTCCGACAAGTGTCACGAAGTACGTAGTTTCCTTGGCTTAGCAGGCTACTACCGACGTTTCGTCGAGGGATTTGCTAAGATTGCAGTGCCGCTCACCGCACTTACACGGAAAGGAAAGAAGTACGAATGGACTGCAAAGTGTGAAGAACACTTTCAAGAGCTAAAAAGTAAGCTGACTAGTGCTCCAATTCTTACGATTCCAGTGGTAGAGGAAGGGAACTTCGTGATATACAGCGATGCTTCCAAGATAGGATTAGGAGCCGTCCTCATGCAAAATGGAAAAGTGATCGCGTATGCTTCCCGACAGCTTAAGGATCATGAGAAAAACTATCCGACGCATGATTTGGAACTTGCGGCGGTAGTATTTGCACTCAAAATTTGGAGACACTACCTTTATGGCACTAAGTGTGAAGTTTATACGGATCATCAGAGTTTGAAGTATATCTTCACCCAGAAGGAGCTTAACATGAGGCAAAGAAGATGGCTCGAGCTGGTAAAGGATTATGACATCGACATCCGTTATCATCCGGGGAAGGCCAACAAAGTAGCCGATGCTCTAAGTCGGAAGTCGATTTCCTCGATGAGATCAATTCAGCCATTGATCGAGCCCCTTCAAAGGGAGCTAGTAGAAGCTGGAATAGAGCTTATTACGGGAGGTTTAGCTGCCCTAACCTTCCAACCTACCATTTTGGATGGCATGAAGGAGCGTCAAGAAGGAGATGCCTCACTGCTTAGGACGAGGAACGAAGTCCTAGAAGGGAAGGAGTCAGACTTCAACATATCTGACGAGGGCATACTCTATCGGAAAAATAGACTATGCATTCCTAATGAAGACGAGTTGAAGGAACGGATCTTGAAAGAAGCTCATGAGACTCCGTATTCCGTTCATCCTGGAGCCACAAAGATGTACAAAGACTTGAAGGAAAGCTTTTGGTGGCCCAAGATGAAGAATGACGTTGCCACGTTCGTTAGTAAATGTCTTACGTGCCAAAAAGTGAAGGCTGAACACCAACGTCCCGGGGGAGAATTGCAGAAAATTTCCATCCCAGAATGGAAATGGGACCAAGTGACGATGGATTTCGTGGTTGGTCTACCCCGAACTCCCAGCGGCAACGATGCTATTTGGGTGATTGTCGATCGATTGACGAAATCCGCACACTTCTTGGCCATCAAGCTTAGCTTCTCAGTGGAGCAGCTAGCGGACCTGTACGTCGCGCAGATCGTTCGCTACCATGGGATCCCCAAATCGATCATCTCAGATCGTGATGGTCGTTTCACTTCGAAATTTTGGAGGAGTGTACATCAAGCAATGGGTACAAAGCTTACTTTTAGTACAGCTTTTCACCCACAGACGGATGGACAATCAGAGAGAACCATTCAGACTCTAGAAGATATGTTACGAGCATGTGTGATGGACTTCAAGGGAACTTGGGATAAGAAGCTTCCTTTGATTGAATTCTCGTACAACAACAGTTTCCATGCTTCGATTGGAATGGCCCCTTATGAAGCTCTCTATGGAAGAAGGTGTAGATCTCCAGTCCATTGGTACGAAACAAGAGAGAAAGAACTTGTGTCTACGGACTTTATACGGAGAACCACTGAGGCCATAAAACTTATACGTCGACGGATGGAAACTGCATTTAGTCGACAAAAGAGTTATGCCGACAAACGCAGAAGGCCTCTAGAATTCCAAGTAGGAGACTTGGTTTTCCTCAAGATTGCTCCGTTCAAAGGAGTCATGAGATTTGGAAAGAAAGGAAAACTAAGTCCGAGATATATAGGACCATTCGAAGTACTCGAAAGAGTTGGTAATGTGGCCTATAAGTGGCTTTCCCAAGAATTAGCATATGTGCACAATGTATTTCATGTGTCGATGCTAAAGAAGTACATCTCAGATCCCTCACACGTATTGAACCATGAACCAATTGAAGTTCACGAGGATTTGACTTATGAGGAGAAACCGGTTCGAATTTTGGCACGAGAAGAAAAGGTGCTAAGGCACAAAGTTATACCTTTAGTCAAGGTTCTTTGGCGAAATCATGAAGTGGAGGAAGCAACCTGGAACGTGAAGAGGATATGAAGAAAAGCCACCCAGAATTATTCTGATTTTCGAGGACGAAAATTTTGTAAGGAGGGTGGGTTGTAATATCCAAAAATGTACATGGACTCATGATTTCCTTATACATAAGAAATCTATGTTTATATTATGTGTTTTTGTGATGTTTCGTGAAAATTGTGAATATCAATGCGAAATTCATAATTTTATCAGTAAATGTTTGAGTTCTCATTAATTAGCTATGGGACTCAATAAGCAGTTTGCTTAGCCAAGCATGCGACCTGTGAGCAAAAAGGGAAGAAAAATCCTATGATTTCATGTTGGTCAAAGCTTGACCGAAAAAGTCAAAGGTTGACCAGAGAGGTCAAATAAATGACGGTACCGAGAGTTGATAAGCAGTATAGGAAATATACTACGAAAACCGTCTTTATAAATAAGATAGCATGAGTAAAATTTAAAACCACCATAGAAAAATCAAGCACACCAAGTAGGATACTAAGGGCAAAAAGGACTTAAAGAAATAAGAAAATTTTTATACAGTCCATTTTTGCACAGATAAATTTTGGACTGCAAAATATACTACAGTACTGTGTATTAGTGAACACAGTATTAGAAATATCTGTGTAGCTCAAAAATGGATTGCATATTGAAGAAAAGAGCCAAACAAGGCCTTATGGTGACATCACCTTGATGACATCACCTTATCCATTAATTATGACATCATTTTGGAATTAAGAAAAATTTGGAAAGTAATTAGGAAGATTCTAGACACTTCATGGCCGGCCACCTAGCATGCTTTTTGTGCAAAATGTTAGTTTTTGAAGGACTATTTAGCAATTTTGCAAAATTTAAAATGCCTATAAATAGGGGTGCATTTTATTCAAAAAAATCAGAAAATTTGGAGAGGTTCTGCCCATTTTCCAGCTCCAAAAACCGCCCTTGATCAGCCAAGAAAAACAAAACAAAAACCAAAATCCAAGTGTGGGAATTAGTGGTGAAGTTCGGATTTCACCTAGGAACCAAGAGGAAAAGCTGAAAAATTTTTGGAGAACCATTTTGGCCAAGGGGGCCGGTTGTGGGTGAGCTGAAAAGGAAGAGAAAAACTGATTGGGAACAAGGGGAGTGGTCAGATTTTTGGTGAAAATCAGCAGCCAAAAGAAACCAAAACTTTCGGGTAGGCTAGGGGGAGGCCGAATTCACCAAGGAGCCAAGGAAAGGAGAAAATTCTTGGAACCAAACCCTAACCATTCTTAGGGTCAAGAAAGGTAATCTTCCATGGCCTTAAGCTTTTTCAATTTGATTCAATTTGAAATTTAATTGTATTTCAAGTTGTCAAATTGTATGAGCATAAGCTCAATTTTACTAATTGCCTTAGTTTAGGAAGTTAGATATGTGCTTGATTAGGACTTAAGGGTGGTTTGAATTTATTAAGTTTTGCATGATTTAATTGATGCTTGATTTAATTATGTGGTATGTATGTTAGCTGCTGCCTAGAGTTATATGTCCCTAAGTGAATTTAAGTTGACCTAGAATGGTTAAAAAGGTTGCATGGCTAATGTAGATCAAATTATGCAACTTTGGAAATTAAGCATACCCTAGAATTCTAGAAAAAAATAATGGGTTGCATGGCTGAATTTTTAAATGTGTTTAAAGAAAATGTACGTTAGAAAAAGCGATGTGTGTTGATGTTAAGCTCCCGCTGTGGTCGGTTGAGGTAGTGTGCGCGATTAGGACGTAAAACAAAAATCGAAACCGAAAACTGCCATTTCGGGTAGAAATTGGCCAGTCTCGGGAAAATCAGATTTTTGAGGCCTTTAGAGGCCGATTTTGGAAAAAATTAAAACACAAAAGTTGTTCAGAACAGTTTTTCCTAGAGGGTAACGTCGAATGGATTTGAAAAATGAGGCTCCAATGGCCTCCGTTTTTACAAAAATCCGAGGCTAATCTGCCCAGACCTAGTCTACACGTCCAGTAAGTTTCAAATTAAAACTGACAAGAATCCAAGCAGAACTGGGTTTTCTTAAAACACGAAAGTTTTAGAATTTTTCAAGAGCAAGAACTTTCGTGAAGACAAGTTTTTCAAAATCAGTCTGGATTTTTAAATACAACCTGAACTATGAAAACTGTGCAGAGAGCAAGAAATTTCTGCACAGGATCTTCTAAAACAAAACAGAAAAACTGTATTTTTCACAAAACCCATTGTTTTGACTGCTAAAACTGTTCCAATGGCAGTTTTCAGCCCTTAACAATTTATAAAACGTACTCATAAATTTTCAAGGATTTTTGAAAGAAAAACCTAAGTTTTCTAAAAAACAAAGCAAGAAAGGATTTTAACCAAGTTATTGGTTTGGGCCCAAAACCCAAAGGTTTCCAACGTAAGCCAATAAAGGACCAAGCCTTTTGATTTCAACCCTTATCTCGAGAGTTATTTACGGGATTATGAATAGTAATCCGTTTACGATATTTTTCCAAGATAATGATATGGGGACATATAAGCCTAATTAAGTATGAATGTTGGTTTGATTACCAACATTTATAAGTACAGAATTCTTATCCTATGTCCTTATTATAACAGGAGATAACCTGCTGTTGTGTCCGGAATTAGAGCGACGCATTAGTGGACATAGTAGACGAGGTAAGTACAAACCTCACCTACAGTATGGAAAATAGTAATCTATTTTCAAGTATATGACATGTTACACGTTATGCCATGTTATGCTATGTCATGCTATTTATGCTATGCCATGTTATGCTATGTCATGCTATGTTATGCTATGCCATGTTATGTTATGTCATGTTATGCCATGTTATGATACGATAAACCATGTTAATTATGTTAAACCAGGATACATTAAGTATGCCATGTCTAGTTCATGTACATTATGACTATTAAGATCACATGTAAAGACTCTTAGTCTTGGAAATATAACAAGACTAAGACTAAACCAAGACAAGTAAGGTGTCGTACCAACCTCCTGTTGATGCAGGAGGATCATGTATGTTTCAAGTTATAATTATCAACCTTCCGTTGATGCGTGAAGGTCATGTTCATGTTTTCCAGAATGGTTAAGGGCCTTGCAAACCCTGACGTTCTGAGGCTTGCGCGCTTTTGGTACGTACACTAGGGGCCCACATGTTAAACAAGATAATAAGTTTCAAGTCAATAATTGGTTATAAAAGACTCATAATTAATTCATGCATGAGTTGCACGACATTGTTATATTTTGTGAGATTATGTTTGTACTTGCTGAGCGAAAGCTCATCAGTATATTTCATACTGTAGGTAAGAGGCCTGCAGCTTAATTGGTGGGCCAGGTGGATGATGCGGCGGGTGAAGGGCGGTGTGGGGATACCACTACGCAAAATCTTCCGCGAAGTTATGATAAGTTTAAGTTTATATATATTTTAAAGACAGTTATGTTGTATAAAATTATGAGGATTTAAAGACATGAAAATTTTAGTAAGAAGTATGTATGTTTTTATCTTAGTATGTATGTATGATAAGTTTCCATATGAGTAACTCTATTTTATATGTAAGTTTGAAAAAAAAAAAAAATTTATTCTCGATTTTCCAAGCAAGTTTAAGCAGTGTTATAAGTCCAAGTATGTATGGTAACTGCCCTACGTAGGTTGGGGCGTTACAAA
>CM046372.1:6920320-6971104 GCA_025413025.1 Ficus hispida | reverse complement strand
GATAAGCAGTATAGGAAATATACTACGAAAACGTCTTTATAAATAAGATAGCATGAGTAAAATTTAAAACCACCATAGAAAAATCAAGCACACCAAGTAGGATACTAAGGGCAAAAAGGACTTAAAGAAATAAGAAAATTTTTATACAGTCCATTTTTGCACAGATAAATTTTGGACTGCAAAATATACTACAGTACTGTGTATTAGTGAACACAGTATTAGAAATATCTGTGTAGCTCAAAAATGGATTGCATATTGAAGAAAAGAGCCAAACAAGGCCTTATGGTGACATCACCTTGATGACATCACCTTATCCATTAATTATGACATCATTTTGGAATTAAGAAAAATTTGGAAAGTAATTAGGAAGATTCTAGACACTTCATGGCCGGCCACCTTGCATGCTTTTGTGCAAAATGTTAGTTTTTGAAGGACTATTTAGCAATTTTGCAAAATTTAAATGCCTATAAATAGGGGTGCATTTTATTCAAAAAAATCAGAAAATTTGGAGAGGTTCTGCCCATTTTCCAGCTCCAAAAACCGCCCTTGATCAGCCAAGAAAAAAAAAAAAAAACCAAAATCCAAGTGTGGGAATTAGTGGTGAAGTTCGGATTTCACCTAGGAACCAAGAGGAAAAGCTGAAAAATTTTTGGAAAACCATTTTGGCCAAGGGGGCCGGTTGTGGGTGAGCTGAAAAGGAAGAGAAAAACTGATTGGGAACAAGGGGGAGTGATCAGATTTTTGGTGAAAATCAGCAGCCAAAAGAAACCAAAACTTTCGGGTAGGCTAGGGGGAGGCCGAATTCACCAAGGAGCCAAGGAAAGGGAGAAAATTCTTGGAACCAAACCCTAACCATTCTTAGGGTCAAGAAAGGTAATCTTTCATGGCCTTAAGCTTTTTCAATTTGATTCAATTTGAAATTTAATTGTATTTCAAGTTGTCAAATTGTATGAGCATAAGCTCAATTTTTACTAATTGCCTTAGTTTAGGAAGTTAGATATGTGCTTGATTAGGACTTAAGGGTGGTTTGAATTTATTAAGTTTTGCATGATTTAATTGATGCTTGATTTAATTATGTGGTATGTATGTTAGCTGCTGCCTAGAGTTATATGTCCCCTAAGTGAATTTAAGTTGACCTAGAATGGTTAAAAAGGTTGCATGGCTAATGTTGATCAAATTATGCAACTTTGGAAATTAAGCATACCCTAGAATTCTAGAAAAGAATAATGGGTTGCATGGCTGAATTTTAAATGTGTTTAAAGAAAATGTACATTAGAAAAAGCGATGTGTGTTGATGTTAAGCTCCCGCTGTGGTCGGTTGAGGTAGTGTGCGCGATTAGGACGTAAAACAAAAATCGAAACCGAAAACTGCCATTTCGGGTAGAAATTGGCCAGTCTCGGGAAAATCAGATTTTTGAGGCCTTTAGAGGCCGATTTTGGAAAAAATTAAAACACAAAAGTTGTTCAGAACAGTTTTTCCTAGAGGGTAACGCGAATGGATTTGAAAAATGAGGCTCCAATGGCCTCCGTTTTTACAAAAATCCGAGGCTAATCTGCCCAGACCTAGTCTACACGTCCAGTAAGTTCAAATTAAAACTGACAAGAATCCAAGCAGAACTGGGTTTTTCTTAAAACACGAAAGTTTTATAATTTTTCAAGAGCAAGAACTTTCGTGAAGACAAGTTTTTCAAAATCAGTCTGGATTTTTAAATACAACCTGAACTATGAAAACTGTGCAGAGAGCAAGAAATTTCTGCACAGGATCTTCTAAAACAAAACAGAAAAACTGTATTTTTCACAAAACCCATTGTTTTGACTACTAAACTGTTCCAATGGCAGTTTTCAGCCCTTAACAATTTATAAAACGTACTCATAAATTTTCAAGGATTTTTGAAAGAAAAACCTAAGTTTTCTAAAAAAACAAAGCAAGAAAGGATTTTAACCAAGTTATTGGTTTGGGCCCAAAGCCTAAGGTTATCCAACGTAACCCAATGAAGGACCAAGCCTTTCGATTTCAACCCTTATCTCGAGGTTATTTACGGGATTATGAATAGTAATCCGTTTACGATATTTTTCCAAGATAATGATATGGGGACATATAAGCTTAATTAAGTATGAATGTTGGTTTGATTACCAACATTCTATAAGTACAGAATTCTTACCCTATGTCCATATTATAACAGGAGATAACCTGCTGTTGTGTCCGGAATTAGAGCGACACATTAGTGGACATAGTAGACGAGGTAAGTACAAACCTCACCTACAGTATGGAAAATAGTAATCTATTTTCAAGTATATGACATGTTTACACGTTATGCCATGTTATGCTATGTCATGCTATGTTATGCTATGCCATGTTATGCTATGTCATGCTATGTTATGCTATGCCATGTTATGTTATGTCATGTTATGCCATGTTATGATACGATAAACCATGTTAAGTTATGTTAAACCAGGATACATTAAGTATGCCATGTCTAGTTCATGTACATTATGACTATTAAGATCACATGTAAAGACTCTTAGTCTTGGAAATATAACAAGACTAAGACTAACCAAGATAAGTAAGGTGTCGTACCAACCTCCTGTTGATGCAGGAGGATCATGTATGTTTCAAGTTATAATTATCAACCTTCCGTTGATGCGTGAAGGTCATGTTCATGTTTTCCAGAATGGTTAAGGGCCTTGCAAACCTTGACGTTCTGAGGCTTGCGCGCTTTTGGTACGTACACTAGGGGCCACATGTTAAACAAGATAATAAGTTCAAGTCAATAATTGGTTATAAAAGACTCATAATTAATTCATGCATGAGTTGCACGACATTGTTATATTTTGTGAGATTATGTTTGTACTTGCTGAGCGAAAGCTCATCAGTATATTTCATACTGTAGGTAAGAGGCCTGCAGCTTAATTGGTGGGCCAGGTGGATGATGCGGCGGGTGAAGGGCGGTGTGGGATACCACTACGCAAAATCTTCCGCGAAGTTATGATAAGTTTAAGTTTATATATATTTTAAAGACAGTTATGTTGTATAAAATTATGAGGATTTAAAGACATGAAAATTTTGTAAGAAGTATGTATGTTTTTATCTTAGTATGTATGTATGATAAGTTTCCATATGAGTAACTCTATTTTATATGTAAGTTTGAAAAAAAAAAAAAAAATTTATTCTCGATTTTCCAAGCAAGTTTAAGCAGTGTTATAAGTCCAAGTATGTATGGTAACTGCCCTACGTAGGTTGGGGCGTTACAAGTTTGGTATCAGAGCGGTATCCTGCAGCCTACTTCACCTTGCCTCACATCACTTCCGCCACGGCCCAAGTAAGTTAAGTTATTTTTCTTATGATTAGAAATTAGTTAGAAGCTCACGTGCGTAGTAAGCATCTGTCGTCAACGGTCACGCCGGGAACTTCTCGCATTATGGAATTAGCTCGACGTTATGGAAGTTATATGTGGTATTTGTGGAACTTTGCCACATAAGAAAAATATTGGATACAAGGATAACGTTGGGTGGTGCCTTCGCTTGGTGGTGGCAATTAAGTGACATATGAACATGATGGGAAAGTTTTACACCTTCCTAAATGTTATACTTATACATTTATGTTATGAAGCAGATATGGATAAGATTATGATGGATTCAGATATATTCCATGATTATGTTATGATATGGAATTAAGATTATGGTTCTATATAAAGACATGATTTCATTAAACAAGGAGCTTATTTCATACATTTTTTTTTTATGTAGAACCATGCCACCCAAGCGTAGAACGGCTCAGACCCAGAACGTTGATCTTGCGGCCCAGATGAATGAATTAAGACAAATGATGTTAGCCAACAACAAGAGATAGGTGGGCTTAGAGCTCAGTTGGCTCAGCAAAATCAGGGACCTCCTAATGTCAGAGTACCACCAGCACCTGTGAATCAGCCTGCTGCACCGGAAATTCCTGATGCTGACCCGGTGATTCCAGAAAACCCGATAGCTCCTGAAGTGCCTGATGTGCCTTTGGCTGTTCCGCCAGCACCTATGGTTCGAACTCCGGAACAATTATATGACAGATTTCGGCGCATGAAGGCACCGGAATTCGAAGGATCAACAAACCCAATTGAGGCCGACAACTGGTTGATTGACCTCCAGGTTATCTTGAACTTTCTCAAGCTCGATGAGAAGAAAAAGTTCTCTGTGCATCCTTTATGCTGAGGAAAGATGCTCGCCTCTGGTGGGAAACAGTCCAGATCAGGCGAGATGTTACCCAAATGACTTGGGAGGACTTTGTTGAGGAATTTAAGGAGAAGTACTTCAACACTGACGTTATGGAAGCTCAACAAGACGAATTCAATAATTTTCGTCAGGGTAATCTATCGGTAGCTGAGGCGGTGAAAAAGTTTGAGCAACTAGCACGTCTTTGTCCTCACCTTATCGGCTCCGAGAGAGTCAAGGTAAGAAGGATGATGAGGATGTTCCGCTCGGATTTGGCCGTAGTAATTAGCAGTGGCCCCTACCTACCAATCACCGTTGCTGAATGTGTCAGCCGGGCGATACGAGCTGAGTATTGGGTAGGTCAGAACAAAGAACAACGGGCTAAGTTTTTTAAGGAAAAGAGAGAAGAGAAGGCCCAAGTTAAGCAGATTCAAGCAAGACCAAGCCAACCTCCGCAGCAGAAAGGGCAGGGAGGATCTTTTGGGCAACACAGCAACAACAGGCAATACGGCAGTAGTCAACAGAAGAGGAAGTGGAATGGAGGGGGTCAGGGGAATCAACAAAATTTTCCCCAGAAACGGAATGCCCCTGATAGCAGCATGAATCCCACTTGTCAGAAATGTGGGAAGAAGCACCCGGGAGACTGCCGTGCTGGAACTAATCGTTGTTTTCTGTGTGGTAAGGAAGGCCACTATGCTAAGGACTGCAATGCTAATTCCCAGAATCCGCAGCACCAACAAAGGAGTCAGGGGTATCAGCTTCATGCAGCACAGATGAAGCTCGAAGGACCTGAAATCTCTCAAGGCAGGCTTGAAGCTCCAGCAACTCAAGGGCGCATTTATGCCTATACTAAGGAGGATGTTCAAGCAGGACGATCTACAGTGGTGACAGGTCAGCTTCCTTTCGCCAGCAAGATGCTTATGTGTTAATTGATTCTGGAGCTACGCATTCATTCACATCACCTAGGTTCGCTAAGAAACTAGGTAGAGGAAGCGATAGGATTGGAAGAACTTTCAGAACTGCATTACCCTCCGGAGAAGTTCTGTTGTCTGATTATTGGATACGTCATGTTCCAATAATTATACGTGGTAGGGAAATGTATGTCAATTTGATTGTCATTGATCTGTATGACTACGACGTCATTTTGGGTATGGATTTCTTGGGGAGATACAACGCGGTTATAGACTGTCAACGTCGGATAGTCACGTTCAAGCCAATTGGAGGTGAGGAATTCATTTTTAGAGGATCGACTCCGAAACAGTCGAAAATGCTCATTTCTGCGCTAAAGGCCAAGAAGTTGTTGGCAGAAGGATGTATGGGATTTTTAGCCAACATGGTGGATAAGGCTCAAGAAACTAAGAGCAGGCCGGAGGAAGTACCGATAGTCAAGGATTTTATTGAAGTTTTTCCTGAGGATTTACCAGGATTACCACCGGAGCGAGAGATCTCTTTTGAGATCGAATTGCTTCCTAGATCGGCACCAGTATCCAAGGCACCTTATAGGATGGCCCCCACTGAACTTAAGGAATTGCAACTTCAGTTGCAAGAGCTCCTGGATCGAGGATTCATCCGTCAGAGCTATTCACCATGGGGAGCCCAGTTTTATTTGTTAAAAGAAGGATGGCACTTTTAGGATGTGCATTGACTATCGGGAATTGAACAAGATTACCATCAAGAATAAGTATCCATTGCCCAGGATCGATGATTTGTTCGATCAATTGAAAGGAGCTTCAATTTTTTCAAAAATTGACCTGCGATCGGGATATCATCAGCTTCGAATAAGGCAAGGAGACATTCCCAAGACGGCCCTTCGTACGCGGTATGGACATTACGAGTTGCTCGTTATGCCATTTGGATTGACAAATGCTCCAGCTGCTTTTATGGACCTGATGAATCGAGTATTCAAGGACTACTTGGATAAGTTTGTTATCGTCTTTATAGATGATATCTTGATTTATTCAAGATCTAAGGAGGAGCATGAGGAGCATCTAAGGATTACCTTACGGATTTTAAAGCAAAACCAGCTTTATGCTAAATTCACTAAGTGTGAATTTTGGTTGGAGAAGGTCCATTTCTTAGGACATGTGGTTTCCAGGGAAGGCATATCCGTAGATCCGGCCAAGATTGAAGCCGTCAGTAAATGGCCAGCTCCGACAAGTGTCAGCGAAGTACGTAGTTTCCTTGGCTTAGCAGGCTACTACCGACGTTTCGTCGAGGGATTTGCTAAGATTGCAGTGCCGCTCACCGCACTTACACGGAAAGGAAAGAAGTACGAATGGACTGCAAAGTGTGAAGAACACTTTCAAGAGCTAAAAAGTAAGCTGACTAGTGCTCCAATTCTTACGATTCCAGTGGTAGAGGAAGGGAACTTCGTGATATACAGCGATGCTTCCAAGATAGGATTAGGAGCCGTCCTCATGCAAAATGGAAAAGTGATCGCGTATGCTTCCCGACAGCTTAAGGATCATGAGAAAAACTATCCGACGCATGATTTGGAACTTGCGGCGGTAGTATTTGCACTCAAAATTTGGAGACACTACCTTTATGGCACTAAGTGTGAAGTTTATACGGATCATCAGAGTTTGAAGTATATCTTCACCCAGAAGGAGCTTAACATGAGGCAAAGAAGATGGCTCGAGCTGGTAAAGGATTATGACATCGACATCCGTTATCATCCGGGGAAGGCCAACAAAGTAGCCGATGCTCTAAGTCGGAAGTCGATTTCCTCGATGAGATCAATTCAGCCATTGATCGAGCCCCTTCAAAGGGAGCTAGTAGAAGCTGGAATAGAGCTTATTACGGGAGGTTTAGCTGCCCTAACCTTCCAACCTACCATTTTGGATGGCATAAAGGAGCGTCAAGAAGGAGATGCCTCACTGCTTAGGACGAGGAACGAAGTCCTAGAAGGGAAGGAGTCAGACTTCAACATATCTGACGAGGGCATACTCTATCGGAAAAATAGACTATGCATTCCTAATGAAGACGAGTTGAAGGAACGGATCTTGAAAGAAGCTCATGAGACTCCGTATTCCGTTCATCCTGGAGCCACAAAGATGTACAAAGACTTGAAGGAAAGCTTTTGGTGGCCCAAGATGAAGAATGACGTTGCCACGTTCGTTAGTAAATGTCTTACGTGCCAAAAAGTGAAGGCTGAACATCAACGTCCCGAGGGAGAATTGCAGAAAATTTCCATCCCAGAATGGAAATGGGACCAAGTGACGATGGATTTCGTGGTTGGTCTACCCCGAACTCCCAGCGGCAACGATGCTATTTGGGTGATTGTCGATCGATTGACGAAATCCGCACACTTCTTGGCCATCAAGCTTAGCTTCTCAGTGGAGCAGCTAGCGGACCTGTACGTCGCGCAGATCGTTCGCTACCATGGGATCCCCAAATCGATCATCTCATATCGTGATGGTCGTTTCACTTCTAAATTTTGGAGGAGTGTACATCAAGCAATGGGTACAAAGCTTACTTTTAGTACAGCTTTTCACCCACAGACGGATGGACAATCAGAGAGAACCATTCAGACTCTAGAAGATATGTTACGAGCATGTGTGATGGACTTCAAGGGAACTTGGGATAAGAAGCTTCCTTTGATTGAATTCTCGTACAACAACAGTTTCCATGCTTCGATTGGAATGGCCCTTATGAAGCTCTCTATGGAAGAAGGTGTAGATCTCCAGTCCATTGGTACGAAACAAGAGAGAAAGAACTTGTGTCTACGGACTTTATACGGAGAACCACTGAGGCCATAAAACTTATACATCGACGGATGGAAACTGCATTTAGTCGACAAAAGAGTTATGCCGACAAACGCAGAAGGCCTCTAGAATTCCAAGTAGGAGACTTGGTTTTCCTCAAGATTGCTCCGTTCAAAGGAGTCATGAGATTTGGAAAGAAAGGAAAACTAAGTCCGAGATATATAGGACCATTCGAAGTACTCGAAAGAGTTGGTAATGTGGCCTATAAGCTGGCTTTACCCTAAGAATTAGCATATGTGCACAATGTATTTCATGTATCGATGCTAAAGAAGTACATCTCAGATCCCTCACACGTATTGAACCATGAACCAATTGAAGTTCACGAGGATTTGACTTATGAGGAGAAACCGGTTCGAATTTTGGCACGAGAAGAAAAGGTGCTAAGGCACAAAGTTATACCTTTAGTCAAGGTTCTTTGGCGAAATCATGAAGTGGAGGAAGCAACCTGGGAACGTGAAGAGGATATGAAGAAAAGCCACCCAGAATTATTCTGATTTTCGAGGACGAAAATTTTGTAAGGAGGGTGGGTTGTAATATCCAAAAATGTACATGGACTCATGATTTCCTTATACATAAGAAATCTATGTTTATATTATGTGTTTTTGTGATGTTTCGTGAAAATTGTGAATATCAATGCGAAATTCATAATTTTATCAGTAAATGTTTGAGTTCTCATTTAATTAGCTATGGGACTCAATAAGCAGTTTGCTTAGCCAAGCATGCGACCTGTGAGCAAAAAGGGAAGAAAAATCCTATGATTTCATGTTGGTCAAAACTTGACCGAAAAAGTCAAAGGTTGACCAGAGAGGTCAAATAAATGACGGTACCGAGAGTTGATAAGCAGTATAGGAAATATACTACGAAAACCGTCTTTATAAATAAGATAGCATGAGTAAAATTTAAAACCACCATAGAAAAATCAAGCACACCAAGTAGGATACTAAGGGCAAAAAGGACTTAAAGAAATAAGAAAATTTTTATACAGTCCATTTTTGCACAGATAAATTTTGGACTGCAAAATATACTACAGTACTGTGTATTAGTGAACACAGTATTAGAAATATCTGTGTAGCTCAAAAATGGATTACATATTGAAGAAAAGAGCCAAACAAGGCCTTATGGTGACATCACCTTGATGACATCACCTTATCCATTAATTATGACATCATTTTGGAATTAAGAAAAATTTGGAAAGTAATTAGGAAGATTCTAGACACTTCATGGCCGGCCACCTAGCATGCTTTTTGTGCAAAATGTTAGTTTTTGAAGGACTATTTAGCAATTTTGCAAAATTTAAAATGCCTATAAATAGGGGTGCATTTTATTCAAAAAAATCAGAAAATTTGGAGAGGTTCTGCCCATTTTCCAGCTCCAAAAACCGCCCTTGATCAGCCAAGAAAAACAAAACAAAAACCAAAATCCAAGTGTGGGAATTAGTGGTGAAGTTCGGATTTCACCTAGGAACCAAGAGGAAAAGCTGAAAAATTTTTGGAGAACCATTTTGGCCAAGGGGGCCGGTTGTGGGTGAGCTGAAAAGGAAGAGAAAAACTGATTGGGAACAAGGGGGAGTGATCAGATTTTTGGTGAAAATCAGCAGCCAAAAGAAACCAAAACTTTCGGGTAGGCTAGGGGGAGGCCGAATTCACCAAGGAGCCAAGGAAAGGGAGAAAATTCTTGGAACCAAACCCTAACCATTCTTAGGGTCAAGAAAGGTAATATTCCATGGCCTTAAGCTTTTTCAATTTGATTCAATTTGAAATTTAATTGTATTTCAAGTTGTCAAATTGTATGAGCATAAGCTCAATTTTTACTAATTGCCTTAGTTTAGGAAGTTAGATATGTGCTTGATTAGGACTTAAGGGTGGTTTGAATTTATTAAGTTTTGCATGATTTAATTGATGCTTGATTTAATTATGTGGTATGTATGTTAGCTGCTGCCTAGAGTTATATGTCCCCTAAGTGAATTTAAGTTGACCTAGAATGGTTAAAAAGGTTGCATGGCTAATGTTGATCAAATTATGCAACTTTGGAAATTAAGCATACCCTAGAATTCTAGAAAGAAAATAATGGGTTGCATGGCTGAATTTTTAAATGTGTTTAAAGAAAATGTACGTTAGAAAAAGCGATGTGTGTTGATGTTAAGCTCCCGCTGTGGTCGGTTGAGGTAGTGTGCGCGATTAGGACGTAAAACAAAAATCGAAACCGAAAACTGCCATTTCGGGTAGAAATTGGCCAGTCTCGGGAAAATCAGATTTTTGAGGCCTTTAGAGGCCGATTTTGGAAAAAATTAAAACACAAAAGTTGTTCAGAACAGTTTTTCCTAGAGGGTATCGCGAATGGATTTGAAAAATGAGGCTCCAATGGCCTCCGTTTTTACAAAAATCCGAGGCTAATCTGCCCAGACCTAGTCTACACGTCCAGTAAGTTTCAAATTAAAACTGACAAGAATCCAAGCAGAACTGGGTTTTTCTTAAAACACGAAAGTTTTATAATTTTTCAAGAGCAAGAACTTTCGTGAAGACAAGTTTTTCAAAATCAGTCTGGATTTTTAAATACAACCTGAACTATGAAAACTGTGCAGAGAGCAAGAAATTTCTGCACAGGATCTTCTAAAACAAAACAGAAAAACTGTATTTTTCACAAAACCCATTGTTTTGACTACTAAAACTGTTCCAATGGCAGTTTTCAGCCCTTAACAATTTATAAAACGTACTCATAAATTTTCAAGGATTTTTGAAAGAAAAACCTAAGTTTTCTAAAAAAACAAAGCAAGAAAGGATTTTAACCAAGTTATTGGTTTGGGCCCAAAGCCTAAGGGTTATCCAACGTAACCCAATGAAGGACCAAGCCTTTCGATTTCAACCCTTATCTCGAGGGTTATTTACGGGATTATGAATAGTAATCCGTTTACGATATTTTTCCAAGATAATGATATGGGGACATATAAGCTTAATTAAGTATGAATGTTGGTTTGATTACCAACATTCTATAAGTACAGAATTCTTACCCTATGTCCATATTATAACAGGAGATAACCTGCTGTTGTGTCCGGAATTAGAGCGACGCATTAGTGGACATAGTAGACGAGGTAAGTACAAACCTCACCTACAGTATGGAAAATAGTAATCTATTTTCAAGTATATGACATGTTTACACGTTATGCCATGTTATGCTATGTCATGCTATGTTATGCTATGCCATGTTATGCTATGTCATGCTATGTTATGCTATGCCATGTTATGTTATGTCATGTTATGCCATGTTATGATACGATAAACCATGTTAAGTTATGTTAAACCAGGATACATTAAGTATGCCATGTCTAGTTCATGTACATTATGACTATTAAGATCACATGTAAAGACTCTTAGTCTTGGAAATATAACAAGACTAAGACTAAACCAAGACAAGTAAGGTGTCGTACCAACCTCCTGTTGATGCAGGAGGATCATGTATGTTTCAAGTTATAATTATCAACCTTCCGTTGATGCGTGAAGGTCATGTTCATGTTTTCCAGAATGGTTAAGGGCCTGCAAACCCTGACGTTCTGAGGCTTGCGCGCTTTTGGTACGTACACTAGGGGCCCACATGTTAAACAAGATAATAAGTTTAAGTCAATAATTGGTTATAAAAGACTCATAATTAATTCATGCATGAGTTGCACGACATTGTTATATTTTGTGAGATTATGTTTGTACTTGCTGAGCGAAAGCTCATCAGTATATTTCATACTGTAGGTAAGAGGCCTGCAGCTTAATTGGTGGGCCAGGTGGATGATGCGGCGGGTGAAGGGCGGTGTGGGATACCACTACGCAAAATCTTCCGCGAAGTTATGATAAGTTTAAGTTTATATATATTTTAAAGACAGTTATGTTGTATAAAAATTATGAGGATTTAAAGACATGAAAATTTTATAATAAGTATGTATGTTTTTATCTTAGTATGTATGTATGATAAGTTTCCATATGAGTAACTCTATTTTATATGTAAGTTTGAAAAAAAAAAAAAAATTTATTCTCGATTTTCCAAGCAAGTTTAAGCAGTGTTATAAGTCCAAGTATGTATGGTAACTGCCCTACGTAGGTTGGGGCGTTACAAATTCGGCCTCTAAAGGCCTCAAATTTCATTTTCCATAAAACTGGCCAGTTTATATCTGAACTTGCAGTTTTCGTTCTTAAGTCCGTTACTCGTCCTAATACACACACACTACCTCAACCGACCACAGCAGGAGCCTAAAATCACACATGCAGCGTTTCTAACGTTCCAATCCAACATTCTTGTGATTCGATCACGTCCATGTAAGCCAACAATGAAATTGCACCACCTAGGGTTTGCATGGTTCTAGATTCATTCAAACCATTCTATCCATGTCTATTTTAGCAACCCAACATACCAATCTAAATCATGCTTGAACATATATGGGGGACATACAACTCATCACATCTAGCATGCAACCCTATTGATCAAACAAGCATAAGCATTTAATAAAACAAAGCTCATAAATCAACCACCTTAACCTAATCAAGCACCACCACAAAATCCTAAACTAAGGCAATAAAATAAATTGAGCTTATGCTCATACAACTTTTAACTTGAAATACATATAAATTTCAAATTGAAACTTAGTTAAAGAGTTTATGGCTATGGGAGAGTTACCTTGATCAACCCTAGGAGTTGTTAGGTTTTGGGTCCAAAATTTTCTCGCCCCCTTGGTTCCAACTAGCAACCGGCCTTCTCCCCCAAGGCTACCAAAAAATTTATGTCACTTGGTGGTGCTCCAACAACTTCCGGCCTGTAACGACCCACCTAGCATAGGCCGTTACCATACATACATACATGCGTACTTATTTATTTGGCGTAACGTAAACAGCGGAAATTTTTTTTTTTTTTTATATGCGGATACTTGAAATACATATATAAGGATGTTTGCATACGAAATAATTTACATAATAAGATCAAAACGCGAAGCGGTTATAACCCCCACATTTCACAGCTTGCCCTGCCCCGCTCGCCACCTTGCACCATCAGTTGCCTGTAGGTTGCTTACCTACAGCATAGACGTAAGTCACGTGAGCTTTCGCTCAACAAGTACAACATATACATATCCGCGATAATAAACATAATCATAGATTGTTATCACCTCACATATCATTGCATATCATACATAGCATACTCAACTCATCGTATCATAACATAACTTATAATAACATACATAACATCGCATAATATATGCATGAACCAATTGTGCTCTTATTATGCCATCGTATTCATTCTTAACTTATCTTACTTATGGGTCCCTTATCATGAGTGTACGTACCGGGCGCGCAACTATGATTTGGTTGGGGCGGCCAGTCCATTTCTGTAATAACTAGAATTTCTCTATGTTACAATTTCTTGTATAGAAATTTGAATTGTACCGTGGAGGTAGTTATGCAAAAGCCCGGATTAGGGTTTTTATTGAAATTTGTGAGTTCTTATGCGTTATAAGACTCAAAAATGATTGCTTAGTCAAGCATGATACCTTTTTAGTGAAAAGGTACAAAAACGTGATGATTTTTATTTTGGTCAAAGTTTGACCAAAAGACGTCAAAGTTGACCACGAAAGTCAAAGTTGACCAAGAGAGTCAACATTGGCCAAGAAAGGCAACATCGACTAAGAGAAGTCAAGGATTGCCTAAAAAGGTCAACTAGATGTCCAAACTTAAGTATGTGATGCAGTATGAGGTATATACTGCGAATAGCCATTTTTACAACGCAGATAGTAAGAATAAGTTTTAAAACCATCATAGAAAAATCAAGCACATTAAGTAGGATAATAAAGGCTAAAGGGCTTGGAGCAAAAAGGAAAAGTTTCGTACAGTCCATCATTACGCAGATAAAATTTTAGACTGTAGTATAAAAGCTTGTACTGTGTATAAGAGAGCACAGTATTAAAAATACCTGTTTGGCATTAAAAAGGATTGTCTACTAAGGGAAAAAGCCAAACAAAGCTTTTATGGATGATGTCATTAGCTTTTGGAATTATGACATCATTTATGGAATTAACTAAGATTGGAAAGAAAGTTGGAAAACTCTAGAATGGCTAGGTGGCCGGCCAACTAAGAGGATTTAAGGGAAAAATTGAAATTTTTGGAGGGTTTTTGGTGCAATTTGAAGAGTTTGGCCTCACCTATAAATAGGTGGCCATTTGAACATTTTGTTCACAAAAATTGTGAAAAGCAACCAAACTTTGCCCAATTTCTTCCTCACCAAAACCCAACTTTGAGAGGTGCCAAAGAGAAAGAAAAAGTTTGGAAAACCAAGGAATTAATCCTAGGAGGGTTCGGATTGCACTAGGAATCAAGCCAAAAAGCTGAAAAAAATTTTGGAACCAAGATTGGCCATAGTGGCCGGTTGTGTGGCAGCAGCAAGGTGGAAGGGAAATTGAAGGGGAAAACAAGTTGGAAGGTGGCTGATTCTTGTGGAAAGTGGCCGTAGAGTGTAAGGACAAACCACTAGGTGGCTGGAAAATTTCTGGTGCTCATTGAAGGAGCAAGGCCGGCTGCACCAAGGAGAAAGGAAAAGAGAAATTTTTGAGCCAAGCAAGCCTACCCATTGGATTAAGTGAGGTAAAATTCTCTTGAACCTTAAATCTTTCAATTCAAGTTTTAAATTGAAGATTTAAGTGTATTTCAAGTTGGATTGTAATGAGCATAAGCTCAATTTAATTTCCGAGCCCTAGCCTAGATTTAAGGGTGTATGTGCTTGATTAGTTTAGTATGGTGTTAAATGGTGGTTTGTTTGATAGTTTTAATTATGTTTATGTTGTTGATTTCTAGAGTTGCATGATTAGGAGGATTAGTGGTTATATGTCCCCTAAAAATCTGTCAAAACAGATTATGAATGGCATGTTAGGGTATTAGATTGATTTGTGTATACTATGGTTGGTAGAATTAGAAACAAGCCAACCCTAACCCTTAAAGATGCAAATTGTTGTTTGACTTGCATGGACGGGTTTGAGCTCCATGTGAGTTAAAACGGGACGTTAGAAAGCGTGCATGATGATCCTAGGCTCCCGCTGTGGTCGGCTAAGTTAGTGTGCTCGTTTTAGGACCGAAAACGATTAAGAGATAGAAAACTGCCATTTCGGGTTCATTCTGCCCAGTTTTCTGAAAACCTAAATTTGAGGCCCTTAGAGGCCGAATCTTGCAAAACTTAAAACACAAAAGTTGCAGGGAAGGGGTTTTCCTGTAGGGCAACATGGACAGTTTTCAAAAATAAGGCTCCAACGGCCTTCGTTTTTGTGGAAACCCGAGCCTGACCATGCCCAGTTTTTATGCACGGCCAGGTGACTTAAACCGGGTAAATGAATGAGTTAAGTTCCGAACTGGATTTTGAGCAAAACATGAAAGTTTTAGGATTTTCCAAGATCTAAAACTTTCATGAAGAAAAGTTTTTCAGATTCGGTCTGGATTTCTAAATAAAAAATTGGAGTTTTAAAACTGTGTAGGAAACAGGAAATTCCTGCACAGGATTTTGTAAACAAAACAGAAAAACTGTTCCAAAGGCAGTTTTTAGTGTTTAATTGTTTTGTGGTTTAAAACCCAATATCTTGACCACTAAAACTGTTCCAATGACAGTTTTCAGCTCTTAGCATGTTATACTCATATGATTTCAATGATTTTAAAGAAAATCCTAAGTTTTCAAAAGTAGTTTTAAAAAAAAAAAGTTCGGTGAGCAATAACCGGAAAAAAGATGCCGAGTTATTGGTTTGGGCCCTAAGCCCAAGGGTTATCCAACGTAACCCAATAAAATGATAAGAATAACTAGTGGGGCCTAAAAATCAGGGCTACTGAAGAGTAACCCAATGGAATGAATTTTCAAGCAAGCTTAGGCCCAAGGTTAGGTTCAATAACCTAACACAGTTATGAAAGGCTGTTTAGCCAAGGTTACTTTATGTGACCAACCTAAGTATGTTCTAAACCCTAGGGTTATCTGTGATACTGAGAAAGTATCCGACATTGTATTAACGTAAGGGGTATATAACCACAAATAGGTATGAATGTTGGTTTGATTACCAACATTCTGTAAGAACATAATTCTTACTCTATGTCCTCTGATATAGCAGGAAATAGCCTGCCGAGGTATCCTGAAGTGGATCAGCGAGTCTCAGGACATAGTACTCAAGGTAAGTACAACTCCTCCTACAGCATAGGCTTTTGTTGTATACTTGCCAAGTATGTTTGATGTTTATGATGGAATGATGTTATGTTTATGATATAACTATGTTAAGTTTATGAATATGAAATTATGGCATGATATTAAGTTATGAGCATTATTTATGTATAGTGACATCACGAAACATGTTCACTAATAAGAACAAGTATGAGTTCATGAAAAGTAAGTATGATGGCAAGCAAGCTTGCCTGTGTCGTACCGACCCGCGTTAGGTCGGGTTGGACTGTGGTTTGAGTTGGAAATGGACTGGCCACCCTAACCAAATCATAGTTGCGCGCCCGGTACGTACACTCAAGATAAGGGGCCCATAAGTAAGATAAGTTAAGAATGCATAAGATGGCATAATAAGAGCATAATCGGTTCATGCATATATTATGCGATGTCATGAAATGGTATGTATGTTATGATGAGTTAAGTATGTTATGTATGCTATGAGGAATTAAGTATGATTATGTTGTTGCGGTTATGTATGTTGTACTTGCTGAGCGAAAGCTCACGTGTGTTACGTCTATGCTGTAGGTAAGCAACCTACTGGCAACGGATGATACAAGATGGCGAGCGTGGTGGGTGGACTGTGAAATGTGGGGATATTAACCGCTACGCGTTTCGTTCTTATTATGTATATTATTTCAGCTTTTACATTATTATGCGTTTCATTTATTCCGCACCGTATAAAAAAAAAAAATTCCGCTGCTTACGCTCATTATTTAAGTATGTATGTGTATGTATGTATGTATGTATGGTAACGGCCTGTGCTAGGCGGGTCGTTACAATTTCCAACTCAAACCACAGTCCAACCCGACCTAACGCGGGTCGATACGTCACAGGCAAGCTTGCTTGCCATCATACTTACTTTTCATGAACTCATACTTGTTCTTATTAGTGAACATGCTTCGTGATGTCACTATTCATAATTATGCTCATATCTTAACATCATGCCATAATCTCATACTGATGAACTTCACATAGTCATATCGTAAACATAACATTATTCCATCATAAACATCAAACATACTTGGCAAGTATACAACAAAAGCCTATGCTGTAGGCGGAGTTGTACTTACCTTAAGTACTATGTCCTGAGACTTGCTGATCCTCTTCAGGATACCTCGGCAGGCTATTTCCTGCTATATCAGAGGACATAGAGTAAGAATTATGTTCTTACAGAATGTTGGTAATCAAACCAACATTCATACCTAGTTATAGTTATATGTTCCCCCTTCTTAAACAAAGCCGGATACTTTCTCAGTATTACGGATAGCCCTAGGGATTAGGGTTTACTACACTTAAAGTGTACTCTGATTGGTCACACAAAGTAACCTTAGCTAAACAGCCTTTCTTAGTAGCGTTGGACTACTATTCTTAAATCTTGGGCCTATGCCTTCTAATAAACAACTCAAAGGATTATTTCAAATAACCCGAGTTTTTAGGCCCAACTAGTCATTTTCACTATTATATTGGGTTACGTTGGATAACCCTTGGGCTTAGGGCCCAAACCAATAACTCGGAATCTTTCCCGATTATGGTTCACTCAACTCGATTAAAACTCTTTCTTTACTTCGGAAAAACTTAGGGTTTTAAGATCATTTTATTAAAAACTTAGAATCTGATGAGCGGGTCTTTGTAAAAATTATTAAAAACAGAAACTGCCTTTGGAACAGTTTCTCACTGAGAATTAGTCAGTGGATGTGCAGAAATGTCATTTTCCTGCACTGTTTTAGAACACTCTGTGCAGGAATTTCTTGTTCACTGCACAGTTTTGAAACCCGATTTTCTATTTAAAAATCCAAGTCGAATTTGAAAAAGTTTTCTTCATGAAAGCTTTAAAGCATTCAAAATCCTAAAACTTTTGTTTTGAACTCGAGACCCAAATCGGTCTCTAACCCACTCCTTTAACCTGTTAAACTCACCTGGCCGTGTATAGGGTCTGGGCACGGTCAGGCTCGGGTTTTCACAAAAACGAAGGCCATTGGAACATTATTTTTGAAAACTGTTTGCATTGCCCCTTAGGAAAAACCCTTATCTACAACTTTTGTGTTTTATGTTTTTCCAAAATCAGCCTCTAAGGGCCTCAAAACTGACTTTCCAGAAAACTGGTCAGTTTGAACCCGAATTGGCAGTTTTCGATTTCTTAATCATTTTCGGTCCTAAAACGAGCACACTAACTCAACCAAACTCAGAGGGAGCCTACAATCACCATGCAACGTTTTTCTATCGTCCCAAATTGACTTACATGAGCCCCCACATGATCATGTAAATCAAATAACCAAATTGCATTAATTAAGGTTAGGGTTTTGCTTGATTCTTAATTTCTACCAACATAGCATACACATTTCAATCTAACAACCTAACATGCCATTAACATTCTGTTGGGCAGATTTGGGGAAACATACAACCCCTAATTAATCTAGCATACAATCATACTCATAAGCACATACAAATGCACAATTAAACATCAATCAAACATAGCTTAAAATACTAAATCAACCACCCTTAACTAATCAAGCACACACTAAAAATCTGACCTAGGGCAGAATTTAAATTGAGCTTATGCTCATTACAAACCAGCTTGTAATACATTTAAATCTCTAATTTAGAACTTGAATTGAGAGATTTAAGGGCTAAGAGAATTTTTACCTTACTTATTCCAAATGTGGGTCTGCTTGGCTCAAAAATTCTCTCTTCCTTTCTCCTTGGTGCAGCCGGCCTTAGCTCCTCCCAATGAGCCTAAAATTTTCCAGCCACCTAGGGACTGCTCCAACCAAGACTCCGGCCACTTCACACAAAAATCAGCCACTCACCAACAGATTTCCTTCTCACTTTTTTCCTCTAACTTGCTGCTGCCTTACAGCCGGCCACCAATGGCCAATTGGCTTCCAAATTTTTTTCCAACTTTCTAACTTACTTCCTAATGAAACCCGAACTCTCCTAGGACTATTTCCTTAAGTTTCCAAGCTTTTTTTCTCTCTTTCTTGGCTGATTTCAAGTTCGGTTTTGTGAGGAAGAAATTGGGCAAAGTTTGGCTATGATTTCCAATTTTTGTGAGCCAAAACTGTCAAATGGGTCTACTATTTATAGGAGGAGGAGAACTCTTCAAATTGCTCCAAAAACCCTCCAAAAAATTCAATTTTTGCACCAAGTCCCCTTAGTTGGCCGGCCACCTAGCCATTCTAGATTATTCCAAATTACTTTCCATAATTTCTTTAATTATGGAATGATGTCATAATAATAAAGCTAAGTGATCTCATCCATAAAGCTTTGTTTGGGCTTTTTCCTTAGTAAACAGTCCATTTGAATGCCAAACAGGTATTTTTAATACTGTGCTCTCTTATACACAGTACAAGCTTTTACACTACAGTCCAAAATTTGTCTGTCTAATAATGGACTATACGAAAAATTTTCTTTTCGCTTCGAGCCTTTTGGCCTTTAATCTCCTACTTAGTGTGCTTGATTTTTCTATAGTGGTTTTGAATCTAACTTAAACCATTTTATCTGAAAGAAATGGTTTTCCGCAGTATACTTCCTATACTGTTTACCATTTTTTTCAATATTGTCAAAGAATTGATCTTTCTAGTCAATCTTTAACTTTCTTGGGTCAATGTTGCCTATCCTGTCAACATGGACTCTCTTGGTCAACTTTGACGGTTTTTGGTCAAACTTTGACTTTCTGGTCAAACTTTGACTTTTGTGAAATCATAGCGTTTTTATACCTTTTTCCTCAAAAGGGCGTATGCTAAACTAAGCAATCATTTTTTAGTCTTATAAAAGCATAAGAACTCACAATTCTGAATAAAAACCCTAAACCAGACTTTTCATAAATACCTTCACGGTACAATTCAAATTTCTATACAAGAAATTGTAACATAGAAAAATTCTAGTTATTACACGGCCACTCTCCACACCTATCCCTCTTCACTTTTTCTCTTCCCTTTCTTCCTTTCCCACAACCGGCCACTTTGGCCAAAATGGGTTCAAAATTTTTTTTCAACTTCTCCTTGTGTTCTAGCTCAAAAATCCGACCACCCCTAAGGCTTTTCCTCTTTGGTTTTCTTAATTTGCTCTTTTCTTTCTTTCCTTCCTTGGGTTCGGTTTTTGAGAGGAAAAATGGGCAGAGTTTTCCTAGCTTTTCCAAATTTTGTGAACAAAAATGTTTAAATGGGTCACCTATTTATAGGTGAAGGAGAACTTTTCAAAATTACTATTTAGTCCTTAAAGAAGCAAAAATTTGCACAAAAAGGTGCATAGGTGGCCGGCCATCCCTTGGTGAACAAGGAAAGATTACTTTCCTAAATTTGCTTAATTAATTATGATGTCATAATTATGGGATAAGGTGATGTAAGTATCCTTAGGGCTTGTTTGGCCTTTTTGCTTAATATGCAGTCCATTTTAAGCTATCACAGATATTTCTAATACTGTGTTCACTAATACACAGTACTGTTATATATATTGCAGTCCAAAATTCATCTGTGTAAAAATAGACTGTATAAAAATTTTCTTATTTCCTTAATCCCTTTTGCCCTTAGTATCTAACTTGGTGTGCTTGATTTTTCTATGGTAGTTTTAAAGCCTATTAATACTATCTTGCCCGTAAAAACGGTTTTCGCAGTATATTTTCATACTGCTTTCTCATAACACTGTATAGTCATTTCTTTGACCATTTTAGTCAAACTTTGACTTTCTTGGTCAACTTTGACTTTTCTTGATCAAACTTTGACCAACATAAATCATAGAATTTTTCATCCCTTTTTACTCAAAAGGTCACATGCTAGTCTAAGCAATCATTTTTTAGTCTTATAAAATCATAAGAACTCACAAAATTTCATAAAAACTCTTGATCGAGCTTTTTCATAATTACCCCCATGGCACATATTAAATTCCTTTAAAAGGAAATAGTAATATCGAAAAACTAGGTATTACAATCTACCCCCCTTAAAAATTTTCGTCCTCGAAAATTAGAACAACTAGGGGTAGTGCTTCCTCATCTCATCTTCTAATTCCCAGGTTGTCTCTTCAACCTTATGGTTTCGCCATAAAACCTTAACCATGGGAGTGGTTCTATTTCTTAAGACATTTTCTTCCCGATCCAGAATTCACACTGGTTTCTCCTTATAAGTCAAATTAGTTTGAACCTCTACTAGTTCTTGATTAAGTACATGGGAAGGGTCTGGTACGTATTTTTTTCATCGAAACGTGAAAACATGTGCATCGAAGCTAACTTTGGTGGTAAGGCAAGCTTCTGCTCCCAATTTCCTTTGAAATCCAAGACACATGATCTTAGCATATCCTCTAGTGTCTGGATAGTTCTTTCCAACTGATCATCAGTTTGGGGTAAAATGTCGTATTGTACTTCAAGTTCAACCCCATGGTATTATGAACACTTGTCCAAAATTGTGAGGTGAAACGTTCATCACGGTCCGAGATGATCAATTTTTGGCACTCCATGCAGTCTAACGATCTGAGATACACAGATTTCTGCCCATATTTTCATCGAAAAGGTAGCCTTAATCGCGATAAAGTGGGTTGATTTGGTTAATCTATCCATAATAACCCAAATCGTGTCATTCCCACTTGCAGTCATGGGTAGTTCTCCTATAAAATCCATAGTAATTTGCGCCCATTTCCATACAGGAAGCTCTAGTTTTTACAAACCTCCTCCAGGATGTCAGTGTTCAGTTTTTCTTTCTAACAAGTTAGGCACTTTGACACGTATTTTGCCACTTTATTCTTCATATTTGGCCACCAAAATTCTTTCGAAGGTCCTTGTATATTTTGGAAACTTCTGGGTGTACCGAATACGGCGTATATGTGCTTTCGACATTATCTAATCCTTTAAAAATTCAAAGTCAGGAGCACCATTCCTTTCCTTAAAATAAATGACACCTTTGGTGGAGGTCCTAACTCCTTGTTCTTTCCGCCAGAAAGTTGCGCTTTTAGCAAAAAGGAATCCTTTCCTTGATACGACTTAATGGTTTCTAAATCTTAAGTGTGAAAACTACTGCTATGAGCTCCTACTCACGCGTAGGATAGTTTCTTTCGTGAATTTTCAGTTGTCGTGATGCATAGGCTACTACGTTCCCATTCTGCATCCGGACAGCTCTTAATCCATTTTTTTTAGAAGTGTCACTATAATTCACAAAATTTCCTGTATCTACATCAGGAATCACTAATACAGGCGCACTATTTAGTTTCCTCTTAAACTCTTGAAAATTCTTTTCACATTTCTAGGTTCATTCAAATTTCTTCCCTTTTCGAGTAAGGGCTGTTAATGGTGCAACAATCTTGGAAAAATCCCTTGACAAAATGGTGGTAGTATTTAGCTAATCCAAGAAAACTCTTTATTTCCGTAAAATTCTTGGATACCGGCCATGTACTAACCACTTCCACCTTCGCAGGGTCTACGGAAATTCCTTCCTTTAGCACCATATGACCTTAGAAACGAACTTTTTCTAACCAAAACTCTCGTTTGTGAATTTGACATATAGCTTATTTCGTTTTAACGTTTCCATCACCATCCTAAGGTGATGCTCATGTTCCTCTCTGGACTTTGAATAAAATATTGTCAATAACGACAATAATGAACTTGTCTAAATATTCTTTGAACACTTTGTTCATAAGGTCCATAAAAGCAGCTGGGGCATTAGTTAATCCAAACGGTATAACCAAAAACTCATAATGCCCCTAACTCGTTCGAAAAACCATTTTGGAGATATCTGACTCTTTGATCTTGAGCTGATGATAGCCTGATCGTGAATCGACTTTCGAGAATACTACTGCTCCTCTGAGTTGATCGAAAAGATCGTCAATTCTTGGAAGGGGATACTTGTTCTTGATCGAATCTTATACAGCTCTCGGTAATCAATACACATGCGTAATGATCCATCCTTCTTCTTTACGAACAAAACAGGCGCTCCCCACGGAGAGTGACTTTACTGGATGAATCCTTTGTCAAGTAGTTCTTATAACTACACTTTAAACTTTCTAAGTTTGGCAGGTGTCATACAGTAAGGTGCTTTCGATATTGGTGCGACTCTAAGCAATAACTCAATTTCAACCGAAATTTCCTGCTCCGGCAAAAATCCTGATAAGCCTTCCGAAAAGATATCCTTATACTCCTTTATAATGGGAGTATCTTCCGGCGGTAACTCCACTTCTCGATCTTTGTCCACTATGTCAGCTAAATATCCATGGCATCCATTAGCTAACATCTTCCAAGCCTTCATTGCCGAAACTAATCTAGTGGCTGAGCTCCGGGGCTGTCTGTAGAAGTTAAACTCTTCCTCATCGTAAGGGCTGAACGTTACACAATGCTTTTCGATAGCAATTATAGCGTTGTATTTTCCTAAGAAATCCATCCCTAAGATCACATCGAAATCCTTAAGCTTGATCGCGATGAGATCTACAAGTAATTCTCAGCCACATATAACTACGGAAGTATTTCGTGTCCAAAAAAAAAATGGTACCACAAAATCTCTCCGGATGGCAAAGAAGTTTTGAAAGGCTACTTTAACCTATCTACACATCTTCCTAATTTCTAGGCGAACTCCAAGAATATGAACGAGTGAGTGGCACCAGAATCAAACAATACAATAGTATCATAGGTGGTGATAGAAATCTAACCTGTCACCACATGTGACGTCCCTGCTTCAGTGTCTCCCTTAGTGTAGGCGTAATCCTGGCTTGGGGTTCAGGAGCCTCTAATCTACCTTGTGTAATTGAGGGTCCTTCAAGCCTGGCTTGGACTGCATGTAATTGATGAATGTTGGCATTCCGGTTCGGATAAGGAGGGTTCTGGTTCTGGTTGTTCTGAGGGCAGTTCCTTGCATAGTGCCCCTCCTTGCCACACAGGTAGCAAGCGTTTGACCCCATCCTACACACTCCCGAGTGTTTCTTTCCACACTTCTCACATGCGGGGTAGTTAGTGTTATTCCCCTCATTTCCTCTGTAGTTCCTTTTATGAGGAAAATTCCTTTGTTGACCTGGCTTGAAAAATTCCCTTTCCTCTTGTTCCTTTCAAACTGTTTGGAACCTTGCCCAGGGTTACTAGTTTGGCCCTTCGGGAACGCTTCCGAACCTTGTCGGGGCTGTGTTGGCTTTGCTACAGCCTTCTCCTCCCTTTTTGCCTTGAAGATTAGAGCCCTTGCTTCTTTGTCCTGATTTATCCAATACTCGGCTCTTATTGCCCGACTTATGCAATCGGACACCAGTGTAGGTGGGCTACTACCAGCACACACTTGTTTGGCAATGTCAGTTCAAAACATCTTCATCATTCTCCTTACTTTCTCTGTTTCACTCGGTACCAAGTCCGGGCATAACTGAGCTAATTGCTCAAACTTATTGACAGCTCCCGTACTATCATTGACCCCTGTCTAAAATTCGTGAACTCGTCCTGTTGAGCAGCAAGGACCTCCATGTTGTAGTACATCGTACGAAACTCGATCACAAAATCTTGCCAACTCATGACCGTAACATCCCAACGCATCTGTACTATCATCCACCAGTGTCGCGCGTCCTTCTTAATAGCAAAAGAAGCACAGAAAACTTTCTCCTGCTCCGTTAACCGCATGAAATCCAAAATGACTTGTATATCGATTAACCAGTTATTAGCGGCTATAGGGTCAGTCGATCTTTCGAACTCAGGCGCTTTCATCCGCCTAAATCGTTCGTACAGCAAGTCTTCCCGTACTGGCTGTGTAACGACCCGACCTAATCGCGGCCGTTAATTAACTTCATAAACATAATTACTTGCTTTGGCCTTAAACTTAATTCCCAAAATTTCAGAGGATTTTTTTTTTCTTTTTAACTTAAATAAATATTTCATAGCTTTCATGAAGTCTATGATCATTTTAAATTTTTAAAGATTCAAACACAATATAAACTTTTCAAACAGACTTGCACCTTAGAAACACTTTCTCTTTTTATTTTTCTTTATATGGGATCTAAACTTGATAATTTAATAAGTAAGAACGGAATCTAAAGTTTAAAACATCAGCATGTCAAACTTATATAATTAAAACTTATTATAGGCATATCTTAAGTTTGGTTTCTTGTAAACCAAACATACTTGGTCCAATAGAGGTCTTTTCATCGTTCAAATACGTATAACCAAAAGAGTAAAAATACATTTTAAAATATCAAACTTTCTTAACCTTGCTTGGTTAAAACATGACTCAGCATTCATTTCATATGGGTTCCTTAAAACCCAATTACTTGAAAATAGCTATTCTAAAATGATACAAATCTTTTAAAGCTTATCATAATTTAGAAGAATTACTTATTGCGGAATTTACATTTTAATGGCGGTATCCATAACCCAAGCCTCCGTTGTCTCAACACAGTTCACCAGTCCATCGAATCACCATGTTGCCTACAGCATGAACAAACATTAATGAGCTTTCGCTCAGTAAGTACAAACATAAATCTCACATAAACGAAATGCATAAATAATGCATGACATTTTATGAATCATACAATTATGCTTGCTTTTTGTTTCTTATTTTCTTATTTCATACTTATTCTTTTTCTTACTTGACTTTTTACTTTGGGCCCCATGTGTGTACGTACCATTGCGCGCGACCACAGAAAGCTAGGGTTTGCAAGGTCCCTAACAATTCTGGGAATCATATACGTAACCCTTCACGATCTACGGAAGGTTTTTAGAATTTTAAAACATACATAATCCTCCACGATCTGCGGGAGGTTGGTACGACACCATACTTAACTTATCTTTCACTTTCATTAGCCTCTTACTTTCTTATGGTGAGCATGTAATTATGATCATGATTCCATGAACATACAATCAAATCTCATGATGCACATAATAATGCATTACATTTTTATGCATAATTAAATTATGCTTGTTATCTTTTTATCCTGGGCCCCATAGTGTACGTACCTATTGCGCGCGCTACCATTGGGTAATTGGGGAAGCGACCCTCCAGTTGTACCCAAGGTCATACATAAATCATTCATGAACTTTACCTCACCTGAGTGGAGGTTGGTACGACACTTTTCTAACATTTCACTTTCATTAGCCTCGTATAATTAAGTGAGTGATCATGCAAATATGACATGTCACAACATCATCAAACAAATATTTGAATAACATAAACATTGAGGCATCGTAATCAATTCAAACAATATAAACACATCGTCATCAATTCAAACATATTAAGGCATAAATACATATGCTCACTCAAGCATATCAAGCAACTATATAATCACATTGCATAAAAGCATCATTCTTCATGCTCAATCACAAGCATAGTATTATAAACATGCACACATCGGTTATTCACAGATGTGCTCACATCAACAAATAAGTGTCATGCTGTAGGTGAGGTTTGTACTTACCTGGATTTCGCATTTAGCGTTTATCCTCGACTAATCCTCAACCTCGATAATGCTAGTGTTGTGTCCTAATTAAATTGACACCCGACAATTAGAATGTGGTCTTATCATATTTGTGATTAAACCACCCCTTTTCTTTTTTTTTTTTATACTAGTTCATAGTTTTTAAATCTTATTCCCCATTTAAAATGGTTCAAAGATTAGTTTAAAGTCATGATTCTATCACATTTAAACTTGAAAATCGTAGATCCACTACAGATGTCAAGACTCAACTTCAGAGTCAAAATGAAACTGGGAAAACAATGACTTTTCCTCTTATTTAAAATATCATAACGTTAAACCATGTAACAACTTAAAAACTAGGCCTTCTTATAAATATCAATCAGTGAAGAATATGAGAGAGCATCCATTATTACTATTCTCATATTATATGCAACAAGGCATATAAATATACGTAACTTATTGGTGAGAAACTAAACACCATAAAATTTATTCCTCCATAGATCATTTCCACTTAAAATCAAGACATAAACTCTTGATTATAAAATTGTTCTGATAGCGTAACTTGTAAAACTAATTATAAATTCAATCACCAATTACGATTGAATTTAATAAAAATCCGACAGCATAACAGCTCATTTTTTTTATAACCAAAAATTACACCTGCAAATAAATCACTATAAAAAGTTTCGGCACACCATAACTGCAAGACGTGCCATCCATAATAAATTTATCATATTAACATAAAACATCTCTCGTTCTAATTCAACTTCACTTGATTAACTTGAACATCAAATATATATATATATATATATTTATATCGATAACCAATTCAAAGCATATAAATAGGCATGTAATCAATCCAATAAATGATTTAAAGTAGTCAAGATTACTACCGAGATCATTCGATGACGTTCGGGTGAGTAAAACGATTCCTAGTTGGTGCTCAAAACACCTTTTGATTTCGAGCGGCTGAACTTTAATCGCCATTCTTAACCTTCGAGATTCCATCTCGCAAATCCGAAGTTGTAAACATGTCCGGAACGTCGAAAATAAATCGAAAAGGCAATTTTGTAAAACTTGCCGAGACGGTTGACCGGCATTGACTGCCGTTGACCGGCATTTACTGCCTTTGACCGGCGTTGACTGCCTTTGACCGGCGTTGACCACGGCGGCAAAAGGGACAGAGATGGGCACCGTTTCGAAGATCTCGTCGAGAGAAACCCATTTTTGGTGTTGATTTCTTCAAACGAAGCTCGGTTTTCTCAAAAATGTAAGAAAACGTACTTGAAGATGGCGGCGGATCGGGAAAATTTCCGGCAACGATTTGAGTGGTGACGGACTGGGTTTTGTTCCTCTCAACAAGTGGAACTCAACGAAACCAACGGCTCGTAAAATAGAGGTCGGATTATACCGAAATCTTGCTTGAAAGTTCATGTGAACGAAACTTTCAAAGCATTTTTCCGGCGAACGGCGGTGAGTGTTGTCGCCAAACTCCGGCTATTGGATGCTCGGGTGATGGGTTGCATGGATCCCCGGCGCGTGGAAGGTGGCTGGCCGGAGTCGGGGTTTCTTGTGACGGCAGCAATGGGCGTGACCGAGAGAAAATAGAGAGAGAAAAGAGTGAAAAATAAGAGAGAGAGAGAGAGAAAAGATGGGCTGTTGTTTATCCTCATCTTTTTCTTATTAATTCTTTATCCTTATCCCAATAGAGCCAAAAGTTGATAAGATATATAATACCAATACATCATATATTCGGTGAAAAGTCCATTACCTTTTTCTTTTCTTTTCTTTTCTTATTATTATTTTTTTTTCTAGTGTGGACTGACCACACATGTTATGCACATATATATATATTTAGTTTCTTTTCTTCTTATTATGAACCGTATATATATATATATATATATGTATATATGAATATATACATATATACTTACATTTATTCATTTGTCAAAGAAATATTTTGACACCCTTAATTACAATAACTTCTCAAATATATATCTATATACAGATATATATTTATTGTGTGTACATTTTGAATGCTAACTATGTAATATGGCTTTTGACTTATAAATTTTGCATATCAATTAAATCATTCAAGACAATAGACTCGACTGAAATTTTAAGTTTGCTCATAATTCATGTCGAGAATATTAATCTTTTTCTCTTATACAACTAATTCACAAGATCAGCTGTAACATTTTTTTTTTCAATTTTAAAACTACATAATTGGGGAAACTTTAAAAATTTCCAATCAATTTCTTCTAACATAACATAACTTCATAATACCCATTCATAACATTATAGTCCAGAATTACAACAACATTTTAGAAAAAAAATAATCTTAATACAGAAAATTCATGACTTTATTCCTAATTAATTTAGGAATTAACATTGTGAATTTTCCGGATATTACAATCTCCCCTTCTTATAAAATTTTCGTCCTCGAAAATTAAAACAAGTCCACTAATTGACACTCTTTAAAAGACTTCTTCATTTAAGAAAATTAAACTAATTTGAAGTCTAAGAGGCATATACCATGATACACCATGTCATATCATAAAATATTATTACGTTATAAATATCATGAGATCATTGATATGCACAAATCATGTATCTCGTATTGTTTTCTAGCATAAGGGCACATAAATATATATATATATATATATTTTTTTTTTTTATCACCCCGCTAGTCGTGATAATTAATGCTTAAATGGTTATAGACATCCTCCATGGTTACTCGTCAGAATCTTGTACCGAGTTTTGCACGGAGTCTTCATTAGAGTCATTATCTATATTGACTCTTTTCATCAACATGTAGTGTATAACAGAAGATCAATATTATTATTGTCTTCTATTATAATCAAAATTCTTGAAAGGAAAGACAAATAAGCCCGATTAAAATAATAAAATTTTATTTAAAAACAGTCTGGGGTTTTACAGAAACATTTTAAACATTTCCCCTTACAACCAAAACATATACCATAAATAATAATCTAATCATATGAGCAAATCATTACTCAATTCATAATTCGCATATTTCACTTGTATCCATGAAAAAAAAAAAAAAATTTCTTTTTTTTCAACATAGTTTCATAGAACTTTTTTTTTTTTTTTAACATTTAAGAAAAGAATATAAATGTATATATATCAAACTTCCAAATTTTGGCTTAAATCTCCTTTGACCTCTAAAAAAAAAATCAAGAGGCTTTTGTTTCTGTTGAACTTACTCTTAAATACTAGAGTACTTAGACTTACGAGAATATGGTTATGAGAAAAAAAAATATCACGAAAAACTTTTCTTTTGAATTTCATTAGTTAGTACTCACAGTTCTCTTTAAGAGAAAAGGTGGACGAATTTATTAATGTTTGTCTAATTCATCCAGTCTTTCTCAAAATGTATTACTTCTTTACATTGCCCTGCAAAATCATGTACTGTGAGCCATAATCATGGAACACCTTGCGTAAAAAAATCATACATAATAACTTAATCCAACCAGCTCTAAAGAATGAGAAATTGAAATATTGACGTGTATCATTCTTCGTCTTGTTTGGATCATGGTCCTACGCATGCATCAAGTGACAAAATGCTTCATCCAGCTATGCAATCAATCAATCATCGACATGAAGTTGTAACTTCAAGTGATATCGAAACGTACATGTATCAATTTAACAAACTTAAAGATAGCTGCTATTTAACTAACAGAGCTATCTTACTTGGACTGTGCAGAAGCTGAGGCAAGACAACGTGAGGTAGGCTGGCAGGATACCGGCTCTGATACCATCTGTAACGACCCGACCTAATCGCGGCCGTTAATTAACTTCATAAACATAATTACTTGCTTTGGCCTTAAACTTAATTCCCAAAATTTCAGAGGATTTTTTTTTTCTTTTTAACTTAAATAAATATTTCATAGCTTTCATGAAGTCTATGATCATTTTAAATTTTTAAAGATTCAAACACAATATAAACTTTTCAAACAGACTTGCACCTTAGAAACACTTTCTCTTTTTATTTTTCTTTATATGGGATCTAAACTTGATAATTTAATAAGTAAGAACGGAATCTAAAGTTTAAAACATCAGCATGTCAAACTTATATAATTAAAACTTATTATAGGCATATCTTAAGTTTGGTTTCTTGTAAACCAAACATACTTGGTCCAATAGAGGTCTTTTCATCGTTCAAATACGTATAACCAAAAGAGTAAAAATACATTTTAAAATATCAAACTTTCTTAACCTTGCTTGGTTAAAACATGACTCAGCATTCATTTCATATGGGTTCCTTAAAACCCAATTACTTGAAAATAGCTATTCTAAAATGATACAAATCTTTTAAAGCTTATCATAATTTAGAAGAATTACTTATTGCGGAATTTACATTTTAATGGCGGTATCCATAACCCAAGCCTCCGTTGTCTCAACACAGTTCACCAGTCCATCGAATCACCATGTTGCCTACAGCATGAACAAACATTAATGAGCTTTCGCTCAGTAAGTACAAACATAAATCTCACATAAACGAAATGCATATAATAATGCATGACATTTTATGAATCATACAATTATGCTTGCTTTTTGTTTCTTATTTTCTTATTTCATACTTATTCTTTTTCTTACTTGACTTTTTACTTTGGGCCCCATGTGTGTACGTACCATTGCGCGCGACCACAGAAAGCTAGGGTTTGCAAGGTCCCTAACAATTCTGGGAATCATATACGTAACCCTTCACGATCTACGGAAGGTTTTTAGAATTTTAAAACATACATAATCCTCCACGATCTGCGGGAGGTTGGTACGACACCATACTTAACTTATCTTTCACTTTCATTAGCCTCTTACTTTCTTATGGTGAGCATGTAATTATGATCATGATTCCATGAACATACAATCAAATCTCATGATGCACATAATAATGCATTACATTTTTATGCATAATTAAATTATGCTTGTTATCTTTTTATCCTGGGCCCCATAGTGTACGTACCCATTGCGCGCGCTACCATTGGGTAATTGGGGAAGCGACCCTCCAGTTGTACCCAAGGTCATACATAAATCATTCATGAACTTTACCTCACCTGAGTGGAGGTTGGTACGACACTTTTCTAACATTTCACTTTCATTAGCCTCGTATAATTAAGTGAGTGATCATGCAAATATGACATGTCACAACATCATCAAACAAATATTTGAATAACATAAACATTGAGGCATCGTAATCAATTCAAACAATATAAACACATCGTCATCAATTCAAACATATTAAGGCATAAATACATATGCTCACTCAAGCATATCAAGCAACTATATAATCACATTGCATAAAAGCATCATTCTTCATGCTCAATCACAAGCATAGTATTATAAACATGCACACATCGGTTATTCACAGATGTGCTCACATCAACAAATAAGTGTCATGCTGTAGGTGAGGTTTGTACTTACCTGGATTCGCATTTAGCGTTTATCCTCGACTAATCCTCAACCTCGATAATGCTAGTGTTGTGTCCTAATTAAATTGACACCCGACAATTAGAATGTGGTCTTATCATATTTGTGATTAAACCACCCCTTTTCTTTTTTTTTTTTTATACTAGTTCATAGTTTTTAAATCTTATTCCCCATTTAAAATGGTTCAAAGATTAGTTTAAAGTCATGATTCTATCACATTTAAACTTGAAAATCGTAGATCAACTACAGATGTCAAGACTCAACTTCAGAGTCAAAATGAAACTGGGAAAACAATGACTTTTCCTCTTATTTAAAATATCATAACGTTAAACCATGTAACAACTTAAAAACTAGGCCTTCTTATAAATATCAATCAGTGAAGAATATGAGAGAGCATCCATTATTACTATTCTCATATTATATGCAACAAGGCATATAAATATACGTAACTTATTGGTGAGAAACTAAACACCATAAAATTTATTCCTCCATAGATCATTTCCACTTAAAATCAAGACATAAACTCTTGATTATAAAATTGTTCTGATAGCGTAACTTGTAAAACTAATTATAAATTCAATCACCAATTACGATTGAATTTAATAAAAATCCGACAGCATAACAGCTCATTTTTTTTATAACCAAAAATTACACCTGCAAATAAATCACTATAAAAAGTTTCGGCACACCATAACTGCAAGACGTGCCATCCATAATAAATTTATCATATTAACATAAAACATCTCTCGTTCTAATTCAACTTCACTTGATTAACTTGAACATCAAATATATATATATATATATATTTATATCGATAACCAATTCAAAGCATATAAATAGGCATGTAATCAATCCAATAAATGATTTAAAGTAGTCAAGATTACTACCGAGATCATTCGATGACGTTCGGGTGAGTAAAACGATTCCTAGTTGGCGCTCAAAACACCTTTTGATTTCGAGCGGCTGAACTTTAATCGCCATTCTTAACCTTCGAGATTCCATCTCGCAAATCCGAAGTTGTAAACATGTCCGGAACGTCGAAAATAAATCGAAAAGGCAATTTTGTAAAACTTGCCGAGACGGTTGACCGGCATTGACTGCCGTTGACCGGCGTTGACTGCCTTTGACCGGCGTTGACTGCCTTTGACCGGCGTTGACCACGGCGGCAAAAGGGACAGAGATGGGCACCGTTTCGAAGATCTCGTCGAGAGAAACCCATTTTTGGTGTTGATTTCTTCAAACGAAGCTCGGTTTTCTCAAAAATGTAAGAAAACGTACTTGAAGATGGCGGCGGATCGGGAAAATTTCCGGCAACGATTTGAGTGGTGACCGACTGGGTTTTGTTCCTCTCAACAAGTGGAACTCAACGAAACCAACGGCTCGTAAAATAGAGGTCGGATTATAGCGAAATCTTGCTTGAAAGTTCATGTGAACGAAACTTTCAAAGCATTTTTCCGGCGAACGGCGGTGAGTGTTGTCGCCAAACTCCGGCTATTGGATGCTCGGGTGATGGGTTGCATGGATCCCCGGCGCGTGCGAAGGTGGCTGGCCGGAGTCGGGGTTTCTTGTGACGGCAGCAATGGGCGTGACCGAGAGAAAATAGAGAGAGAAAAGAGTGAAAAATAAGAGAGAGAGAGAGAGAAAAGATGGGCTGTTGTTTATCCTCATCTTTTTCTTATTAATTCTTTATCCTTATCCCAATAGAGCCAAAAGTTGATAAGATATATAATACCAATACATCATATATTCGGTGAAAAGTCCATTACCTTTTTCTTTTCTTTTCTTTTCTTATTATTATTTTTTTTTTCTAGTGTGGACTGACCACACATGTTATGCATATATATATATATTTAGTTTCTTTTCTTCTTATTATGAACCGTATATATATATATATATGTATATATGAATATATACATATATACTTACATTTATTCATTTGTCAAAGAAATATTTTGACACCCTTAATTACAATAACTTCTCAAATATATATCTATATACAGATATATATTTATTGTGTGTACATTTTGAATGCTAACTATGTAATATGGCTTATAAATTTTGCATATCAATTAAATCATTCAAGACAATAGACTCGACTGAAATTTTAAGTTTGCTCATAATTCATGTCGAGAATATAATCTTTTTCTCTTATACAACTAATTCACAAAATCAGCTGTAACATTTTTTTTTTCAATTTTAAAACTACATAATTGGGGAAACTTTAAAAATTTCCAATCAATTTCTTCTAACATAACATAACTTCATAATACCCATTCATAACATTATAGTCCAGAATTACAACAACATTTTAGAAAAAAAATAATCTTAATACAGAAAATTCATGACTTTATTCCTAATTAATTTAGGAATTAACATTGTGAATTTTCCGGATATTACAGGCTGTAGGTTCACTTGTCCTCCAATGGGTGCCATCGGAATTTCAGCATTCCGGGGAATTTCTGGCTAGACCTCTGGTTGAGCATTCGGGTAAACATCCGGTACCTGAGGTACTACTAGGGGTACTTGATGAGCTCGAGGTGGAACCTCGTCAACCTGGGGTCTTTAGTTCATTCGAGTTATCTGCTCTTGAAGTCGATTTGTTTCTTGCTGTTGTTCGAGCAACTGCCGTTGCAAATTTGCTACAACCGTTGCGAGATCTGGTTCAGGCCGATTAAGAGGTACTGTTCTACGCGGTCGTACCATCTTCTAATTTTCTATTATAAGAAAAGATATTATCGTACTATTAATATCCTTTCCTCCATGCATGACTTGTCGTATCATATCATCATACTTATCATACATATCATACCATAATATAATGGTATTATCGTATCACATCAGATACTTATCATAACATAACTTTCATACTCATAACATGGCTTTTCATAACATAACATATTCTCGTCATATATCCCGTGTTCGCACGGTCTTTTAGTACTCTTTCAAAAGTACTTCATTCTTAATATCTCATATGTACATACCATGTACATCGAAATTTACCATACTGTAAATACATATCGATTACATCATACTGGGCCTATATATCTATATATACAAGGCCAAATCTATGATGGAAGTGTCTAACACTTCACCATCATACATAAGTACAAGCTTATCGTCAAAGATAATAAGCTAGTACAATCAGTCCTATGATCAAAAGAAATATACGTGGTCGATCCAAGTCTAAACTATAATCTCGATCGTGACTACTGACGAAGTATCGGAATCCGCATCCCAATCGTCCTCATCGAGTAATATCTCCTCGGGATCGTCGTCGAGATCATCCACATCCTCAATCCAATCTTCTGGCTCGGGCTCTAGCTCCATATCTTCTTCCTCGTCCTCGTGGTCGCTGGAGATGTCCATAACTAGAGGATCTTCCAGTGGGTCTACTGGGGCAACTATGTCGTCGGCGACGTCCTCCGCATTCATCTGATCCTCAGTTTCCTGGGCTGGTTCCTTCTGTACTGGGACAGCAAGGATCGAATCTTCAAGGGATATCGGTCCTACCTCATACTTTGGCGTTCCTAACCCGTCGTCGTCGACAGGCACCTGGTAATCATCTACATTGGTATCGGCCTGTATAATATGCGCGATAATCTCCGCCTCCAAGATATCGTCAATCATACTGCTGACTGTCCTCTCAAGCATGGGCGTCGGAACAAACTGTCGGATATGGGGAGGTAACCCATTCCGTAAAATCACTAAGGCCTGCAGCTCGGGGCTGGGTAATTCCTGTGGAATATGAGGTAGCATAGCCTCCTATTCCAACTCTGTAACGACCCGCCTAGCACAGGCCGCTACCGTACATACATACTTACATAACGCACTTATACGAATCATACTTACTTAGTTAGCGAGAACAGCGGAAATTTTTTTTTTATATGGCGCGTACGAGCGAATAATAATATATAAAAATGATTGTTCGAATAACAATTATTATACATAAAAACGCAAAACGCATAGCGGCTTTATTTCCCACATTTCACAGCTCGCCTTGCTACGCTCCCCCATCTTGCATCAAAAATTGCCCATAGGTTGCTTAACTACAGCATACACGTAAGACAATGAGCTTTCGCTAAGTAAGTACAACTACTAAACCGTGACACAATACAAACCTAACGTAACATAATACATCTTAACTCCACATATCATAGCATAGCATATCATGTCATAACTTAACTTATCGTAACATAACATATTATGTCATAACTTAATATAGTATCGCATAATATATGTATGAACCGATTATGCTCTTATTATGCCATCTTATTCATTCTTAGCTTACTCTCATAACTTATTTTATCTTACCTTATTTTATCTTATGGGCCCCTTACATAAGTGTACGTACCGGGCGCGCAACTATGGAATGGTTGCGGCGGTCAGTCCATTTCCAACTCAAACTATAGTCCAACCCGACCTAACGCGGGTCGGTACGACACAGGTAACTTGCTTGCCATCATACTTACCTTTCATCATCTCTTATTTGATCTTACTCTTATTTAGAATTGGTAACATGCTTCATGATGTCACACATACATAAGATATAATCATATCATACCTCATATCATGAACTTAATGCACCATAGATACACCATATATCATGACATAATCAGATCATAGAGCATGACATCATCACATCACATCTTATAAGCATTTTCTAATATCAAACAAATCTAACATACATCACATCACATACTATAACATTCATTAATCATACTTGGGTAAGTATCACTACTACAGAATGTGGATTCCACGACGGTTTTTAACCGTCGTGGAAGAAATCCACGACGGTTCTCCAACCGTCGTGGAATCCAGAGTCGTGGAATCTTTTAATATTCAACGACGGTCTTTTTCCCGTCGTGGAATAGGTGAAATAGGGCCAAAAAATGGATAATTTAGAACCATACCCCGACGGTTTTTGATGAAAAAACCGTCGTGGAATTAAACATACCACCACGGTTCTTTCGAGCCACCGTCATGGTTGATTGGTCTACGACGACGGATTTTATCAACTCACCATCGTGGTATGTAGTATACCACGACGGTTATTTTATGTCACCGTCGTGGTATACTACATACCACGATGGTGATTTGTTAGAAACCGTCTTGGTAGACCAATCTACCACGACGGTTTATGTGAGCCACCGTCGTGGTAGTTCTCCTTACAACGACGTAGCTCTATGGTCTGTTAAAACCGTCGTGGTATATTGATCTACCACGACGGTTACTATATTTCACCGTCGTGGTATGTAGTATACCACGACGGTTATTTTATGTCACCGTCGTGGTATACTACATACCACGACGGTGATTTATTTTAAATCATTTTGTAGACCAATCTACCACAACGGTTTATGTGATTCACCGTCGTGGTAGTTCTCCTTACAACAACGGTGGCTCTATGGTATGTTGAAACTGTTGTGGTATATTGCTCTACCACGATGGTCTATATATTTAACCGTCGTGGTAGGTTATGTACCACGACGGTACTTTTATAAACCGTCGTGTTATTTTTAATTCCATGACGGTTTCTGTTGAAAACCGTCGTGGTATGTTGTCAAGTAAACAAAACAAATTACAAATCGTTCATTTTGAATACCAGTTCATTCATTCATCCCACAGATTAATTACACAGCCAAGAATAAAAAAATAACAAAACTGACATGTATAATAAAATGTCACAATGTACAAAAAAATTAAATATAACGCCTATACAAAATTCAACAGCATGCTAATGTGCTCAATATTGTATGAAGCGCATGACATATGTAGTCCACTCCTGCCTAACCAAATTCAAATCAGCTTCTGTATAAGACGTCTTGTTTTGAAGTAGGGCAAGGCCATCGACGGTCAAGCATATTTCTCGCATGAACCCCAATACAAAATAGCCGCATTGCATATTTCCTTGTTGTATAGGACAGCGAGCAGTCTGAATCAACGTCTGGCAGTTGCGTCGCTTTGTTATTCCTCGTCCCACCAGCAACTTTCAATCATTTAGTGCCCTAACAATTTAAAAAATATCAATACATCCGGTGGTACAACAACAAGAATATCAATCTAATCATTAATACCAACATCAAAGAATACTTACAACGTAATTAGCTGTTGAAAATCTTCACCCGGATCGTTTCCAAGAGGATTAAAATAGAGGACCGAGTCATCCCACGGATTAATAACAGCCAATATCCAATGTTGGCCGCTGTTATATGGCATGAGAACAAGCCTTCCCCTTGGTGTGTTTGTTATGATCCGGATGATATTGTCGGCTCTCTCTCTAATGTACGCTACGTGATCTACATTCTGTTGCACTGGCAAGACAAGGAATGGAGAAATAAAGTCGCAACGCTGATCCATTCCGGCTTTTGCACAACAATCCGCTAGATAGCTGCAAAATAATTAAGTCAAACTTGCAGCCCGAAAATAATTGTACTACAGTATCACCATTCTAATTGGAACAATAAGTCTTGTTTACGAAAAAAACCATTACCTGAGGTAAACCATTATACTGCTTGCACTTATTTCTTGAAAAGAAATGAACTGGTATACATCTTCATACCCAATATATATGGGCATGTCATCAGCATTGACAGACTGTTGTTGTGGGCACGCGATCTGGGTACCGTCAGTCAAGCACCGTTGTGCGTAGTTCGCCAACGGTCTCATATCAACCGGAATGGTATCAAAGTCAAACCTCAGTTCTTCTTCACCGGTTTGCTGTTGTACCTCCAGTTCTGAGTGTGGTTTCTTCCTCTCGGCTCTCTTCTTTATTCGTTTGGTTCCCTTTGCAGTTGGCTCGGGAGCTTGACTGGGACCTCGACTGGCCTGGCTTAAACTGCTTTGCAGGACGATGTTTTTTTTGGGCCACGCAACAAACCCCCCGATGGTCTTTTCAATATAGGTGGCTTCATCCGTCGGAATCGGAAGGAGTGCACGTTTAATCTTTGAGACGCTGATTATCACACGCACATTCCCCTCGCCTAATGGAATCCCATGGACTGTGTCGGTTGGAACACAGTCCATGTATGCCCTGCCAATTGCAACCAGAACTTCTTCACCATTAATGACATCAGTCAAGAAAAGCTGGCATTCCTTACTTTCATTAGGCATGGGCTGCTGATCCGACGGGCCGGCTTCATTCTCATTGACGGTTCAACTAGCCTTGACACTGTTGTGTTGATCAACAGCAGGTTGGGATGCTTCCTCAGCCATCGTCTCACGGTTGATACCGTGCTTTGTACAAAGTTCCTGCACCGTTCTTTCCAAAGCAGCCAACTGTCGTTTCATGTAGGAGACTTCAGGATTCTCCCTCGATATATTCATGGCATTGTAGTATTGCGTCTGCGTGACAAATTTTGACTGCCCATGAATACGATCGGAATGCTCGGCATTACCCTAAGACTTGGTCAAAATGTCCTCCGTACCCATGGATTCGAAGCTGCCTTGCGTCTGTTGTTGTGTTAAATCGTCCTATAACAAATACACAATATGTTATTGAGCCCGTAAACATAATGGAGACAATCGTAGCCGAATATCAAAAATATTTCGTATACTTACTATTGTGTCGCCAATAATTTTAACCGACGGATTCTTGTACTGTCCATCGGGTTTGAGACGCATGTCCCGCCAAATAAAATGTCGGGCAGCATATTTCCCCGTCTTCTCGAACTGCAGTTTAGCAATTAAACATAAGAAACATACATAAAACACGTAATGTGAATTAACCAATTATTGAGTTGAAGTTGTTTGGCAAAGTAATTACCGTACGATTTCTTGATCACGTTTCCTATATCCGTCACGGCCTGTCGTAGATCCGTATTTGCTCTTTTTCCTGATCTCAGTTCCTTGTTGGGAAAGCCGCTTGAAATCAGCCGTCTGTCAATACGTAATAAACCTTTCCCAATCGTCCTGGCTGATGGTTGGGTAATTTCGAACCACTCTGGCCGGTCGTTGCCAAACGGTTTCTTCGTGGATATGATCCCTAACAAAGGCTTGGTACAGATCATATCTGAAACCCTTCGCCGACTCCCCACATGACTTCAAAACCTGTGTTTTGTGCGATTCGTCAACAGTGAATGAAGTGACTACTTCTAACCACACTTGTTCTTTCCTCGGTTCCAAATCAGCACTTCTGAAGTCAGCAATCCAAATGGAAATGTGCTCCCGAGCAAGCACTCCAACTCAACTCTGTAATTCATCACCTCCCTTGCCTAATGGTTGCCCTTTCGCGTCAAAGGAAACCGGAATTCGTTCTCCCCTCGTCCTAACAACGTGCACTCTTTTAAGTAGAGTTGCTCGTCTTTTTCCATCTTCATCAGCATTGAATCTTGGTACGTTCGTTCGTCGTGGTTTCGCAGCTTGAGTTTGGGTTGAGCAATCCTCCTCGTGAGAGTTTGACATTGTTAATCAATCTGAAAAAAAACTGCAACACGAACCGTTATAAACAAAGCATCATTGACATTAAATCATTACAAAGGCCATGGTTCTGAAACACATTACTATCCAAACATATAACGAACAAAAACATTTAACGAACAAAATCATGACCTTTTAACCTTAAAATGCCCAAAGCCGAGCCAAACACATCCAATTTAAGGAACTCTAAAACTAAATATCAAACAAATTAAGAGGCATTTAATCAAACGTGTTATCAACCTAAGCCTTACCCAACTATTTAAAATAAACCTAAATGACTGAGACAATCAACAGCAAGAAATGAATATTTTCGCAAACCACATTCATATGCTTTATGCTGTAACAAACAGAAATTTCATTCCCCGAACTTGAAATTTAGACAAGCAATATAGAGTTCAACTTACCGGCATGTAGAGCGTGGGCACGGGTAGATTGGTTTCTAGTCTGGGCCAACACGGGTTGTGGGCGGCGAGAGAAACTTGGAAATGACCGAAAAACCTTGGCATTGGTGGAGGATTGAGTGAGGAATGGAGTGTCAGATGATTGTAAAAGACAGTTGATGGAGTCGGATGAGAGAATTTTTTTTGGGCAAACTTGCGATTTGAACAGTGAGTGAAAAGATGAGCAGAGGTTTCGAATGAAATGGGTTGGGCAAAAATGGTGTCTGTTTGGGTTTTATTAAATGCGGGAAAAATTTAACCTATTCCTAAAAATTTTAAAAGAGCCGCCTTAAGCCTACCACAACGGTCTTTAAAAAACCGTCGTGGAAAAAATTCAAATTTCGAGGCCTACCACGATGGTCTTTTGGTTCGACCGTCGTGGTAGACTTCATGGACAGATTCCACGACGGCCATGCACAAAAACCGTCGTGGTAGAGGAGCATTAAAATAAAATAATACCACGACGGTTTTCTAATTGACCGTCGTGGTATAGAATTAAGGGGCCGGCTAAATCGAGAAGGGTTTTGTATATACCACGACGGTCTTTTAATAAAACCGTCGTGGTATATCAATATATCACGACGGTCCTAGTAAAGACCGTCATGGTATCTTTCGAACATGCAAAATTTGTTTTCAACTTTATACCGTAATCCAGATAAGCGGCCAATCCTGATAGTTGTGCAATTATTCACCACTGTTGCTATATACTTCCATACACTTTTGCATGTATAAATAATCAATGATACATCTTTCTCGCGTAAATAAAAACCCGTATCGAAATGTTTACAACGTAAGAAACGTGAAATTGTATGTTAAGCAATTTTTCCCTTCTTTTTTTTGGGCTTCTCGACACATGTCTACTCGACGTCCAATCGAAGTAAGTGTGAAACGTCGTCGTCAAAATCATCAATCTCATCCACCAGTGGCAAACCCTTTGTAAAAGGTGGAATGTCGGTGCAATCTTCAATATCTTCTTGGCCATCCCGGATTGATCTTGGCTTCATTGGCATAACCAAAGATAACTCTAAATTTGCAGGATCCGTTGTATAAAATACTTGTACCGCTTGTGACGCCATGATGAAAGGATCATTTTTGTAGCCCAATCGCCTAAAGTCCACTACTGTCACGCCGTCACTATCAACCTTAACATAATTATTGTCAGCCCACTTGCATTTAAATAGGGCTATTCGCAAGCCACAATAATCAAGTTCCCAAATATCTTCAATGAACCCAAAGTAATTCATGGAACTATATACCGGATTCTTGTCCTTTGCGGATGAAATATGCATAGACTCGGCCCGAAGTGTGACACCACTATTCTGTACGGGATGCTTCTCATCTCTTGCCCGAGTGTAGAAGGAGTGGCCATTCACCAAATACGATGTATATCTTGTGACTATCGATGATGGACCTCTGGATAGCTTCATTACGTCCTGTGAAACGCCTTGCTTCATATGCAAATATTTTTTTATCCACTCCCGAAATGACTGATTCTGCTCTTCTTGAAACCACTTCTCACTTCTTCCTTTTCTTGGATTCGCAACTCTTAATTCCGCCATATGAACTTGAAAGAAAGGCTCCATTTCCTTAGCATTGTGCAGAACATACAAACATACTTTTTCCCATTCATCTTCATTTACCGGTGAATGAACGGCCACAGAGAGTCCTTTCGATATAAATGGCCCGCTCGTTGGCAACCCTATTGGGTCCGCGTTGGACAAATACTCAGAACAAAATTCAACAGCTTCCTCAGATATGTAGTTTTCCACTATACAACCTCCGGACGGTTTCGGTTCTTCACATATCTCTTCAAAACCTTCATGTACCTTTCAAAAGGATACATCCACCTCAAATACACCGGGCCACATAACTTAACTTCCCGAACTAAGTGCACACAAAGATGGATCATTATATCAAAAAAGGATGGTGGAAAATACTTCTCAAGCAGGCACAAGGTCATAACTAATTCCGATTGTAGCGAATCTAACATCATTGGATCAATTACCTTGGAGCATATCGAATTGAAGAATGAGCATAACTTTGTAATTGAGTATCTCACATCTTTTGTTAAAACTCCCCGCAAAGCAAGTGGTAATAATTGTTGCATCAAGATATGACAATCATGTGATTTCATTCCTACGAGCCGCAAATCTTTCATCGAAACCAACCGCTTGAAGTTAGAAGAGTACCCACTTGGCACTTTCACGGAAGCAAGCCACTCACAAAGCTTTCTCTTTTCGTGTCTAGATAATGTGTGCTTCGCCGGTGGTAAGTAAATGCCGTTCGATCTTTTATCGGGGAGCAAATTCGGTCTAATCTTCATCTCTTTAAGGTCCAACCGTGCCTTTTCACCATCTTTAGTCTTATTTGGAATGTCAAGCAACGTGCCCACTATCGACTCACAGACGTTTTTCTCAATATGCATAACGTCTAAGCAATGCCGAACGTAAAGTGACTTCCAATATGGAAGTTCATAGAAAATTGACTTCTTCTTCCAAGGGCCATCGACAGCTGGATCCTTATGTTTTCTCTTTCCCAAAACTACCTTGACATCTTTAACCATCTCAAAAACATCTTCGCCAGTCAAAATCCGAGGAGCGATTCTTTCTTCGGTATTACCATCAAAAGCCTTCTTCTGTTTGCGATAGCGATGATTTTTCGGCAAGAACCTCCGATGACCAAGGTAAACGGTTTTCCTACCGTATTTCAACCTGATGGAAGATGTTTCCTTCATACAAACGGGACAACCTATAGAACTCTTCACAGGATAACCAGATAGGTTACCAAGTGCAGGAAAGTCATTAATTGACCAAATCAACATTGCGCGAAGATTGAACGTATCTTGACGGTAAGAATCTCTTACTTGTAAACCATCATCCCACAACCTGTTTAGGTCATCGATTAATGGTGCTAAGTAAACATCAATATCATTCCCTGGTTGTTGAGGGCCTGATATCAATAATGTCAACATCAAGAACTTCCGCTTCATGCAAACGTCTGGAGGGAGATTGTAGTTGATAAGTATGACTGGCTAGGTACTATGCCGACTACTCATGTTACTGTAATGACCAGCTTGTTTACAAATTTTGATTTCTGTTATTAGGAATCAAAGTTTGTAATTACTTATGTTTATATGCTATGTGTTATGTTCTATCTGTAAAATTATTGAATTCTTGGTTGAGAGATTTGATAATTTACTTATGTAAGACCTTTTTGTTGTGAAAGGAAAATTTATGATCTATGATTCTCTGTTAGTAGTTTCTAATGTTAAGAGAACCCTAGACACAGTTCAGATAAATTTTGGATTATGGTCCAGTGCAAGAATACTGTTATCGGTTGAAAACAGTATCTGAATATGTAAGCTTGTATGAAAGTGGACTGTGTTTAGGAGTTAAGCCAAGCAAGGTCTTAAAAGGTGACACCTCGTCATAAATAGAATAACAAATGTCACTATGAAAACCGGCCACCTTGTAGGGACTAAAGTGCAAATGTTTTTGCCTTTAGGGGCCAAAGTGCAATTTTGTGAAAATTATGGTTTGATAAATAAATTTGTAAATTTATGGAACTATGGATATTTCTAGTTAGATTTCCTAGTTCAATTAAGCTTATGATAATTTTTAAGTTTGGTTAACCTAGTTGGAAACCAAGGAATCAAGTTAAGTTTGATTGGTTCAAAATTGACCAATCACATGCTTACATTTGTGCTCATAAGGACCGGCCACCTCAAGGGCTAATGAGCAAATATTTTGCTCCTAAGGACCAATAAGCAAAGTATGAAAATTGGAAGAGCACTAGAAATTGACACCTCATAATTTTAGCTTTGCTTAGTAAGCATGGTAGCTTTGCTTACTAAGCTATGTTGCAAGTTGTCATCTTGACACCTAGTAAGAATGGCCGGCCACCTCATGGATATGTTCAAGCAAATATGATGTTTTTAAAGACTGATAAGCAAATAAGGAATTAGGTGTTTCTTGGTGGTTTGACACCTAGAAACCTAGCTTTGCTCATTTGGCAATCCAAGGGCTTGCCAAACCAACATCAAGGCCGGCCAACATAAGGAAGTGACACCTTATGGCCTAGCCTTGGTGAGTCAACATTCTAGCTTGTTCACTTGGCAAGCCAAGGCCTTGCCAAGCCACCCCTAAAACCGGCCACCTTAGGATTAGGACACCTTGTGGCCTAGCTTGGATGAATAAGCATTCCTAGCCTCGCATCCGTGGCAAGCCGAGGTTTTGACACGTCATCACTCTAAGGGCCAGCCATCTTGAGGGCTTGACACATCGTCTAGTAGCCTTGATGAGTCAGTCCCATAGCCTTGCTTAGTCATTTTCAAGAGCCAAGCATGGCCGGCCACCACACAAGGTTTGTTCAGCAAATAGAATTTTGCTAGAGGACTTTTTGGCAAAGGAAGAACAAATTGTTCACTATAAATAGGTGAAGGCTGATTCTTTGTGTTTGTTTAGAAAACCTTGCAGCCAATGTTTCAGTTCTCTCCCTTATAGAAAGCGAACCCAAAGTGAGAAGCAAAGTGAGAGTGAAAGTGTGAAACAAATCCGGTTTTGTGGTGTTGTGTTAGTACAAAAGAAAAACTTCGAAACCCTAAGCTAGAACCTTTCTCGTGAAGCTTGAGGTAAATCTTTTAACCTCTAGCTATTTATTTACGTTTTAGTTAAGAGAATTAAGAGTTTGATGTTGTGTAAAAGCATGAGTTATGGTTGTTTAGATTTATAAACCATACCGAATGAAAACTGCCAGTTTCGGGTCAAACTGGACAGTATTTTGGAAAGTGAATTTTGAGGCCTTTAGAGGCCGAATCATGAAAAAGTCAAAACTACAAAGTTGTAGAGAAGGGAAAATCCTAGGGGTTATAAGGACAGTTTTTAAAATAAGGCCTCTAAGACCTTCGTTTTTACAAAAACCCGAGACCAATTTTAGGGTTAATAAATTGGTCGAAGAATTTTCAAAGGCAGAGATTAATGTGTTAAAGTCAGATTTGGGATTTAAGTTTAAAACAGAAGTTGTAGGAATCTTCAAGATCTACAACTTTATGAAGGAAATGTTTTCAAATTCAAAACAGATTTGTTAGAAAAGGATCAAATTTAAAGATTTGATTTCAAATACAGTTTTCAGAATTCAAGGGTTTTTAAAAGAAAGTAAAGTTTTAAAGTTTATACTATGTTTTAATTACCCTTGTATTAATATAAGTTAATAACTGGGGTAATTATGATGTATGATAGGATGATGCTTATCCTAGGATTTTCTGTGAAAACAGGAAAGCAATCTGTCTGGGTGGAGTACTAAATCTAAGATTTAGTGTAACTGGTAAGTACAACTCCGCCTACAGCATAAACTAAAACGTTGATTTTCAAGTTTATGATGATTAAGTTATGTTGATATACATACGAAACATGATTAAGTTATACTTACGATGAATAAGGATCAAGTTATGTTGATATGCTTGCGAGGTATATTAGCATATGATGATCAAGTTATGATAAAATGTTTTAAAGTATGTTAAGATGAATGCTTACATGATGATCAAGTTATGATGATATGTTTATGATGTACAATGATCAAGTTACATAGACATATTTGCGATGCATGCTATGGTACTATAATATCATAATGTTATGCTGATGTACTGATGTTATGTTATGATAATATGGCATCACGAAGCATGCTCATTAATGAAAAGTGATTCGGTAATGAGTAAAATACGGTTTCAAGTTAGAAACTGTAAATGATTCAAGTATGATGATAAACAGATGGTAATCTGTAAGAATACGGTTTCAAGTTAGAAACTGTTTATGATCATGAAAAGGTTCATGTATGATGACGATGATCAGATGAACAGATTTCTTGTGTCGTATCGACCCGAGTACGGTCGGGTTTGGTTCATGGTTTGAGTTGGACAGGGTTGGCCGCCCCAACCACTCCATGGCAGCGCGCCACGGTACGTACACTTATGTTATGTTTTGTAAGGGGCCCGGAACCAACGCTAACTCATGAATGAATAATGAGAGCATAAAAGGTTCATGCATTGGTTATTATGAAATGATTTGCGGTGCAATTGTTGTACTTGCTGAGGAATAGCTCATGACTTACGTTTATGCTGTAGGTAAGCAGCCTTACAGCACTATCTGATGCAAGGCGGTGGGCGTGGTGTGGCAAAACTGTGAAATGAAGGGTTTGGAGCTACCATGCGTTTTGTTAAAATTATGTTATGTTTATGTAGTATTTAAGTACTATGTTTTAGTACTACATGGGACTAAATATGTATATGTATATGTATATGCATATGTATATGTATATATATGTACAAGTATGAAGTTTTAACTTCAAGTTACCCATGGTTTTGAAAGAAGAATAAAAAAAAAATTTAGTTCAAATTTTCGTATGTACATATATAAGTAAGTATGGTGACGATCAGGAAAGGGCTGGTCGCCACAGAGTTGGTATCAGAGCAGTGTTCCTGCCTTCTGGTTTCACAGTATGCCTGCCTATGCCACTGTCCTTGTAAGTATTAAATACTTAGAGTAAATTTATTTATTCCATTACGTTATATAGATTCGTGATCGATGGAAGAGGATCGCGCTGCTGCCCATGCCTTCTTTATGATGTCTCCATTAGTTTTGATGGGACAAGACGGACGGTTACCTTGGTAGCCTGGCTTCATGACATAGAATCGATATTTAGGATATGTCATATTCCAGGCTATCTACAGGTATCACTGGCCACACGATGCCTGGCAGTGGATGCAATACTATGGTGGAGGACCACAGGAGAACATGAGTTTCAGAATGGATCATGGGCAAATTTTCGTACCCTGATCAATGCTCGTTTTGGACCTCCATTAGAGAATAATTATACTATGCACCTTAGAGATGAAGAAATCTATCGTGATATGAATTTGGTGCGATTCTTAGGTTATGCATATGAATGGCATGCATATCCGAATGAATCAATGGCTCATTATTGTAGACGGTTTCAGGAGGCGATGTTGCCTCATGTTCCTGATATCGGTAATCCAGAGTTACGGGCTCAACAACTGCTTAGAGATGGTTTGTCACCTGAAATTCGAGAGCATGTTCCACAATCAGTAGTAGGAGTAACATTGGACCATATGATAAACGATATTATGGATGCTGAATTAGCAGCTCATATGGTTCAGATGGATGCTGTGGTAGGGAATGATGTACAAGAGCCAGCCAATGATAATGGTCATGAGGAACCACACTTTCAATGGGGTTCGCCAATACCGGAAGACCCTATTCCAGCAGTTCCACTGCAGGAGGTTCCTCTGCAAGAAGAAGAGGTCGATGATAACATGAACCCAGAGGAATTCCCATAACCTTTTCATGAGAATCCTCTAGTGATTAACATTGATAGTAATGATAATGAAGAAGTGAATGTAATGGACGATCCGGAGGAAATCTTGTTTGATGAAGAGGACTGGGAAGTATTCTCTGAAGTAAGCTCATAATAGATGTTTAGAGATAGGACGTATATGTGCGTATGAATGATAGTTAAGTGATCGAGCACTTCTATCTAATGTGTTGATATTGTATGTATGACAATGTCAGAATATGTATGATATGTACATTATGGTATAAATAAGAAATGTTTATGTAAGATATGACATGATGATACAATCTATGATCTGGTCTATGTTATGATCAGTCATGATGTTATGATATATGATCTGATCTATGTTATGATCAGTTATGAGATATGGTTATGATACGATCCATCATATGGTTTATGATATGATCGGTTATGAATGTTATGATAAGAATACGATATGACTGTATTATGAATATGAATTATTCATAATAAGTTATGATAAAGTTTTATGATAAGATATGAATGAACGAAAGATATTTGAAGTATATCTTTATCGTGATTAGATAAGGGATAGAAGATGTCGCGTCCACGTACACGAGCGAATCCTAATCCGCAAGAGCCTGATGTGGCAAATGTTATAGCTGCTTTGCAACGGCAATTGCAAGAACAACAGCAAGAAATGAATCAGTTGCGGGAACAAGTAGCTCAATTTAACCAGGTACCTCGTGCTAACGAAGTGCCACCACAAATGATCCCATACCCCCAGTAGTACCTCAAGTACCGGAAGTTCCTCAAGGAGTTCCTTTAGTACCAGGGGGATACAAGTGAATCCACCTTTGGTAAGGGAGGATTTGTTATATGAACGATTCAGGCGAATGAAGGCACCTGAATTTGAAGGAACTACGGACCCAATAGTAGCGGATAACTGGTTAATTGATATCCAAGTAATTTTGGATTTTATGGGACTTACGGAGCAAGAGAAAGTTCTTTGTGCTTCTTTTACACTAAAGAAAGATGCGCGTCATTGGTGGATGACGGTTCAGATGCGCATAATGTGGTGAACATGAGTTGGCAAGATTTCATAACTGAGTTTAGGACGATGTATTACAATCGGGAAACTCTTGCAGCTCAACAAGATGAGTTTAATAGCTTAAACCAAGGATCGATGACTGTAATGGAAGCAGTCAAAAGTTTGCGCAACTTGCCCGTCTATGTCCGAAACTGATACCGAATGAAACGGAGAAAGTAAGAAGGATATGAAGATGTTTCGGACAAACATTTCTAAACAAGTTAGTGCTGGGAGTAGTCCTCCAACTCTTGTAGCTGATTGTATAAGTAGAGCTATGAGGGCAGAATACTGGATTAATCAAGATAAAGAGGCGAGGGCTCAATATTTAGGGTTAAAAGAGAAGAAAAAGCTGGAGAGAAACAGCTGCTGCTTAAGCAGAACTAAGACTCGAACCTAAAAGGTCAGACCAGTAATTCTGGTCAAAGTTCCAAGCAATTTTGAGGAATAAAAGGAAGGGAATGTCCGAGTCTGGGTCAGCAGAGGAATTACCCTCAGAAGAAAAGCAACCGTGGAAATGAGGGTAATATTAATAACTATCCATTGTGTGCTCAATGTGGAAAGAAGCACTCTGGGATATGTAGATTGGGAACGACCATTTGCTACCGTTGTGGCAAGGAGGTCACTATGCGAGGAACTGTACCTCCAATATTCAGAATCATAACTTACAATACTAGAATAGAAATGCAAACCGACAGTTGCATGCTGTGTAAGTAAAGACTGAAGGCCCTTCAACTAGCCCAAAGAAGCTAGAAGCTCCTGAACCCCAAGTAAGAATTTATGCTTACACCAAAGGGATGCTGAAGCTGGAACTTCTAATATCGTAACAGGTCAGATTTCTATAGCCGCTTATGATGCATGTACCCTATTTGATTCTGGCGCCACCCATTCGTTTGTATCGATGGTGTACGCCCAGAAGTTAGGAAGAGGTATTGAGAACCTAGGGCAACCTTTTAGAACATCTCTTCCGTCAAGGGAAGTTTTGTTATCTGACTCCTGGATACGAAATGTTCCGGTAGTCATTTGCGGTAGAGAATTATACGTAGACCTGATTGCGATTAAACTACAAGATTTCGATGTTATCTTAGGAATGGATTTCCTAAGTAAGTACAACGCTAAGATTGATTGTCGAAAGCATTGTGTGATGTTCAGTCCTTTAGGAGAAGAGGAATTCAACTTCTACGGCCAGACCAGAAGTTCATCAAATCGATTAATTTCAGCATTGAAAGCTTGGAAAATGTTGGCTAAGGGATGCCAAAGATACTTAGCTAACATGGTGGATAAGGAACAAGAAAGGGAGTTACAGCCTGAGGATGTTCCTATCATTGAGGAATATTTGGATGTCTTTCCAAAAGATTTGATTAGACTTCCGCTGGAGCGAGAAATTTCTTTCGAAATAGAATTGTTGCCAGGAGCAACACCTATATCGAAAGCACCCTATCGTATGGCCCCGACTGAGCTTAGAGAACTCCAAGTACAGTTGCAAGAACTGTTGGATAAGGGATTCATTCGACAAAGTCATTCCCCGTGGGGAGCA
>CM046372.1:6864597-6920220 GCA_025413025.1 Ficus hispida | reverse complement strand
ATGAGCCCGTGGGGAACGCCTATAAATAGAGGATCAACCCATTCACTCAGGTATAGACAATTTTCCTTGCTAAAACTCTATCTCTCCGCTTGTTCATCAGTACTATCATTGACTTAAGTATCAGAGTGCCCGTGACAGACACCCTCCTCCATTACTGTAATCACAGATAACGGAAAATAGTTCAATAATCCGAAATTCACTACACTTTCCGGGCATCCCCAAAGTAATGGACAGGTAAAAGCCGCCAACAAGACCATCAAGGAGAACCTGAAAAAGAATCTTGAGAAGCATAAGGGTATTTGGATCGATGAACTACCTAGGGTGCTCTAGACATATCGGACGATTAAGCGCATTGTTACCAAGGAAACCTCATTTGCAATGGCCTTCGCGTAGAAGCTGTTATTCTAGCCAAGGTAGGTTTACCAAGTCTCCGTATTGAGAACTACGATGAAGAAGACAACGTTGCGTGGCTGATACCCGAACTATATCTAGTTGAGGAGAAACGAGAACAAGCTCTTATTCGGATAGCCACATGCAACCAAGTTGTTACAAGATATTACAACAAGAAAATTCCGACTATGGGTTTTCCAGATAGGTAACTTAATGCTTAAGAACATGTTGGTCCAAGAATCCGAGTTAGATTCGTTTGGTCCCAATGGGATGGGCCGTATAGAATCACGAAAGTTGTTCGACCGGGTACATATCGGCGACCCAACTAAGACGACCTAATTCTTGGACACCTATGGAATGCCCGACTACTTCAAACGCTTCTACTAGTAATCTTTTTATTTTGATAGTTGATGTAAAGATTGGAATAATGAAATGAAGCTTTTTGTTTAGATCAAACTTGTGTACTGTTATTAAATAGGTCCCTAAGCTGGACACCGATCAGAGTTGGACTTGGGATAATTCTAAGAAAACCCAAGCCCATCGTAAAAGGTGCCCGAGCAGGAATGCTCATAAAGTCTGCCCATGCAGACCCTACACTCCAGAAGTCCGCGGACTATGGAAGAAGGTCCTTAAGCTGGACACCGACCAGAGTTGGACTTAGGTCAATTCTAAGGAAAACCCAAGTCCACCGTAGGAGGTACCCGAGCAGGTCCACTTACAAAGTCTATCCATGCAGACCTGCACTCCAGAGGTTTTCGGACCACAGAGGGAGGTTCCTATATTTGACACCAACCAAAAGTTGGTGCTCAAGTAGACCACGAGCAACCAAAACATGAAAAAATGCATCGTGAAATAAATAGAGCATAAAAAAGAAATGCCAAAAAAAATTTCATTCAATTCATAAGGAGAGGGGTATAATTAGGGCACCCTCGAGCCTAAAATGAATAAATAAATAAAGAGATCACTACTATTGGTTGGGAGGATAAATTGCTTAGTCGGTGTCATGACTTTCTGGCTCGTTGAGGACAATCATGTCCTCGATAGCGTGTGCACCCCCAGTTACTTCTCCTTCCTCAACCCCTCCCGGTGATACCCCTATCTCTCTCGATAACAGTCTTCCCGGAGACCTCGGGCGTGAAGGACCAACCATGTTCACCGTCGGGTTGCTCGTAGCAAAACCGGCCCTCATGTCCCGCATCGTCTCCTTGTATTCCACAAGGAGATGAGCATCGAACTTGGCGGAGCTCTGATACTCCTCAACTGCCTATCATCAGACTTGGTCGAGGGTAGCGGGAAGTGTTGGAAAAAACGGATCCGATATCGGAGTTACGGCGCAGCGGAAGTTTAAAAATTTTATGCCGTTTCGAAAAAATCTCATGATGCATATAACAATAAATTAAATTCATGATCAAGCGTACCTTATTTCTCGGATTCCGGAATCACTAGAGCGTTTGACCAACGTGTCTTCTCTACTATTCTCGAGTTCCACGTCTCAGAGTGTGTGTGGCACACGTTCTATGAATCCAATTGACCGGTAATGCTTTCCGAAGTCTAGATCCCTCCTTCTCAATTTCGATGTTCCTCGTTGAGAATACGATCCAACTTCTTTCTTCAAAACTACAAAACAGGAACCGGTTAACCTCCTATGAAAATTATCACTCGGTTTAACCTTCCTCACAGTTTGAATCAATGGAATTTTCTCTCTTTTTCTTTCTCACAAGATAGCCGAATTTTATGAAGTAGAAGAAACCCAAATTATTTTTCTTCCACTCCAAAAAACGTTTTCCTGTAAAAATACTCAAAATTAGTTTTTCAAGAATTCTAGCCTTTATATAGAAGTCTAATCCTTTTCAAAATTTAATTCCTACTTGAAAAATAATTAATAATTATTTTTCTGGATAAATTTTGAACCAAAAGATCATACAATTTTAGGGCTAGATTCATTGAACCTAGAAACGTTTTTCCAAGGAGAGAATCTCCTCTAAAAATTCGGCCACTATTGGATAAATATAGATTGGTGGTTCAAATTTTAAATCAAGAATCTAGATTAGTGAAAAGATCCTAGTCCTATCTAGATTCAAATTACTTTTAAACCTTTTTGAATTTAAATAAGATTTACTTGTTTGAATTAATATTTTCCACAAACATCAACCATATTAATTAATTTAAATAAATGGAATATTTGAATTTTTTCTTCCTCAAAATCCGTGCACCTATTTAAAGGATAAAAAAAAATTCATCAAATAATCTCCATTATTTAAATCAATTAATAATTTAATGTTAGGAATATATTTGAACAATTTTGAAACAAAATTTTCTTCTCTCCACCTATCTAAAACCGTGCACCTCTTTTAGATTAGGAGAAAAAATTTTGTTTTCCAAAATTAAATAATTCAAACACAATCTTATTTTCAAAATTCAAATTAACCAATCACATGTTGACAAATATATTATTTGTCTACACAAATCCTACATGTCCAATCCTTTTCCGGATTGCATGTTAGAGAGTACATGTCTTAATAGACATTACAAAATTCCATTTAAATTTACCGATCTCATTAGGAACAAATCCCGAGACGCTATATGGAACTATATGAGCTAATAGAGGGACCCGATGGAAATATGTAAAGAGGCTCCTATAATTGTGAAAAATTAATCCCAGATTAATTATTCATCAATTATCAACTTCAAAACTATTCCACTAAAAGTTTGAAGCTGAACTCCTGTTTACATACCGTATTACGAAAGCTCTCTCACGCAGTGCTTCTTCCATGATTTATTCATCGCTTGCTTAATCCCCATATGTTATCCATGATTGAATTAAGGACTTTTTCCGTTTTACCTTTTCAATCATTTTAACTTAAAGTTCCATTATTCTCCATTGAAAGAACCACCAATTGTAAAACCATACAATTGGTAAACCATCAGAGAACACAAAGTAAACCGATGGCCAAGATCTTGTTATATATCTTTCAATCCCCGAATAATGCCTTTAATAGATAACATGTACTATCGTTAAGATAGCTATGGATTCCATATCTATGAATCTTGATTTCTCTATCCATAAGTCATGCACCCAAAACACAAGTATATTGATCATAAATTAACAGTGTCTCACCTATAGTGCATTAAAGTACATAAGTCATGGATACGAACTCAAGTAATCATTTCAGGATTAAGATTAATACAGGATGATAATCAAAGCTTCATTGATTCTTATAAACGGAATTATTAAACCGAATCAATTAACACTTTAGGTCCAATCCAATGTCATACCTCAATACTGGTATACATTAAAGTTTCCACTCGGAACCAATCCGATGGTCAAGACAAACCATCCCTCCAAGGAAGTAGACAACTTGTACAATCTTATCATGAATAAGATCCCCAAATCTTATTCCATCGATTGCGGACTATTTATTTTGACTGTTATCAAATTACCATGTCTTCTATGTATACCCCGTATACATATGGTAATCCGATATATTTCCAACAGTCAAGGAGTATTTTATGTTTGCTCAACCATACAATCAACAAATGAAAGTAAATAGGACACAACTTATTAAACATGAATAACCTCCTCTTATTAATATCAAAATGTCATATTTACAGAAAATCCCTAATATTGATTTTCTATCCTTAGGGCACATATAGATCCCAACAATCTCCCACTTGCCCTAAGCGAGTAAATGTGACATATTACGCATCCCCATGCCTTCGACGTGTTTTCGAATCTTCTGGCCACCAAAGTCTTCGTGAACGGGTCGGCAAGATTGTCCTCTGATGCGATTTTACAAACCGTCACATTTCCACTCTCAACAAAGCCTCTATGATGTGATATTTTATGTCAATGTGCTTACTCCTCTTATGATGCCTAGGATCCTTGGTATTAGCTACTGCTGCACTGTTATCACAGTAAAGCACCATAGCTTTATCCATACCAGGAACGACCTCAAGGTCATTAAGGAACCTGCGGAGCCATACCGCTTCCTTTGATGCCTCACTGGCTGCCACATACTCGGCTTCCATGGTCGAGTCAGCAATGCAAGATTGCTTAATACTCCTCCACACAACGGCACCACCTCAAGGGTAAAGACAGAACCTGAAGTCGATTTCCTTGAATCCTGATCTGATTGAAAATCAGAATCTGTGTATCCTATAGGAACAAGGTCCTGACCGGAATACACTAGCATATAATTCCTCGTTCTCCGTAGATACTTGAGTATATGCTTGACCGCAGCCCAATGGCTTGGTCCTGGATTCGACTGATATCGACTTACCATACCAACTGCAAAACAAATGTCAGGCCTTGTGCATAACATAGCGTACATTAGACTACCTACCGCAGATGCATAAGGTACATTTTTCATACGCTCCCTTTCTTCCGATGTCTTGGGACAGTCATCTCTAGAAAGCTTGATTCCAATCCTGAAAGGTTGGGCACCTTTCTTGGAATCTTTCATGGAAAACTTTTCAAGTACTTTATAATGTATGAAGCTTGGGAGAGTGCTATCGTTTTGTTCTTTCTATCTCTAAAGAGTTGAATTCCAAGAACATAACTAGCTTCTCCTAAGTCATTCATGTCAAACTGTTTGGCTAACCAAACTTTGACAGATGATAACATTGCCATATCGTTTCCAATAAGCAATATATCATCCACATAAAGTACTAGGAAAACCACTTTCTCGTTCTTGATACATTTATAAACACATGGTTCATCAATGTTTTGTTCGAATCCATAGGTTTTGATTGCTTGATCAAACCTAATATTCCAAGAACGAGATGCTTGCTTTAATCCATAAATGGATTTAAGCAACTTGCATACCTTATCTTCTTGGCCCTTTGCCTTGAACCCGTCTGGTTGTATCATATAGATATCTTCCTCAAGAGAGCCATTCAAGAAAGCTGTCTTGACATCCATTTGCCAGATCTCATAATCGAGAGCAGCCGCAATGGATAAAAGAATGCGGATTGACTTGAGCATTGCTACAGGTGAGAAGTTTCTTCATAATCGATTCCTTCTTTCTGCGTATAGCCCTTTGCTACAAGTCTTGCCTTGAAAGTTTCCACTTTCCCATCCACACCTCTTTTCCTCTTGTATACCCACTTACACCAATCGGTTTTATGCCTTGGGGTAAGTCTACAAGTTTCCAGACCCCATTGGAATCCATAGATTCCATCTCGGTGTTCATAGCCTTTTGCCAAAACTAGAATCAACATCCTCCATAACTTCTTTGTACGTAGCCGGATCATCAACATGTTCTATGGATTCTGCTTCAAAAACTTCACCATTGAACATGTACCTTTCAGGTTCCCTGATAATCTCCCACTACGACGAAGCTCCCGTGGTTGTTGATTCTCTAGTGTTTTTCCATAGGGTTTTCTGTGACTTTAGGAATTTCCAAATCCGAAGTCATCTCTTCAAGCACCACTTTGCTACGAGGTTTAAAGTCTTCCATATAACTTTCCTCCAGGAATGTTGCATGTGTAGAAACAAAGACTTTATTTTGCTTCGGATTATAGAACAGACCACCTTTTGTCCCTTTTGGATAGCCAACAAACAAGCATACTTCTGATCGTGACTCCAATTTCTTCGCTTCCTTATCCAGGACGTGTGCCGGACAACCCCAAATTCGAATATGATTCAAATTAGGTTTCCTACTCATCCATAACTCGTAAGGAGTTTTAGGAACCGATTTGGAGGGAACGTTATTCAGAAGATAGCATGCATTTGTATGGCGTGCCCCCAAAATGACAAAGGTAATGTGGAATAACTCATCATAGACCGGACCATATCCAATAGGGTCCTATTTCTTCTCTCAGCTACACCATTCTGTTGAGGAGTACCAGGTGCAGTCAACTGGGATTGAATCCCATTCTCTATCAAATATCCTAAGAACTCATCCGATAGGTATTCTCCACCTCGATCCGATCGAAGTGTCTTAATGGACTTTCCTAATTGTTTCTCCGCTTCAGCCCGAAATTCTTTGAACTTGTCAAAGGCTTCGCTTTTGCGGGTCATCAAATAGACATATCCATACCTTGAGTAATCATCAATAAAAGTGATATAATACTCATACCCACCACGTGCTTCTATGTTCATGGGACCACAAACATCCGTATGCACAAGTTCTAAAAGTTCCTCGACACGACTATCCTTAGCAGCAAAGTGCCGTTTAGTCATCTTGCCCTCCAAACAGGATTCACATTGTGGCCAAGGTTCAACCTCATACAAGTCAAGGCTTTCCTCCTTTACCATCCTTTGAATTCTGTTAAGGCTTATGTGACAAGTTGTAAATGCCAAAGATATGATTTGTTAGAGTGAGAAGACTTAAGTCTTTTAGAGTTCTTTTCCAATTCTGTATCAAGCAGTGAGTGCATCTTAGGTTTGATAAAATAAAGATTTCCATGCATCCATCCATTACAGATAAGAGAATTGTTTTTCCTAATAACAACTTTATTATTAAAAGAAACTGAATAAGAATCTTTAATTAAACAAGCTACCGAAATTAGGTTCCTCTTAAAACTAGGAACATAAAAACAATGTCTCAAAACAATAAACCTAAATTCATCAAAATAAAGATGCACTTCTCCCACTGCTTCAGCTTGCACCAACGTCCCATCACCGGTTCTTAACGTGAAGTTCTCCTCACGGAGACTTCTCGTTACCTTGAACCCCTGCAGAGAAATACAAACATGGTTAGTGGCTCCAGAATCTATAACCCAATTGTCCTTAGATTCTTCCACTAAACAACCTTCAAGATACAGGACATTGAAATTACCTTTCTGCTTTTTCAAAGCCAGGTATTCTCGCAATCCTTCTTGAAATGTCCTTTCTTCCATAGTGAAAGCACTTAACCTTTTTGGGATCCACCTTTCGCTTCTTAGTCTTGGTAGACTTCTTAGAAACAGGTGCATTTCCCTTGTTCTTCCCCTTTTCCTTCTTCCTTTTAGGATTAGGAGCAGGCGAACTAGGTTCAGCCACATTTGCCTCAGCCTTAGATCCAGAACCCTTAAAAATGTTCTCAAAGGCTTGCAACTCTTTCATCAATTCCGTTAAAGACATCTCCTTCCGGTTAAGGTTGTAGGATGCCTGAAACAAATCGAAATCCTTGGATAAGGTTTGGAAAACCATCACCAATTGAGTTGCAGCATCGATCTCAGCCCCATTTGTCTGAGCCTCAGACAAATAAGCCATGACTTTCATCATGTGTTCCTTGATGGGAGTTCCAACCTTCTGCCTGCAGTTCATGAGACCTTTGATAGCATCGGTCTTAGCCTGGATAGTTTGTTCACCAAACATCTCCTCCAGGTTATCCATGATCTGCCTAGCAGTTTGATGTTCCTCATGCTGTTTCTGGAGCACGTTAGACATGCTCGCCCGAATATAGCACATAGCACTTAGGTTGGAATTGTCCCAGCGCTCAAGCGCTACAAATTCCCTATCAGGAGCATCGATCGCAGGCGTAGGTGGTCTTGGTTGGGTTAGGACAAAACTGTGTTTCTCAAATTTAGGACGATAAGCAAGTTCCTTTTCCAGTCATTAAAGTTTTCGCCAGTTAATTTGTTTTGCGTAAGTATCACAGATAAAGGCTCGACATTTTGATCTATAATAAGAAAACATGTTATAAGTACGAGCAAACATCCTATCAATTTATAAAATATGATTTTGTAATGAAACATAAAGATCTATATGCAATCTAAATGTTCATGTGTAAAACCCTTAAAACACATACCTTACAACGATAATTCCTAGCTTCTGCTTTCTAAGCTACCGAGGGGTAGTCATAGAATAACTAGCCAAGAACACGGATCCCTTCCGATTAATACATATTCGTCCATGGAGCAAACTCCATTAAATATATATTAACTATCGTTTATTTGGCCACTACTTTATATATCAGAGCCTCGAGGGAGGATTAATAAATAAAGTAGCATGAGTGTATAACCATCGTTTCCAATTTTGAATCCATATTTTACATCCGCCACCGAGGGGTGATCTAAACATAAAATATGCCCAAAATTGTTATCCTCTCAGAAATCCAAATCAGTGTGCGCTCTAGGTAAGATACCTATCCGAAGGGAATTCCCGGGTCAAAACCGAGTAGTAGGCACTACCATGCGTAACTATTGGACCAACGATGGAGACCGTAGGTCTTAGTGTATAAAACCTTCTCCCACTCAATCTTTTAAATTAGGGTTTTTGTTTTTCATGCATAAACAATATTTATTGAGTGGCACTCCCTAGTCTATATGGCATGTTATCAATACATCACGAAATAGTATAACATATTAATCTAGCAACACACCATCCATGGTTTGCAAAATATGTAAATAGCCGTGGATCATGATTCCATCTAGAGAAAAGAAAATTATAAAATTTACAAAAATTAACCGAAACATATATCGGCCTTCATTTGTAGATCCATGCCTTGTATCCTTCTTCAATGTGTCTTCTTTCTCCAATGTCACATCTTTTTCAATTTAAATTTAAAATTCAAATTCAAAAAGATTATATGTGATTTTTAATTTTAATCAAAATTACAAAATATCAAAATTTAAATAAAAATCCGGTTTATTAAATTTTAAAATTAAAAAATTTGAAATTTCAAATTTCAAATTTAAATCTCAAAATTTTAAAATTCATAATAATATCCATTAAATTTAAATTAAATTTTTAATTTTGATTTTCAAATTATCAAGATCACATATCATTGGAAAATTAAATTTTCAAAAAGATTTTGTGATTTTTTTTATTTTTTTATTAAAAAAATGTTTTTTTATTGAAAATAACAAAAAACACAAAATCACATCCTTTGAAAATTTACATACCTTCGTTCATCTTCAATCTCCTCGAATCCATTGTATCCCGAATTTTACAAAAAAATTCCTATACCGTTTCCGGCTTACAAAAATTCTAGGAATTGAAAGAACGACCTAGCGGTGATAATAGACCGCATCTATTACACTTGAACAACTTAGATACAAATTCTAACCTCTATGGAATCATGACCGGCAAAATTGAACAAGCATCATATATTATAAAACTAATATAAAGCATTCAATCATACATCTATTCATAATATATTTAACATACACAAAATAAAACCTAGAGTGCCAACTCTCTAAAATATTTCATTAATGCATAGAGAGAAATTTATTTGATCAAATAATTTATGTTATATGCATAATCATGAGTAGGCTCTGATACCAATTGTTGGAAAAAACGGATCCGATATCGGAGTTACGGCGCAGCGAAGTTTAAAAATTTTATGCCGTTTCGAAAAAATCTCATGATGCATATAACAATAAATTAAATTCATGATCAAGCGTACCTTATTTCTCGGATTCCGGAATCACTAGAGCGTTTGACCAACGTGTCTTCTCTACTATTCTCGAGTTCCACGTCTCAGAGTGTGTGTGGGCACACGTTCTATGAATCCAATTGACCGGTAATGCTTTCCGAAGTCTAGATCCCTCCTTCTCAATTCCGATGTTCCTCGTTGAGAATACGATCCAACTTCTTTCTTCAAAACTACAAAACAGGAACCGGTTAACCTCCTATGAAAATTATCACTCGGTTTAACCTTCCTCACAGTTTTGATCAATGGAATTTTCTCTCTTTTTCTTTCTCACAAGATAGCCGAATTTTTGAAGTAGAAGAAACCCAAATTATTTTTCTTCCACTCCAAAAAACGTTTTCCCTTGTAAAAATACTCAAAATTAGTTTTTCAAGAATTCCTAGCCTTTATATAGAAGTCTAATCCTTTTCAAAATTTAATTCCTACTTGAAAAATAATTAATAATTATTTTTCTGGATAAATTTTGAACCAAAAGATCATACAATTTAGGGCTAGATTCATTGAACCTAGAAACGTTTTTCCAAGAGAGAATCTCCTCTAAAAATTCGGCCACTATTGGATAAATTAGATTGGTGGTTCAAATTTTAAATCAAGAATCTAGACTAGTGAAAAGATCCTAGTCCTATCTAGATTCAAATTACTTTTAAACCTTTTTGAATTTAAATAAGATTTACTTGTTTGAATTAATATTTTCCACAAACATCAACCATATTAATTAATTTAAATAAATGGAATATTTGAATTTTTTCTTCCTCAAAATCCGTGCACCTTATTTAAAGGATAAAAAAAATTCATCAAATAATCTCCATTATTTAAATCAATTAATAATTTAATGTTAGGAATATATTTGAACAATTTTGAAACAAAATTTTCTTCTCTCCACCTATCTAAAACCGTGCACCTCTTTTAGATTAGGAGAAAAAATTTTGTTTTCCAAAATTAAATAATTCAAACACAATCTTATTTTCAAAATTCAAATTAACCAATCACATGTTGACAAATATATTATTTGTCTACACAAATCCTACATGTCCAATCCTTTTCCGGATTGCATGTTAGAGAGTACATGTCTTAATAGACATTACAAAATTCCATTTAAATTTACCGATCTCATTAGGAACAAATCCCGAGACGCTATATGAACTATATGAGCTAATAGAGGGACCCGATGGAAATATGTAAAGAGGCTCCTATAATTGTGAAAAATTAATCCCAGATTAATTATTCATCAATTATCAACTTCAAAACTATTCCACTAAAAGTTTGAAGCTGAACTCCTGTTTACATACCGTATTACGAAAGCTCTCTCACGCAGTGCTTCTTCCATGATTTATTCATCGCTTGCTTAATCCCCATATGTTATCCATGATTGAATTAAGGACTTTTTCCGTTTTACCTTTTCAATCATTTTAACTTAAAGTTCCATTATTCTCCATTGAAAGAACCACCAATTGTAAAACCATACAATTGGTAAACCATCAGAGAACACAAAGTAAACCGATGGCCAAGATCTTGTTATATATCTTTCAATCCCGAATAATGCCTTTAATAGATAACATGTACTATCGTTAAGATAGCTATGGATTCCATATCTATGAATCTTGATTTCTCTATCCATAAGTCATGCACCCAAAACACAAGTATATTGACCATAAATTAACAGTGTCTCACCTATAGTGCATTAAAGTACATAAGTCATGGATACGAACTCAAGTAATCATTTCAGGATTAAGATTAATACAGGATGATAATCAAAGCTTCATTGATTCTTATAAACGGAATTATTAAATCGAATCAATTAACACTTTAGGTCCAATCCAATGTCATACCTCAATACTGGTATACATTAAAGTTTCCACTCGGAACCAATCCGATGGTCAAGACAAACCATCCCTCCAAGGAAGTAGACAACTTGTACAATCTTATCATGAATAAGATCCCCAAATCTTATTCCATCGATTGCGGACTATTTATTTTGACTGTTATCAAATTACCATGTCTTCTATGTATACCCCGTATACATATGGTAATCGATATATTTCAACAGTCAAGGAGTATTTTATGTTTGCTCAACATACAATCAACAAATGAAAGTAAATAGGACACAACTTATTAAACATGAATAACCTCCTCTTATTAATATCAAATGTCATATTTACAGAAAATTCCTAATATTGATTTTCTATCCTTAGGGACATATAGATCCCAACAAAGAACCTCTTGAGATACCTGGAGTGCTCCGACCGTGGCAGATAGATCATCCTCGATTTTTGTACGCCTCCTCCACCTTCTTCCGAGCATCCTCAGCCTGGATGCTTCTTCTCAGCCTCCTTTGCCTTCTCAGTGCAACTTCTCAACGTGTCTCACCTTCTTGATCTATGTGTCACGTGAAGCTACTTTCTCTCCATGCGATTGAGTAGCCCACGCAGTCACGTTACTGAGAAGCTAGATAGACGCCTGTAGTAAATTGATATTAAAATAAATGCATGACCGGATAGTTTACCTTGACCACTGTTGACAAGATCACTGATGGCCTCATAGGATACGGCCACTTCCGAAATTAGCGATCGTCAAATTTGTGACGAGCACCTTCTGGGCCGACGACTTTGCCTGATTAGCTCGGCCCTGGAAGCTGAGGTGGAGGATTGCAAGCTTAGGTATTCTCGTTGAATCTGAGAGTAGGCATGATAGTGACCGGCTAATCCTCTCTCAGGCGACTTGCCTAGGCTTCAGGAGGTTGAAAGGGCCCTACTAGTCGGGACAGGGCTGAGCTTCCGCTCTACTTTTACCGCTGTTGCCGGTTTTGGTGAATTCTGTTAGAGCCAGCAATCCTATCTTGGTCCTAGGACGCTTGTTCCCGTGTGATCCCGCTCGACATAGTCGTTTCTGCAAACAAAAATAAGCGTGTCAGTACTTGATCATGATCAAATTGCAAGAACTCAAAGGAACATAATGACCTTCGATCTGAAGCCCCGCTGGTAGAGTTGCCGAGCAGCAAATCCATGTCATCGTCGGCAATCGCAACCCAAGCCCAGGAAAGGAACTGCCGGACTGTAGACCATGGTTGAAGCTATTGGCATCCCGGAACTTTGGACCGACCAGATGTGTCGGATGTTGGCGGTGACAATTGTCCGAGCCCGATAGTGACAACCGGTTATGCATGCATGAAGCAACAGTAACCTCATCGGCAGGACTGTCTTGGTCAGTCATGAGGTAACAGACCATACGCCAAACATATATATCCACATAAGTACTAGGAAAACCACTTTCTCGTTCTTGATACATTTACACATGGTCATCAATTTTGTTCGAATCCTAGTTTGATTGCTGATCAACCTAATATCCAAGAAAGAGATGCTGCTTTAATCCATAAATGGATTTAAGCAACTTGCATACCTTATCTTCTTGGCCTTTGTTGAAACCCGTCTGGTTGTATCATATAGATATCTCCTCAAGAGAGCCATTCAAGAAAGCTGTCTTGACATCCATTTGCCAGATCTCATAATCGAGAGCAGCCGCAATGGATAAAAGAATGCGGATTGACTTGAGCATTGCTACAGGTGAGAAGGTTTCTTCATAATCGATTCCTTCTTTCTGCGTATAGCCCTTTGCTACAAGTCTTGCCTTGAAAGTTTCCACTTTCCCATCCACACCACTTTTCCTCTTGTATACCCACTTACACCCAATCGGTTTTATGCCTTGGGGTAAGTCTACAAGTTTCCAGACCCCATTGGAATCCATAGATTCCATCTCGGTGTTCATAGCCTTTTGCCAAAGACTAGAATCAACATCCTCCATAGCTTCTTTGTACGTAGCCGGATCATCAACATGTTCTATGGATTCTGCTTCAAAAACTTCACCATTGAACATGTACCTTTCAGGTTCCCTGATAATCCTCCCACTACGACGAAGCTCCCATGGTTGTTGATTCTCTAGTGTTTTTTCCACAGGGTTTTCTGTGACTTTAGGAATTTCCAAATCCGAAGTCATCTCCTCAAGCACCACTTTGCTACGAGGTTTAAAGTCTTCCATATAACTTTCCTCCAGGAATGTTGCATGTGTAGAAACAAAGACTTTATTTTGCTTCGGATTATAGAACAGACCATCTTTTGTCCCTTTTGGATAGCCAACAAACAAGCATACTTCTGATCGTGACTCCAATTTCTTCGCTTCCTTATCCAGGACGTGTGCCGGACAACCCCAAATTCGAATATGATTCAAATTAGGTTTCCTACTCATCCATAACTCGTAAGGAGTTTTAGGAACCGATTTGGAGGGAACGTTATTCAGAAGATAGCATGCAGTTTGTGTAGCGCCCCCAAAATCTACGTAGGGCCAACTACGTAAAAGTGGGTCGTTACCACACTTGCTTAACTTAAATCATTGTTTTACCGAAAATTTCTGGATAAATTTTTTTTTTTTTCTTTAAACTTTAAAACTTTAAATTTTATTTTAATAACTCGAAACTAAACTTGAATTAACTTGTACTGACGGGTAAACTTCATCATGTCTACCCTTTTACTTGTTATGCCGATTATAAGGTTACCATGACCTTTTTAAATCGGACCTTGGAAACATTACATCACATCCATATACAACATCATACTTAAAAACATTTGCGGAAAATATTGCGTAGTGGTATCCCACACCGCCCTTCACTCGCTGCATCGTCTCCATGGCCCATCAAGTAATGCTGCAGGCGTCTTACCTACAGTATGAAATATACAAATGAGCTTTCGCCCAGCAAATACAAACATGATCTCACAAAAATCTTTTCAAACATCAAGTAACATATCAATCATCATGTAGTTTATGCATGATCCGATTATGTCCAATTATAAATCTTTTAGGCACTTTACTCTTGATTACATGTGGGCCCCTAGTGTCCGTACCAAAAGCGCGCAGCCTCCAGACAAAGCTAGGGTTTGCAAGGCCCTAACAGTTCTGGGAATTATAACGTGACCCTCACGCATCAACGAGAGGTAAATGTCACCACTGGTTTTGAACATGTAGCCTCCTCGATCACGGGAGGTTGGTACGACACCTTACTTGATTTATCTTACCATGTGGTTCAATATTAGTGAACATGCTTCATGATGTCACAAGGTCAAATCCAAACTTAACATTTGTCATATCATGGCATTCTTGAAAACATGACATTTTTAAAACCATGACATTTTAGAAAACATGGCATAATATGTAACATGTCATAGCATCACATCATTACATGGCATCTCATATCATAACATAGCATAGCATCACATAGCATAGCATTATAACATAGCATAGCATTATAGCATAGCATGTATACTTGGAAAATATCTTTTATTATTTTCCATACTGCAGGTGAGGTTTGTACTTACCTCTTTTACTATGTCCTACGTAAAGCTGCTCCTCTTCCGGGTAGCCGCAGGCTTCCTCCTGCTTGATGAAGGACATAGGTAAGGGTCTAATTAGTATTGTGGAATGTTGGTGACCATACCAACATGCCTACGAAATTCTAGCTGTAAGTCTCCCTTATAACTTATGATGACTTACTTGGTTACTTAAGGTAACCTTGGGTATTAATCCCAATCATATATGAATAGGGTTAGGTATCATCCTAACCTTGGCCTATGCCTTGTCATTTTTAATTTTAATCCTTTTTGGGTTTTAAGATCAAACTCAATTTTTATACCTTGTTGGGTTACCTTGAGTAACCCTTGAGGTAGTCAAACTTAGTTCAATTATCCTAAGTCAACTTTGGGCTTTGGACTCCATCCCGTAACTCGGGTATCCTTCCCGGTTACCGTCCATCATTGTTTTGTTACCAAAAGTAAGATAACTTTTGAATCCAAAAACTTGTTTTTCTCTTTGCTTTGGAAAAACTTAGTTCTCTTTGTTCAAAAATTCTAGTTTAACTTTGAAAAATTGTAATTCTTTGAGAAAGGTTTGTAAAAATTATTAACTATTGAAAACTGCCTTTGGAGTAGTTTCCCACAGTCAAAACATTGGTGTTGGTGCAAAAATACAGTTTTCCTGTATTGTTTTAGAAAATCCTGTGCAGGAATTTCTTGTTTCCTGCATACTCTATAGAAATCCGTGTCAGTTTAAAAATATGAATTGAATTTGAAAAAGTTGTCTTCACGAAAGTTTTAGATCTTGAAAAATCCTAAAACTTTTGTGTTTTACGAAAAGTCCAGTTCTGCTTGGATTCGTACCAGTTTTAATTTGAAACTGGCTGACCCTGTAAACTGGGTCTGGGCAAATTAGCCACGGGTTTTTGTAAAAACGGAGGCCATTGGAGCCTTATTTTGAAAAACGGTCCGCGCTGCCCTCTAGGAAAAACCCTTATCTACAACTTTTTAGTTTTGAGTTTCTTCAAATTCGGCCTCTAAGGGCCTCAAAATACCATTTCCAGAACACTGCCCAGTCTTGACCCGAGACTGGCAGTTTCGGTTCTTAATTTCGTTTTACGTCCTAAAACGTGCATGCTACCTCAACCGACCACAGCGGGAGCCTAAAGTCACACATGCAATCGTTTCTAACGTTCCAATCCATCATGCATCTAACATGCACCCTAACATTCAATCAAGCATAATCATAACCAAACCACAATTGAGACCTTAGCACCCTAATCAAGCACATAACTTATTGCATGGCATAAGAAAATGAGCTTATGCTCTTACATCCCAAACATGGAAATACACTTAAATTTCCCAAATTTAAGCTCAAATTAGAAAGGTTTAAGGTCATAAGGTTTACCTCTAGGGTTTGGAAGTTGGTTCACAAGCTTGGATTCCAATTTTTTTCCTTACTCCCCCTTGGCTGCCATTGCAGCCGATTCTCCTCCCCCAAATGGGTTCCAATTTTCGGCCATTCCTCATGAAAAACAACCACATAAATATCTAGTTTCAATCTCAATAGAAAAACTTAAGGGTTTAGAGATTTACCTAGATCAATCCAAGAGATTGGCTTGATTGATTCCAATTTTTCTCTCCCTTTTTCCTTGGCTCCACACAACCGGCCTCCCCTCCAATTGGGTTCCAAAAATTTTGGCCAATTAAATTGAGTCTCACACACTCACATAAGGTCTGGCCATTACCAAAAATCCAGCCAACCATTTTTTTTTTTCTCTTCCTAGGGTCGGTTTTGGTGGAGAAAATGGGTGAGGGAAAATTTTGCCATAGTTTGGCTTGTTTTTCTAATTTTTTTGAGCTGAAATCCGCCCCCCCCTTGGCCCTATTTATAGCTGATTTTGAACTTTCAAAATTGCTAAAAAGTCCTTGAATTTGGATTTAATTATTTTTCCAAAATTGCACTTTAGTCCTTGAAGCAAAAATATTTGCACTTTGACCCCTACAAGTGTTGGCCGGCCATTGCATGCCTTGGAGCCCAAGTTTTGCTTACCTCATCATGATGACATCATCTTGATGACATCATGTGCTTACCTCATGCTTACATCATCATATTTTCCAAAATTTGCACTTTTTCCCCAAAAGTGAAAATTCTTACAAAAATGCCCCCTAGGTGGCCGGTTGCTTTCTTGGTGAACAAGCCAAGCTTATCTCACCTTGATGACATCATCTTGATGACATCACTTCGCTTACATCATCAATTTTCCAAAATTTGCACTTTTGCCCCAAAAGTGAAAATTCTTACAAAAATGCCCCCTAGGTGGCCGGCCATTATGGTGCTTAGGTGGCAAAGATTTCTTTCCACAATTTCCTTAAATCAAAATGATGTCATAATTCTAAGATAGGGTGATGTCACCATAAGGCCTTGTTTGGCTACTTTTTGGAAAAGCAGTCCAATCTTAATCTAACACAGATAAATCCAATACTGTGTTCACTAATACACAGTACAATTCAGTACTGTTATACTTGACTGCAGTCCAAAATTTATCTGCGTAAAAATGGACTGTAAAAATTTTCTTCTTATTTCTGAAAGTCATTAGGACTTTGATATCCAACTTAGTGTGCTTGATTTTTCTAGGGTGGTCTCAAAGCTTATTCCAGCTATCTTGTCCAAAAGATAATTTTCGCAATATATTTCTCATACTGCTTATCCTATTATGGTACAGTCATACCTTTGACTGTTCTTGGTCAACTTTGACTTTTTGGTCAAACTTTGACCAACATGAAATCATGAAATTTTGTCATGCCGTTTTTCTCAAAACGCCCATACCAGGTTAAGTAATCTATCGTTGAGTCTCGTAGCTAGTTAACCGAGAGCTCAAACTTATACTGTTATTTCATTCCAATCTTGATCCAGACTTAGGTTTTCCTTATTTCTAAGGAAATCTAGAGTCATCAAAATTTCGGATATTACAGTTTGTATGGCGTGCCCCCAAAATGACAAAGGTAATGTGGAATAACTCATCATAGACCGGACCATATCCAATAGGGTCCTATTTCTTCTCTCAGCTACACCATTCTGTTGAGGAGTACCAGGTGCAGTTAACTGGGATTGTATCCCATTCTCTATCAAATATCCTAAGAACTCATCCGATAGGTATTTCCCACCTCGATCCGATCGAAGTGTCTTAATGGACTTTCCTAATTGCTTCTCCGCTTCAGCCCGAAATTCTTTGAACTTGTCAAAGGCTTCGCTTTTGCTGGTCATTAAATAGACATATCCATACCTTGAGTAATCATCAATAAAAGTGATATAATACTCATACCCACCACGTGCTTCTATGTTCATGGGATCACAAACATCCGTATGCACAAGTTCTAAAAGTTCCTCGACACGACTATCCTTAACAGCAAAGTGCCGTTTAGTCATCTTACCCTCCAAACAGGATTCACATTGTGGCCAAGGTTCAACCTCATACAAGTCAAGGCTTTCCTCTTTTACCATCCTTTGAATTCTGTTAAGGCTTATGTGACCAAGTCGTAAATGCCAAAGATATGATTTATTAGAGTGAGAAGACTTAAGTCTTTTAGAGTTCTTTTCCAATTCTGTATCAAGCAGTGAGTGCATCTTAGGTTTGATAAAATAAAGATTTACATGCATCCATCCATTACAGATAAGAGAATTGTTTTTCCTAATAACAACTTTATTATTAAAAGAAACTGAATAAGAATCTTTAATCAAACAAGCTACCGAAATTAGGTTCCTCTTAAAACTAGGAACATAAAAACAATGTCTCAAAACAATAAACCTAAATTCATCAAAATAAAGATGCACTTCTCCCACTGCTTCAGCTCGCACTAACGTCCCATCACCGGTTCTTAACGTGAAGTTCTCCTCACGCAGACTTCTCATTACCTTGAACCCCTGCAGAGAAATACAAACATGGTTAGTGGCTCCAGAATCTATAACCCAATTGTCCTTAGATTCTTCCACTAAACAACCTTCAAGATACAGGACATTGAAATTACCTTTCTGCTTTTTCAAAGCCAGGTATTCTCGGCAATCCTTCTTGAAATGTCCTTTCTTCCCACAGTGAAAACACTTAACCTTTTTGGGATCCACCTTTCGCTTCTTAGTCTTGGTAGACTTCTTAGAAACAGGTGCATTTCCCTTGTTCTTCCCCTTTTCCTTCTTCCTTTTAGGATTAGGAGCAGGCGAACTAGGTTCAGCCACATTTGCCTCAGCCTTAGATCCAGAACCCTTAAAAATGTTCTCAAAAGCTTGCAACTCTTTCATCAATTCCGTTAAAGACATCTCCTTCCGGTTAAGGTTGTAGGATGCCTGAAACAAATCGAAATCCTTGGATAAGGTTTGGAAAACCATAACCAATTGAGTTGCAGCATCGATCTCAGCCCCATTTGTCTGAGCCTCAGACAAATAAGCCATGACTTTCATCATGTGCTCCTTAATGGGAGTTCCAACCTTCTGCCTACAGTTCATGAGACCTTTGATAGCATCGGTCTTAGCCTGGATAGTTTGTTCACCAAACATCTCCTCCAAGTTATCCATGATCTGCCTAGCAGTTTGATGTTCCTCATGCTGTTTCTGGAGCACGTTAGACATGCTCGCTTGAATATAGCACATAGCACTTAGGTTGGAATTGTCCCAGCGCTCAAGCGCTACAAATTCCCTATCAGGAGCATCGATCGCAGGCGTAGGTGGTCTTGGTTGGGTTAGGACAAAACTGTGTTTCTCAAAGTTTAGGACGATAAGCAAGTTCCTTTTCCAGTCATTAAAATTTTCGCCAGTTAATTTGTTTTGCGTAAGTATCACAGATAAAGGGCTCGACATTTTGATCTATAATAAGAAAACATGTAATAAGTACAAGCAAACATCCTATCAATTTATAAAATATGATTTTGTAATGAAACATAAAGATCTAAATGCAATCTAAATGTTCATGTGTAAAACCCTTAAAACACATACCTTACAACGATAATTCCTAGCTTCTGCTTTCTAAGCTACCGAGGGGTAGTCATAGAATAACTAGCTAAGAACACGGATCCCATCCGATTAATACATATTCGTCCATGGAGCAAACTCCATTAAATATATATTAACTATCGTTTATTTGGCCACTACTTTATATATCAGAGCCTCGAGGGAGGATTAATAAATAAAGTAGCATGAGTGTATAACCATCGTTTCCAATTTTGAATCCATATTTTACATCCGCCACCGAAGGGTGATCTAAACATAAAATATGTCCAAAATTGTTATCCTCTCAGAAATCCAAATCAGTGTGCGCTCTAGGTAAGATACCTATCCGAAGGGAATTCCCGGGTCAAAACCGAGTAGTAGGCACTACCATGCGTAACTATTGGACCAACGATGGAGACCGTAGGTCTTAGTATATAAAACATTCTCCCACTCAATCTTTTAAATTTGGGTTTTTGTTTTTCATGCATAAACAATATTTATTGAGTGGCACTCCCTAGTCTATATGGCATGTTATCAATACATCACGGAATAGTATAACATATTAATCTAGCAACACGTCATCCATGGTTTGCAAAATATGTAAATAGCCGTGGATCATGATTCCATCCTAGAGAAAAGAAAATTGCAAAATTTACAAAAATTAACCGAAACATATATCGGCCTTCATTTGTAGATCCATGCCTTGTATCCTTCTTCAATGTGTCTTCTTTCTCCAATGTCACATCTTTTTCAATTTAAATTTAAAATTCAAATTTCAAAAAGATTCTATGTGATTTTTAATTTTAATAAAAATTACAAAATATCAAAATTTAAATAAAATTCGGTTTATTAAATTTTAAAATTCAAAAAAATTTGAAATTTCAAATTTAAATATCAAAATTTTAAAATTCATAATAATATCCATTAAATTTAAATTTAAATTTTTTAATTTTGATTTTCAAATTATCAAGATCACATATCATTGGAGAATTAAATTTTCAAAAAAAATTTTGTGATTTTTTTTATTATTTTTTTATTAAAAAACGTTTTTTTTTTATTGAAAATAACAAAAAACACAAAATCACATCCTTTGAAAATTTACATACCTTCGTTCATCTTCAATCTCCTCGAATCCATTGTATCCCGAATTTTACAAAAAAATTCCTATACCGTTTCCGGCTTACAAAAATTCTAGGAATTGAAAGAACGACCTAGCGGTGATAATAGACCGCATCTATTACACTTGAACAACTTAGATACAAATTCTAACCTCTATGGAATCATGACCGGCAAAATTGAACAAGCATCATATATTATAAAACTAATATAAAGCATTCAATCATACATCTATTCATAATATATTTAACATACACAAAATAAAACCTAGAGTGCCAACTCTCTAAAATATTTCATTAATGCATAGAGAGAAATTTATTTGATCAAATAATTTATGTTATATGCATAATCATGAGTAGGCTCTGATACCAATTGTTGGAAAAACGGATCCGATATCGGAGTTACGGCGCAGCGGAAGTTTTAAAATTTTTATGCCGTTTCGAAAAGAATCTCATGATGCATATACCAATAAATTAAATTCATGATCAAGCGTACCTTATTTCTCGGATTCCGGAATCACTAGAGCGTTTGACCAACGTGTCTTCTCTACTATTCTCGAGTTCCACGTCTCAGAGTGTGTGTGGGCACACGTTCTATGAATCCAATTGATCGGTAATGCTTTCCGAAGTCTAGATCCCTCCTTCTCAATTCCGATGTTCCTCGTTGAGAATACGATCCAACTTCTTTCTTCAAAACTATAAAACAGGAACCGGTTAACCTCCTATGAAAATTATCACTCGGTTTAACCTTCCTCACAGTTTTGATTCAATGGAATTTTCTCTCTTTTTCTTTCTCACAAGATAGCCGAATTTTATGAAGTAGAAGAAACCCAAAATATTTTTTCTTCTCTCCCAAAAAACGTTTTTTGCTCTAGAGAAAATACTCAAAAAAAAATTTTTCTCAAGAATTCCTAGCCTTTATATAGAAGTCTAATCCTTTTCAAAATTTAATTCCTTCTGGAAAAATAATTAATAATTATTTTTCTAGATAAATTTTGAACCAAAAGATCATACAACTTTAGGGCTAGATTCATTGAACCTAAAAACGTTTTTCCAAGAGGAAATCTCCTCCAAAAATTCGGCCACTTTAGGATAAATCTAGATTGGTGGTTCAAATTTTAAATCAAGAATCTAGACTAGTGAAAAGATTCTAGTCCTATCTAGATTCAAATTTCTTTTAAACCTTTTTGAATTTAAATAAGATTCACTCATTTGAATTAATATTTTCCACAAACATCAACCATATTAATTAATTTAAATAAATGGAATATTTGAATTTTTTCTTCCTCAAAAATCCGTGCACCATATTTAAAGAAAAAAAAATTCATCAAATAATCTCCATTATTTAAATCAATTAATAATTTAATGTTAGGAATATATTTGAACAATTTTGAAACAAAATTTTCTTCTCTCCACCTATCTAAAACCGTGCACCTCTTTTAGATTAGGAGAGAAAAATTTTGTTTTTCAAAATTAAATAATTCAAACACAATCTTATTTCCAAAATTCAAGTTAACCAATCACGTGTTGACAAATCATATTATTTGTCTACACAAATCCTACATGTCCAATCCTTTTTCGGATTGCATGTTAGAGAGTACCATGTCTTAATAGACATTACAAAATTCCATTTAAATTTACCGATATCTTTAGGAACAAATCCCGAGACGCTATTTAAAACTATATGAGCTAATAGAGGGACTCGATGGAAATATGTAAAGAGGCTCCTATAATTGTGAAAAATTAATCCCAGATTAATTATTCATCAATTATCAACTCCAAAACTATTCCACTAAAAGTTTGAAGCTGAACTCCTGTTTACATACCGTATTACGAAAGCTCTCTCACGCAGTGCTTCTTCCATGATTTATTCATCGCTTGTTTAATCCCCATATGTTATCCATGATTGAATTTAGGACTTTTTCCGTTTTACCTTTTCAATCATTTTAACTTAAAGTTCCATTATTCTCCATTGAAAGTGTAATACCCGAAATTTCGATGAAACTATGATTTCCTTTTAGACAAGAAAAATCCCGAGTCTTACTCTTGGATGTCGATATAAAACTCACGATCTGAGTTAAATATCAGTATATGGTTGAGTTCTCGTTTAATTAGCTATGAGACTCAATAAGCAGTTTGCTTAGTCATGCATCTGACCCTTGAGCAAAAAGGGAAGAAAAATCCTATGATTTTATGCTGGTCAAAGTTTGACCGAAAAAGTCAAAGTTGACCGAAAAGTCAAAGGTTGACCAGGGAGGTCAAATAGATGAAGGTGTTGAGATATAGCAAAGCAGTATGGAATTATACTGCGAAAAACTTTCATTACGGACAATTTAGCGAGCATAAGCTGTGAGACCACCCAAGAAAATCAAGCACACCAAGTATGGTATTAAGGGCAAGAAAGGTGCCAAGAGATAAGAAAAATTTTATTCAGTTTATTTTTACACAGATAAATTTTGGACTGTAGTACAGTATAAAAATATTGTGTTTAAGCAAACACAGTATTAGAAATATCTGTGTAGCAGAAAAATGGACTGAATATTGAGAAAAAGCCAAACAGGGCTTAATATGGATGACATCATCCTATCCTTAATTTATGACATCATAATTGGATTAAATAAGCTTGGAAAGAAAGCAAGGAAGGCTCTAGAAGATATGACATGGCCGGCCACCTCAGGGGCAAAAATGCCAAAATTTTATCTTTAGGGGTTAAAGTGAAAATTTTGGAAAATTGACGATGTAATGTAAGCAAAGTGATGTCATCAAGATGATGTCATCAAGGTGAGATAAGCTTGGCTTGATCTCCAAGTAAGGGGCCGGCCACCTAGAGGGCATAAATGCAAGAATTTTAACTTTCGGGGCTAAAATGCAATTTCTGAAAAATAGGTGATGTAAGCAAGATAATGTCATCAAAATGATGTCATCATTTGCTTGGAGAACAAGGTGATGGCCAGCCAACATGCCACTTGGAAGGTCAAATTGTAAATATTTTGTCTTTTGGGGGCAAAAGTGTAATTTTGGAGAAAAATGATGATGTAAGCATGAGGTAAGCACATGATGTCATCAAGATGATGTCATCATGATGAGGTAAGCAAAACTTGGGCTCCAAGGACTCCTTAATGGCCGGCTACATGTGTAGGGACAAGTTAGCAAATATTTTGTTTTTAGGTCCTAAAATGCAATTTTGGAAATAAAAATAATTGGTGAAAATTTGTAATTTTCACCTATAAATAGGGCATGAAGGGGGCGGTTTTTGGCAGCCAAAATCATCCCAAAACTCTGCCCAATTTTCTCCAAAACCTCCCTAGAAACCGAAACCCAAGAGAAAAAAATGGAAGGGCCGGATTTTGTGAGAAAGAAAAAGAGTGGAAAAAAAAATTGGAAACCCATTTTTTGGCTTTGAATGGCCGGCTGTGGGTTAGCAAGAAAAGCAGAAAAAATGCTAGGAATAGGAGGAGAATGGCCGGTTATGGGCAGCCAAGGAGAAAGGAGAAAAATGCACCAAACCCCTAGCCTAGCCTTGTGTGCTTCGAGGTAATCTCCGTTGATCTTAAGCTTTTCGTTTAAGCTTTAAATTTGGGAAATTTAAATGTATTTCCAGCATTGGATGTAAGAGCTTAAGCTCACCTTTTAGTGCTTGATTGTGCATGATTAGGGTGGTGGTCTCTAGTTTATATTTTTGATGCATGTTTGATGATATGCTTATATGGGTTTGAGTATGCCTACTACATGTTTGTTGTATGTTCCCATAGAATTTAGAACGATTGTATGATTATGAGATGGATGGAATGGAACGTTAGAAACGATTGCATGTGTGACTTTAGGCTCCCGCTGTAGTCGGTTGAGGTAGCATGCACGTTTTAGGACGTGAAACGAAATTATGAACCGAAAATGCCAGTCTCGGGTCAAGACTGGTCAGTGTTCTGGAAATGGTATTTTGAGGCCCTTATAGGCCGAATTTGAAGAAACTCAAAACTACAAAGTTGTAGATAAGGGTTTTTCCTAGAGGGCAGCGGAACGTTTTTCAAAATAAGGCTCCAATGGCCTCCGTTTTTATGAAAATCCGAGGCTAATCTGCCCATACCTAGTCTACACGTCCAGTAAGTTTCAAATTAAAACTGACAAGAATCCAAGCAGAACTGGGTTTCCTCAAAACATGAAAGTTGTAGTATTATCCGAGATCTACAACTTTTATGAAGAAAGTTTTATCCAATTTGAAACTGAGTTTAAAGTAAAAATTGAATTCTAAAGACTGTGCAGGAAATAGAAATTCCAGCACAAGATTTTAGAAAAATAGTACATAAGCAGGAAATTCCTGCACGTGTACAGGATTTTCTAGAACAATATAGGAAAACTGTATTTTACACCAAACCCCAATGTTTTGACTGTGAGAACTGTTCCAATGGCAGTTTTCAGCTCTTAACACATGTTATAAGTCAAGCAAAGAGTTTTTAAACCGAATTCACCAAATTTTCCGAGACAAAGGAAAATTGGATTTTTAAAGCCAAAGACATGTAGCAAGATAGTGACGGATGGTAACCAGGAAGGATACCCGAGTTATTGGGCTTGGACCCAAAGACTAAGTTTGACCTTAGAAGGTTGACTTTGGTTGACCAAGTTTGACCAAAGTTTATCATCTCGAGGGTTACCCAACATAACCCAATGAGATACCAAAAATTATGATAAACTAAGATCTAGGGTTATCTGTAATAACCCAATAGACGATGGATCAAGAATGTAAAGTCATATTGTTTAAGTATGTTAGGCCATGAGCCCCAGGGTTACGGTAAGTAACCAAACAAGTTATCGTAAGTTGTTATAGGAGGGAACATATAATATAACTAAGGCTACTCATAAATGTTGGTTAGGACACCAACATTTAATGATTATGATTTATGGTAAGATAGAATGTCTATGACTTTTATCTTACGTCCTGTTTGGAAACAGGAGTATGAACTGTTGTCGTGCCATGATTCGGACGATTAACCAAAAGCATAGGACGACAAGTAAGTATAACTCCGCCTACAGCATGGGCAAAATGTTTTTATAACATGTTTTCCAATAAATCATGAATTGATATGCATGATGTATGTTATGATGCTTACGTATGATGTTATGTTACGATGCTTATGTATGATGTTATGTTATGATGGATACGTTATGATGATACGATGGTTAAGTTACGATGATTATGTTATGATATGAAGTTATGTTATGAAGATTATGTTACGATGTTTAGGTTATGGTTTATGTTATGTTATGTTTTAATATAGTGTCATCATGTAGCATGTTCACTAATATTAACTACATGGTAAGAACACATGTTAAGTCAAGTTAAGGTCATTGTGTCGTACCGACTTACCATAATGGTGAGTTTAAATGGTTTAGTCTATGGTTTGGGCTGAGTTGGATTGGCTGCCCCAATCACTCCATGTTAAGCAGTTTGTTTCATGGTTTGAGTTGGTTTGGATTGGCTGCCTCCAGCCATTCCATGGTGATAGACCACGGTACGTGCACACATGATATGCAAATAAATAAGAATCAAGATAATAAATGAAAATTTAATCGATTCATAAGAAAACCTAATTGGTTCATGCATTCCTTTGTTAAAAACGTTTTGCGGATTGCACGTTGTACTTACTGGGCATAAGCTCATTACTTACGTTCATGCTGTAGGTTAAGCAACCTACCGGCGATACGTGATGCAAAGCTGTGAAGGCTGGTGCTACAGGCTGTGAAATGTGGGATGGATACCGCCACGGGTTTTGAATTTATGTTATGTAAAATATGTTTTGAAAAAAATATATTTGGAAGATGTGTTTTATGTTATGTTAAGATATATTAAAGTGATTGTATGGAGAAGAAACTGTTTTGGAGAAGAAACTGTTTTCAAGAAGAAAACTATTTTTAAGAAATTGTTTTTAAGTACAAGTAAAGGAATGGTTTTTAAGGATGATGGCAACAAGTTGCCTCGTGTTGTACCGAACCGCATTAGGTCGGATTGGTTCACGGTATGATTATGTTAGCTTTCAATATGATTATGAAAGCTCAGTACTCGAGTGAGTACATATGATTATGCATGAAGATAAGTTAAGTTCAAAGTAAGAAAAGAAAAAAAAAAAAAATTTTACTCCGAATTTTCCGCAGTTTAAGCTTTTTAAATTAAGAAGTAAGTTAAGCAAGTAATGTAACGGCCCACGTCTGCGCAGTAGGACGCCCCTACGCGTGACGGTTCGGGGCGTTACAGAGATGGTATCAGAGACAGGTTTTCTGCCATCCAGTTTCACAGTTCTGCCGCCAGAGCCACAGTTTTGCAAGTAAGTTTTCTTACTCTAGTTAGTATAGTAACTATGTGAGGTCATAGTTTTATAATAGTATAGATATGAACCTGGTTTAAAACCCGGGTACGATTGAAGAGGACCGCAAGACTTCGACTTCATTAGCATCCGAAGGAATGGAGTCACGCATCTTCGATGGGACTCAAGAAGTGGCTACATTTGCTGTGTGGTTGCACGATATGAAGACGATACGTCAGTTATGTTGCAGCTTGGCGCATTTATCCAGATGAGTCTATGGGCTATGATTGCCAGTGGATCAGAGTTGCGCAGCGAAAGCGTGATGGATAAGCTAGCCCACGATATGATATGATGAGATCGTGATGAATCTCTAGTATGGTACGCTAAGATATGGATGAAGGAATAAGTGTTAGACATGTTGAGAATTAGAATTAGAAAGTAGAAAATGGTTCGTTGCTGGTACAACCGAACCAATTTCTGCAAGAGCCTCATCTTGCAACTATGATAGCCAAGTCATGATGATAAATGCTAGAGTAGCAATAAGAAATGAATAGGCTTCGAGATGAGATAGCCTATCGCCTTACCTCAGTAGGGTGATAATCTGGAAGTTTCCATTTTAAGAAATAAGCTAGATGCTATAGAACATAAGTTTCGTGGTTGTGAAACTTATGCTCCCATAAGAATGATAATAGGTATGGAAAGATGTTTGTTAGTGCCTTGACTGGTAGTAATATCAAGGCAATGCACAAATAAGTGAGATAATGGCTATCATTATGACGAGGAAATTAAGGATATGATCCCTTAGTAAGGGAAATTATGAAATAATGGGAAGTTTTAGACATTCCTAAGGATTATGATTTTACGTTATGAAGAAAATGTTAGAAGCAATGAGATAAGCTTCTACCATTCTACTATCTAGCAAGTAGCTAGTCGATACGAGATAAGTATTGCATCACTCGAACGATATCAAGCTTTCTTCATTATTGACTTTGAAAGAATTCAAATGAAATATTTTTATAAAAGATGCTTAAATCTTGAGCTCATGCTTGAAAGAATCCCTCATTTTATGTAATACAGCCGAATCCTTGAGGAAGAATTCCAAGATAGGGGCTGTTATGAACAGTAAAGGTTCCAAGATAGGAGCCGTTATGTTCGTTAAATGACCAAATCCTTGAGGGACAAGTCCCAAGATAGGGGTCATAGGCCGAATCCTTGAGGGACAAGTTCCAAGAATGGGATGAGTTCCAAGAAAGGGGCCATTATGATAAGTAAAGGGTTCTAATAGCATAAGATCAAGGTTCAAGAAAGAAGCTATTTTAAGCTATGTTTTCCAAGTGTGGAAAAATTTTAAAGTATGAAACGCTTTTCATGTATGAAAAGTTATGTGATAAGAAATGTTTTTCAAACATGGCAAGTTATATGATATACTTGCTCAAATTTTTATGAAAATAGTTCTTGTGATGCAATATGAAAGGAGGATATGATAGCATGAAAGTATTTAAGTATGTAAGTATGAATGTATGTATGTAAGAAAGTATGTAAGCATGTAAGTATGAACGTACGTAAGTAAGAAAGTATGCAGTATGAAAGTAAGATAGTATGAAGTAAGAATGAATGAAAGTATGATGACATGATATGAAAGTAAGAGTATGGTTCTAGACAAGAAACATGATCCCATTAAAGTATAAAAATGGGAACATGAACAAGTTACGATGGATCAATAGTGGACTTGAAGAAAAGCCACTTAGAAGTATTCGAATTTTCGAGGACGAAAATTTCTTTAAGGAGGGTAGAATGTAATACCCGAAATTTCGATGAAACTATGATTTCCTTTTAGACAAGAAAAATCCCGAGTCTTACTCTTGGATGTCGATATAAAACTCACGATCTGAGTTAAATATTAGTATATGGTTAAGTTCTCGTTTAATTAGCTATGAGACTCAATAAGCAGTTTGCTTAGTCATGCATCTGACCCTTGAGCAAAAAGGGAAGAAAAATCCTATGATTTTATGCTGGTCAAAGTTTGACCGAAAAAGTCAAAGTTGACCGAAAAGTCAAAGGTTGACCAGGGAGGTCAAATAGATGAAGGTGTTGAGATATAGCAAAGCAGTATGGAATTATACTGCGAAAAACTTTCATTACGGACAATTTAGCAAGCATAAGCTGTGAGACCACCCAAGAAAATCAAGCACACCAAGTATGGTATTAAGGGCAAGAAAGGTGCCAAGAGATAAGAAAAATTTTATTCAGTTTATTTTTACACAGATAAATTTTGGACTGTAGTACAGTATAAAAATATTGTGTTTAAGCAAACACAGTATTAGAAATATCTGTGTAGTAGAAAAATGGACTGAATATTGAGAAAAAGCCAAACAGGGCTTAATATGGATGACATCATCCTATCCTTAATTTATGACATCATAATTGGATTAAATAAGCTTGGAAAGAAAGCAAGGAAGGCTCTAGAAGAGATGACATGGCCGGCCACCTCAGGGGCAAAAATGCCAAAATTTTATCTTTAGGGGTTAAAGTGAAAATTTTAGAAAATTGACGATGTAATGTAAGCAAAGTGATGTCATCAAGATGATGTCATCAAGGTGAGATAAGCTTGGCTTGATCTCCAAGTAAGGGGCCGGCCACCTAGAGGGCATAAATGCAAGAATTTTAACTTTCGGGGCTAAAATGCAATTTCTGAAAAATAGGTGATGTAAGCAAGATGATGTCATCAAAATGATGTCATCATTTGCTTGGAGAACAAGGTGATGGCCAGCCAACATGCCACTTGGAAGGTCAAATTGTAAATATTTTGTCTTTTGGGGGCAAAAGTGTAATTTTGGAGAAAAATGATGATGTAAGCATGAGGTAAGCACATGATGTCATCAAGATGATGTCATCATGATGAGGTAAGCAAAACTTGGGCTCCAAGGACTCCTTAATGGCCGGCCACATGTGTAGGGACTAGTTAGCAAATATTTTGTTTTTAGGTCCTAAAATGCAATTTTGGAAATAAAAATAATTGGTGAAAATTTGTAATTTTCACCTATAAATAGGGCATGAAGGGGGCGGTTTTTGGCAGCCAAAATCATCCCAAAACTCTGCCCAATTTTCTCCAAAACCTCCCTAGAAACCGAAACCCAAGAGAAAAAAATGGAAGGGCCGGATTTTGTGAGAAAGAAAAAGAGTGGAAAAAAAAATTGGAAACCCATTTTTTGGCTTTGAATGGCCGGCTGTGGGTTAGCAAGAAAAGCAGAAAAAATGCTAGGAATAGGAGGAGAATGGCCGGTTATGGGCAGCCAAGGAGAAAGGAGAAAAATGCACCAAACCCCTAGCCTAGCCTTGTGTGCTTCGAGGTAATCTCCGTTGATCTTAAGCTTTTCGTTTAAGCTTTAAATTTGGGAAATTTAAATGTATTTCCAGCATTGGATGTAAGAGCTTAAGCTCACCTTTTAGTGCTTGATTGTGCATGATTAGGGTGGTGGTCTCTAGTTTATATTTTTGATGCATGTTTGATGATATGCTTATATGGGTTTGAGTATGCCTACTACATGTTTGTTGTATGTTCCCATAGAATTTAGAACGATTGTATGATTATGAGATGGATGGAATGGAACGTTAGAAACGATTGCATGTGTGACTTTAGGCTCCCGCTGTAGTCGGTTGAGGTAGCATGCACGTTTTAGGACGTGAAACGAAATTATGAACCGAAAATGCCAGTCTCGGGTCAAGACTGGTCAGTGTTCTGGAAATGGTATTTTGAGGCCCTTAGAGGCCGAATTTGAAGAAACTCAAAACTACAAAGTTGTAGATAAGGGTTTTTCCTAGAGGGCAACGCGAACCGTTTTTCAAAATAAGGCTCCAATGGCCTCCGTTTTTATGAAAATCCGAGGCTAATCTGCCCATACCTAGTCTACACGTCCAGTAAGTTTCAAATTAAAACTGACAAGAATCCAAGCAGAACTGGGTTTTCCTCAAAACATGAAAGTTGTAGTATTATCCGAGATCTACAACTTTTATGAAGAAAGTTTTATCCAATTTGAAACTGAGTTTAAAGTAAAAATTGAATTCTAAAGACTGTGCAGGAAATAGAAATTCCAGCACAAGATTTTAGAAAAATAGTACATAAGCAGGAAATTCCTGCACGTGTACAGGATTTTCTAGAACAATATAGGAAAACTGTATTTTACACCAAACCCCAATGTTTTGACTGTGAGAACTGTTCCAATGGCAGTTTTCAGCTCTTAACACATGTTATAAGTCAAGCAAAGAGTTTTTAAACCGAATTCACCAAATTTTCCGAGACAAAGGAAAATTGGATTTTTAAAGCCAAAGACATGTAGCAAGATAGTAACGGATGGTAACCAGGAAGGATACCCGAGTTATTGGGCTTGGACCCAAAGACTAAGTTTGACCTTAGAAGGTTGACTTTGGTTGACCAAGTTTGACCAAAGTTTATCATCTCGAGGGTTACCCAACATAACCCAATGAGATACCAAAAATTATGATAAACTAAGATCTAGGGTTATCTGTAATAACCCAATAGACGATGGATCAAGAATGTAAAGTCATATTGTTTAAGTATGTTAGGCCATGAGCCCCAGGGTTACGGTAAGTAACCAAACAAGTTATCGTAAGTTGTTATAGGAGGGAACATATAATATAACTAAGGCTACTCATAAATGTTGGTTAGGACACCAACATTTAATGATTATGATTTATGGTAAGATAGAATGTCTATGACTTTTATCTTACGTCCTGTTTGGAAACAGGAGTATGAACTGTTGTCGTGCCATGATTCGGACGATTAACCAAAAGCATAGGACGACAAGTAAGTATAACTCCGCCTACAGCATGGGCAAAATGTTTTTATAACATGTTTTCCAATAAATCATGAATTGATATGCATGATGTATGTTATGATGCTTACGTATGATGTTATGTTACGATGCTTATGTATGATGTTATGTTATGATGGATACGTTATGATGATACGATGGTTAAGTTACGATGATTATGTTATGATATGAAGTTATGTTATGAAGATTATGTTACGATGTTTAGGTTATGGTTTATGTTATGTTATGTTTTAATATAGTGTCATCATGTAGCATGTTCACTAATATTAACTACATGGTAAGAACACATGTTAAGTCAAGTTAAGGTCATTGTGTCGTACCGACTTACCATAATGGTGAGTTTAAATGGTTTAGTCTATGGTTTGGGCTGAGTTGGATTGGCTGCCCCAATCACTCCATGTTAAGCAGTTTGTTTCATGGTTTGAGTTGGTTTGGATTGGCTGCCTCCAGCCATTCCATGGTGATAGACCACGGTACGTGCACACATGATATGCAAATAAATAAGAATCAAGATAATAAATGAAAATTTAATCGATTCATAAGAAAACCTAATTGGTTCATGCATTCCTTTGTTAAAAACGTTTTGCGGATTGCACGTTGTACTTACTGGGCATAAGCTCATTACTTACGTTCATGCTGTAGGTTAAGCAACCTACCGGCGATACGTGATGCAAAGCTGTGAAGGCTGGTGCTACAGGCTGTGAAATGTGGGATGGACACCGCCACGGGTTTTGAATTTATGTTATGTAAAATATGTTTTGAAAAAAATATATTTGGAAGATGTGTTTTATGTTATGTTAAGATATATTAAAGTGATTGTATGGAGAAGAAACTGTTTTCAAGAAGAAAACTATTTTTAAGAAATTGTTTTTAAGTACAAGTAAAGGAATGGTTTTTAAGGATGATGGCAACAAGTTGCCTCGTGTTGTACCGAACCGCATTAGGTCGGATTGGTTCACGGTATGATTATGTTAGCTTTCAATATGATTATGAAAGCTCAGTACTCGAGTGAGTACATATGATTATGCATGAAGATAAGTTAAGTTCAAAGTAAGAAAAGAAAAAAAAAAAATTTTACTCCGAATTTTCCGCAGTTTAAGCTTTTTAAATTAAGAAGTAAGTTAAGCAAGTAATGTAACGGCCCACGTCTGCGCAGTAGGACGCCCCTACGCGTGACGGTTCGGGGCGTTACAGAAAGAACCACCAATTGTAAAATCATACAATTGGTAAACCATCAGAGAACACAAAGTAAACCGATGGCCAAGATCTTGTTATACTATGTTTCAATCCACGAATAATGCCTTTAAGTAGATAACATGTACTATCGTTAAGATAGCTATGGATTCCATATCTATGAATCTTGATTTCTCTATCCATAAGTCATGCACCCAAAACACAAGTATATTGACCATAAATTAACAGTGTCTCACATGTAGTGCATTAAAGTACATAAGTCATGGATACGAACTCAAGTAATCATTTCAGGATTAAGATTAATACAGAATGATAATCAAAGCTTCACTGATTCTTATAAACGGAATTATTAAACCGAATCAATTAACACTTTAGGTCCAATCCAATGTCATACCTCAATACTGGTATACATTAAAGTTTCCACTCGGAACCAATCCGATGGTCAAGACAAACCATCCCTCCAAGGAAGTAGACAACTTGTACAATCTTATCATGAATAAGATCCCCAAATCTTATTCCATCGATTGCGGACTATTTATTTTGACTGTTATCAAATTACCATGTCTTCTATGTGTACCCCGTACACATATGGTAATCTGATATATTACTAACAGTCAAGGAGTATTTTATGTTTGCTCAAACATACAATCAACAAATGAAAGTAAATAGGAGACAACTTATTAAACATGAATAACCTCCTCTTATTAATATCAATATGTCATATTTACAGAAAATCCCTAATATTGATTTTCTATCCTTAGGGCACATATAGATCCCAACATCAGCATGCCTACGGACTTCCTGCTTAAGGCATCTGCTACCTTGTTCGCCTTTCCAGGATGGTAAAGGATCTCACAATCATAATCCTTTACAAGTTCCAGCCATCTACGTTGCCTCATGTTGAGCTCTTTCTGAGTAAAAATATACTTGAGGCTTTGGTGATCGGTGTAGATTTCACACTTATTCCCGTACAAGTAGTGTCTCCAGATCTTAAGTGCGAAAACTACTGCCGCGAGCTCCAAGTCATGCGTGGGATAATTCCTTTCGTGAATCTTCAGCTGTCGGGATGCGTAGGCAACTACCTTCCCATTCTGCATCAAGACGGCTCCTAAACCATTTTTAGAAGCGTCACTATAGATCACGAAATTTCCTGCATCAACATCAGGAATTATCAACACTGGTGCACTTGTCAATCTCCTCTTGAGCTCTTGAAAGTTCTCCTCGCATTTCTGAGTCCATTCAAATTTCTTTTCTTTACGGGTAAGAGCGGTGAGGGGTGTAGCGATCTTGGAAAATCCCAAGACGAACCGTCGGTAGTAGCCAGCTAATCCAAGGAAACTCCTTATTTCCGTAACATTCTTGGGTGCTGGCCACGCACTAACCGCCTCGACCTTAGCAGGGTCCACTGAAATTCCTTCTTTTGACACCACATGACCCAAAAAGTGAACTTTTTCCAGCCAAAATTCACATTTTGTAAATTTGGCATACAGCTGGTTTCGTCTAAGCGTCTCCATCACCAATCTAAGATGACGCTCATGCTCTTCTTTGGACCTTGAGTAAATCAAAATGTCGTCAATAAAAACAATGACGAACTTATCCAGGTACTCTTTGAATACTCGGTTCATGAGGTCCATGAATGTGGCTGGGGCATTGGTTAGCCCAAATGGCATAACCAAAAACTCATAGTGCCCGTAACGTATTCGAAAAGCCGTCTTGGAGATATCTGACTCCTTGATCCTGAGCTGATGGTAGCCTGATCGTAGATCGACTTTCGAGAATACTACCGCTCCCCTAGGTTGATCGAAAAGATCGTCAATCCTCGGAAGGGGATACATGTTCTTGATCGTAATCTTGTTAAGCTCACGGTAGTCTATACACATTCGTAGTGATCCATCCTTCTTCTTTACGAACAACACTGGTGCTCCCCATGGAGAGTAACTTTGTCGGATGAATCCCTTGTCTAGCAATTCTTGTAACTGCACTTGCAGTTCCCTAAGCTCGGCAGGTGCCATACGGTAAGGCGCTTTCGATATCGGTGCAGCTCCAGGCAGCAATTCGATTTCGAACGAAATCTCACGATCCGGCGGAAGTCCTGGTAAGTCCTTCGGAAAGATATCCACATATTCCTTTATAATGGGAACATCTTCCGGTGCCAATTCTACTTCACAATCTTTATCCACCATGTTAGCTAAATATCCTTGGCAGCCGTTAGCTAACATTTTCCAAGCCTTCATTGCTGAAACCAATTTAGTTGCTGAATTCCGAGATTGCCCGTAGAAATTGAACTCCTCCTTTCCGTATGGATTGAATGTTACACAGCGTTTTCGGCAGTCGATCCTGGCATCGTATTTGCCTAAGAAATCCATTCCTAAGATTACATCGAAATCCTGCAGCTTGATCGCGATGAGATTTACAAACAATTCCCGGCCACAGATAGTCACGGAAGCATTTCGTATCCAAAAATTGGACCACAAAATCTCTCCGGACGGCAAAGAGGTTTTGAAGGGCTGATCTAAACTATTCACACCTCTTCCTAACTTCTGGGTGAACTCCAGGGATACAAATGAGTGAGTAGCTCCAGAATCAAACAAGGCGATAGCATCATAAATGGCGATAGAGATCTGACCTGTCACCACATGTGAAGTCCCAGCTTCAGCATCACCCCTGGTGTAAGCATATATCCTGGCTTGAGGTTCAGGAGCCTCTAATCGGCATTGGGTGATTGAGGGTCCTTCAAGCCTAGTTTGGACAGCATGCAATTGGCTGTTGGTGTTCCGACTCGGGTACTGAGGATTCTGGCCTTGGTTATTCAGATGGCAGTTCTTCGCATAATGCCCCTCCTTGCCACACAGGAAACAGGCATTCGACCCATTCTACAAACCCCCGGGTGTTTCCTTCCACACTTGGCACATGCCGGGTAGTCAGTGTTATTACCCTCATTTCCTCTATTATTCCTCTTCTGAGGGTAATTCTTTTGTTGTCCTTGGCCCGAGAAATTTCCCTTTCTCTTGTTCCTCCCAAACTGTTTGGAACCTTGGGCAGGGTTACTGACTTGTCCTTTCGGGGGCGTTTCAAAGTTTTGGCGGGGCTGCGTCGGCTTTGCCACTGCTTTTTCATCCCTCTTTGCCCTGAAGATCTGAGCCCTTGCTTCCTTGTCCTGGTTTATCCAATATTCGGCTCTTATCGCACGACTCACGCAGTCGGATACCAGGGTAGGCGGGCTACTGCCAGCGCTAACTTGCTTGGCGATATCTGTCCGGAACATCTTCATCATTCTTCTAACTTTTTCTGTTTCGTTGGGAACCAGTTCCGGACACAACCGGGCCAACTGTTCAAACTTCTTGACAGCCTCCATTACTGTCATTGATCCCTGTTTCAAACTGGCGAACTCATCTTGCTGGGCTGCCAGAATTTCCCTATTGTAGTACATGGTGCGGAATTCTGTCACAAAATCTTGCCAGCCCATGGCGGTAACATCTCGCCGCATCTGAACAGTCATCCACCAGTGTCTGGCGTCTTTCTTGAGGGCGAAGGAAGCACAGAGAACCTTTTCCTGCTCCGATAGCCTCATGAAGTCCAGGATGACTTGGACATCAATCAACCAATTATCCGCAGCTATCGGATCCATTAATCCCTCAAATTCAGGTGCCTTCATCCTCCTGAATCTCTCATACAGTAAATCTTCCCGTACTGGCGGTAAGTTTACTGGAACTCCTGCAGGTGCTACTGGGATTTCAACATTCCGTGGATCCTCTTGTTGTACTTCCGGTTGGACTTCTGGTACCGGAGGCACCCTGTTCGGCTGAAGAGGAACCTCATCAGCCCGAGGTCTCTGGTTCATCTGAATTAATTGTTCTCGCAGTCTATTTGTCTCTTGCTGCTGTTCCAGCAGCTGCCGTTGCAAGTTTGCAACAATGGTTGCGAGATCCGGCTCGGGCGGATTTTCAGGCACTGCTCGTCGTGGACGAACCATTTTCTTGATCCTATTAAAACATAAGAAAATATATTATCATACCAGAAATATCCCTTCTTTCATACATTTATCGTCATACATAACATAATTCTTCATATCATAACTTATTCATCGTATCATGGCACATAACAACTCGTAACATGCCTTTCATCATCATATCATAATATTTCATACTTGAACTTTCTTTTTGTATTCTTACAAAAAGTACATTATATTCACAATCTTGTAAATACATTTTGATACGATTTCTGAACACATAGGGCCAAAATTTCGGATGGAAGTGTCTAACACTTTCCCATCATACATCAGTACAAGCCTATCATCCAAAAATATAAGCTAGTACATATCCGTCGAAAAATAAAAATATATACAGAGTTAGCCTAATCTATCTGCTCGTCCGTAACTACTGAGGGCGCGTCGGAGTCTGCATCGTCATCCCCATCGTGCAATGGAAACTCCTCAGGGTCCTCATCAAAATCCTCCTCCTGCCAGTCCTCAGGCTCAAACTCTGGCCCGGGCTCCATATCCTCCTCATCGTCCGCGAACCAGTCCTCATGCTCTGGCTCCGGTTCCATATCCTCCTCCTCATCGCTAGAAATATCGATGATCGGGGGGTCTACTGGCGGATCCTCTGGAACAACTATAAGATCATCGGGGTCGAAATCATCCCCGCCCTCGTCAGCCTCGGCGTCCTAGGGCGGCACTGCTTGTACTGGCTCTGCGGGTATCGGGTCCTCCGGAAAAACTGGACCAGGCCCGAAAAACGGCTCTCCCATCCCAGCGTCGTCGACCGGTGCCTGATGCTCCTCTGCGACCCCAGCGGCCTGCATAGCCTGTACTACAGCCTCGGCCGCCATAATATCCTCAATCATGTTCCCCACCGTCGTCTCAGGCAACGGCATGGGAACGTACTGGCGGATCTGCGGAGGCAAACCGTCTCGGAAAGTCTGTAGTGAAATCATCCCAGGGTTAGCCAAGTCCCGGGGGACGTAAGGCAACAGCTCCTCCTGAAACCGCCTGCAGTAATGGCTCATGGGCTCCTGTGGGTAGGCGTGCCATACTGCTGAAAAACTAAGGTATCGGGCATGATACATATCCCGATACATCGCAGGATTGCGATGAGGTCCACCGGCACCCTCGTCCGGTAGCGGTCCAAAACGTGCGACTAGCAACGCACGGAAATGCGCCCAAGTACGACTCGGCATCGATCCTTCTCCTATGGTCATCCACCATAGCCGTGCGTCTACTGCCAGACACCGACTGGCTAACGAAACCTGGAGTCGCTCCTCTATATGGCATAGTCGGAAGATCAACTCCATGTCGTATAACCATGCCGCTAACGACACGGTCCGTCTCGTCCCGTCAAAAATCATCGGGTACGACTCATAGAAAGACGTCACAGTACGTCGATCCCCATCAGCTCCAGCGGGATCCATAACGTCGTATCTATCATAACATAATCATTTAATAATTAATTATTCATAAATATAAAATTACTTACAATGATGGCGGCGACGGCAGGCATACTGTGAAATTAGGTAGCAGGGAACCGCTCTGATACCAACTCTGTAACGACCCGCCTAGCACAGGCTGTTACCATACATACATACATACATACATACATACATGCGTACTTATTTATTTGGCGTAAGCAGCGGAATTTTTTTTTTTTTTTATACAGTGCGGATACTTGCAATATATAACGATGTTTGCATACAAAATAATTTACATAAAAAGATTAAAACGCGAAGCGGTTATAATCCCCACATTTCACAGCTTGCCCTGCCTCGCTCGCCACCTTGCACCATCAGTTGCCTGTAGGTTGCTTACCTACAGCATAGACGTAATTCACGTGAGCTTTCGCTCAGCAAGTACAACATATACATATCCGCGGAAACAAGATAAACATACTCATCATGACCTTACATAGACATAGCATATCATACATAATTTCCCATAGCATACATATCATAACATATATAACATGTCATAACATCGCATAATATATGCATGTACCAGTTATGCTCTCATTATGCCATTGTATTCATTCTTAACTTATCTTACTAATGGGCCCCTTATCATGAGTGTACGTACCAGGCGCGCAACTATGATTTGGTTGGGGCGGCCAAACCAATTCCAACTCAAACCACAGTCCAACCCGACCTAATGCGGGTCGGTACGACACAGGCAAGCTTGCTTGCCATCATACTTACTTTTCATGAACTCATATTTGTTCTTATTAGTGAACATGCTTCGTGATGTCACTATTTATAATTCATGATCATATCTTGACATTATATCTTTTTCTCATACTAATGAACTTAACATAGTCATATATTAAACACATCATCACTTACAGCAACATACTTGGCAAGTATACAACAAAAGCCTATGCTGTAGGCGGAGTTGTACTTACCTTGAGTACTATGTCCCGAGACTTGTTGATCCACTTCAGGATACTTCCGCAGGCTATTTCCTGCTATATCAGAGGACATAGAATAAGAATTATGTTCTTACAGAATGTTGGTAATCAAACCAACATTCATACTTCTTTGTGGTTATATGTTCCCCCTTTCTTAATACAATGCCGGATACTTTCTCAATATCACAGATAACCTTATGGTTTGGAACATATTTAAGTTGGTCACATAAAGTAACCTTGGCTAAACAGCCTTTCATAACTGTGTTAGGTTATTAAACCTAACCTTGAGCCTAAGCTTATTTGAAAATTCATTCCATCGGGTTACTCTTGAGTAACCCTGGTTTTTAGGCCCAACTTAGTCATTATATTGGGTTACGTCGGATAACCCTTGGGCGTAGGGCCCAAACCAATAACTCGGTACATTTCCCGATTATGGTTCATTTAACTCGATTTAAACTCTTTCTTTATTTCGGAAAAATTTAGAGTTTTAAGATCATTTTATTAAAAACTCAGAATCTGATGAGTGGGTCTTTGTAAAAAATCATTAAAAACATAAACTGCCTTTGGAACAGTTTCTCACTGAGAATTAGTCAGTGGATGTGCAGAAATGTCCCTTTTCCTGCACTGTTTTAGAAAACTTTGTGCAGGAATTTCTTGTTCACTGCACAGTTTTGAAATCGAATTTTCTATTTAAAAATCAAGGCCGAATTTGAAAAATTTTTCTTCATGAAAGTTTTAAAGCATTCAAAATCCTAAAACTTTCGTTTTGAACTTGAGACCCAAATGGTCTCTAACCCACTCCTTTAACCTGTTAAACTCACCTGGCCGTGTATAGGGTCTGGGCACGGTCAGGCTCGGGTTTTCTCAAAAACGAAGGCCATTGGAGCCTTATTTTTGAAAACTGTCCACGTTGCCCCCTAGGAAAAATCCTATCTACAACTTTTGTGTTTTACATTTTTCCAAAATCAGCCTCTAAGGGCCTCAAAACTGACTTTCCAGAAAACTGGTCAGTCTGAACCCGAATTGGCAGTTTTTGTTCGTTTCTTGGTTTCTCGTCCTAATTCATGCACACTACCTCAACCGAACACAGCGGGAGCCTAAAATCACCATGCAACGTTTTTCTATCGTCCCAAATTGACTTACATGAGCCCCCACATGATCATGTAAATCAAACAACACATTTGCATTAATTAAGGTTAGGGTTTTTGCTTGTTCTTGATTTCTACCAACATAGCATACATATTTCAATCTAACACCCTAACATGCCATTACTATTCTATTGGCAGATTTGGGGAAACATACAACCCTTAATTAATCTAACATACAATCATACTCATAGGCACATACAAATGCACAATTAAACATCAATCAAAACACTAAATCAACCACCCTTAACTAACTAATCAAGCACACACTAAAATCTGACCTAAGGCAGAAATTTAAATTGAGCTTATGCTTATTACAAAACAGCTTGTAATACACTTAAATCTCTAATTTAGAGCTTGAATTAAGAGATTTAAGGGCCAAGAGAAATTTTACCTTACTTAGCCCAAATGTGGGTTTGCTTGGCTCAAATTTCTCCCTTCCTTTCTCCTTGGTGCAGCCGGCCTTAGCTCCTTCCAATGAGCCTAAAATTTTCCAGCCACCTAGGGACAGCTCCTCCCAAGACTCCGGCCACTTCCCACAAGAATCAGCCACCTCCCTATATGTTTCCCCTTCAATTTTCCTTCCCCCCTGCTGCTGCCACAGAACCGGCCAGCAATGGCCAATCTTGGCTCCAAAATTTTTCTAGCTTCTTGGCTTGCTTCCTAGTGATGCCTAACACTCCTAAGACTAATTCCTTGATTTTCCAAGCTTTTTCTTTCTCTTTGGCAGCTCCCTCAAGTTCGGATTTTGGGCAGAAAAAAAGACCAAAGTTTGGCTAGATTTTCTAATTTTGTGAATAGGAAGCACTCCTATTTATAGGCATTTTTGAACTTTCCAAAATTGCAAAATAGTCCTTCAAAGTTCACCAAATTGCACATTAGGGGGGTGAGGTGGCCGGCCAAGTGGTTCTAGAACCATCCTTAATTCTTTCCAAATTTTTCATTAAAGCCTTAAAATGATGTCATAAATCAAAAGTAATGTGACATCACCATTAAGGCCTTATTTGGCCTAATTTTTGATTAGACAGTATCTTTCAATACTAAACAGATATAGTTGATACTGTGGTCTTTGATTCACAATATCGATTATTAAAATGCAGTCCAAAATTTATTTGTCTAATAATGGACTATACGAAAAATTCTCTTTTCGTTTCGAGCCTTTTAGCCTTTAATCTCCTACTTAGTGTGCTTGATTTTTCTATGGTGGTCTTGAATCTAACTTAAACCATTTTATCTGAAAAATTTGATTTTCCACAGTATACTTCCTATACTGCTCACCATTTTTCGATATCGTCAAAGAATTGATCTTTCTAGCCAATCTTTGACTTTCGTGGGTCAATGTTGCTTATCCTGTCAACATGGACTCTCTTGGTCAACTTGACGGTTTCTGGTCAAACTTTGACTTTCTGGTCAAACTTTGACTTTCGTAAAAATCATAGCGTTTTATACCTTTTTCCTCAAAAGGTCGTATGCTCAACTAAGCAATCATTTTTGAGTCTTATAAAAGCATAAGAACTCACAATTCTGAATAAAAACCCTAAACCGGGCTTTTGCATAACTACCTTCACGGTACAATTCAAATTTCTATACAAGAAATTGTAACATAGAAAAATTCTAGTTATTACAGAAACGGGGGAAACTCAAAACATGAAAGTTTTTAAGTAGAGTTTTTCCTAGAGATCAACGCAGACAGTTTTGTAAAATGAGGCTCCAATGGCCTCGGTTTTTACCAAAACCCGTGCCTAAAGTGCCCAGGACCCGTGCACGGCCAGGACTAGTTCCATAGGGTTTTTGATCACGAAAACGTCCGAACTGGGTTTTATCCAAAACACGAAAGTTGTAGAACTTTTCAATTTCAAAAACTTTCGTGAAGACAAGTTTTTCAGAATCAGTCTTGATTTTAAGATGAAAATGGATTTCGGAAAACTGTACAGGAATTATGGAAAACTCTGTACAGGATTTATAAACTAACACAGAAAAAGTGTAATTCCAAAATTTCACTGCAAATTGACATTGTGAAACTGTTCCAAAGGCAGTTTCTAATAGTCAATAATTTTATAAGTCTCAGTTTAAGATTTTCAGTTTTAAAGTTAAACAAAAAGGATTTTTATACCAAAAATAAGGTTTTCTTTTCTAAGAATAAGATTTTAAAACTAAAGTTAAAAACAAACCGATTAGGGTTACCAAAGTAACCAATTAGGATAACGTAAAAATAAGTAAGGGCCTATAACTAAGGTTATGAAAGAATGTTGGTTATACTACCAACAGTTCTAACCCTTACTTTTATTTTATCTCAAAACGTTATACGCGGAAGTGTCCCAGCGGAATTTAACTCCACATTGGACACAGCTTTTACAAACAAAGTAAGTACAACTCCGCCTACAGCATAGGCTTGTTGTGAATACTTGCCTAAGTATGTTTGCGATTTATGAATGCTACATGTTACATGCTAAGTGCTATGATTTTATGTTATGAATGTATGTCATGATGTATGAAATGTCAAGTATGCTATGATTTATAGGAGCATGATTAGGGTTAAGATATGTTAAGATTAATTGAGTGAAACATCACGATGCATGTTCACTAATTAACAAAAGAAAGATTAAGCTATGATGGCAAGCAATTGCCTGTGTCGTACCGACCCGCGTCAGGTCGGGTTGAGCTATGGCAAGAGTAAGCCCATAGAGCGCGCCCGGTACGAACACTCATGTTACGGGGCCCATAAGTAAAGATAAGTTAAGAAAGAAAGATATGATGATATAAGAAAGCATAAACGATTCATGCATATGTTATGATAAGTCATGATAAGAAATGTTATGTTATGATATGTAATGAAATATTATGAAATGTTATGTTAGGTTAGATCGTGTTGTGTTTATGTTATTGCGGTATTTAATAGTTGTACTTGCTGAGCGTTAGCTCATTGTCTTACGTCTATGCTGTAGGTAAGCAGCCTAGTAGCAACCTGTGATGCAAGATGGAGGGCGAGGTGTGCTGAACTGTGAAATGTGGGACCAATGCCGCCATGCGTTTTGTTTAATTATGTGATTATTTTATAAGCTTTATATATGCCTGCGCAACGTTTTTAATTAAACAGTATAATTATTTACGTATGTGCAAATATGTTTATACGGCTTATAAAAAAAAAATTTATTCCGCTATTTTATGTATAAGTATGTATGCATGTAAGTACGTATGTATGTATGTACGGTAACGGCCTGTGTTAGGCAGGTCGTTACAGAGTTGGTATCAGAGCGGTTCCCTGCGACTAAATTTCACAGTCAGCCTGCCATTGCCGCCATCATTGTAAGTTATAATTTTATTTTCATATGTTAATATGTATTATGCGATTATGTATGATTAGATTTACGATTATGGACCCGGCACCCGTAGAGGAGGACCGACGCGCGGTTTCAGCGTTCTACGAGTCACGGCCCCTGCTATTTGATGGCACACCCCGAACGGTAGCTTTATCAGCCTGGCTATACGATCTGGAGACGATTTTCCACCTTTGCCACGTAGAGGCACATCTGCACGTCTCGCTGGCTAGTCGATGCCTGGTAGCTGACGCGCACTATGGTGGATGACGATCGGCGAGGGGACTTTGCCAGACCGTACGTGGGCACATTTTCGTGTCTGTATGACTACCCGCTACGGACCAGTGCTGGATGATGGGGCAGATGAGCACTATCAAGATCCCGATATTTATCGAGATATGCAGCATGAGCGGTACTACATTATGGCCGATGACTGGCGAGCGTACCCCCACGAGCCGATGGACCATTACTGTCGGAGGTTCCAGCAGGCTATGTTGCCTCACATCCCCATGGACATACCAAACCCAGGATTACAGTCTCTAGTGATCCTGCGGAACGGACTACCTGCACAGATCCGTCAGCACACGCCCATACCGACGCAGATTATGACAGTGGCCCATATGATCGGATACATTTTAGCTGCGGAGGTCATCGCACAGGATCTACAGGCCGATGCCTATGTAGTGGAGCCCGAGCTAGAGCCAGTATATGAGCCCGGTCCAGCCGACCCGGAGGACCCGATACCCGTCGACCCGGTACAGGAGGCCGATGATGATGGGTATGATGCCGATGAGGATATGGATGCTCCCGAGGACCCTCCGATCATCGTTATATCTAGCGATGACGAGGATGATGAGGAGGAGCCTAATCACGAGCCAGGATTCGGAGGATGGCTCGATGAGGGCGACGATTTCGAGGAGGACCCCGAGGAGATCCCAGATGATGATGATGATGATGGCTCCGATGTTTCGGTTGTTACGATAGCGGAGTTAGATTAGGTTTAGATCACTAGACCGAATATGTATGTTTTTATTTTGAAACTATATGTACCAGCTTATTATTTTGACAATAGGCTTGTACCTATGTATGATGGTAAAGTGGTAGACACTTCCATCTTGAATTTTTGACGATGTATATATGATGTAAAGAAAATGTAATTATAAGTAAAGTAAATATGATGTACTTTTGTATATATATAAAAAGGCAGTTAAATGTGAGATGTATGGAATCTCAATTATGAATGATATGATATGAATGTGATGAATGTTATGATATGATATGGTAAGTATATAATATTATGGTATGACAATATTGTGACATATGCATATTGTTACAATATGTTAAGATATGAATGCAAAGAAAGGATATTAATAGTTAATAATATCTTTTCTTATGATTTAAATAGGAAGATAAGATGGTTCGTACGCGCAAGGCTGCACCAGTTAATCCACCTGCGCCGGATCTAGCGACCGTTGTAGCCAATTTACAACGGCAGTTGCTAGAGCAACAACAAGAGACAAACCAGCTGAGAGAACAACTGGATCAGCTAAATCAAAGACCCCAGGTCAATGAGTTCCCTTACCCGCGGACCAAGCAGCTCCAATGGCACCTCCAGTGCCCAATTTTCCGCAATATGCTGAGGTACCAATAGCACCTGCTGGGGTACCGGCAGATCCACCTCCGCAAGAGAAGACTTGTTGTATGAGAGATTTAGGCGGATGAAAGCGCCCGAATTTGAGGGAACGACAGACCCAATAGCCGCAGACAACTGGTTGATAGACATCCAAGTTATTCTGGACTTTATGCGGCTCACCGAACAGGAAAAGGTCCTATGTGCCTCGTTTGCCCTTAAGAAGGACGCGAGACACTGGTGGATAACCGTTCAGATGCGTCGAAATGTCATGCAATGAGTTGGCAGGATTTTGTGGCTGAGTTTCGTAGTATGTACTACAACAGAGAAATCCTTGCCACTCAACAGGACGAATTCACCAGCTTTAAGCAAGGGTCTATGACGGTAATGGAAGCCGTTAAGAAGTTCGAACAGTTAGCACGCTTGTGCCGGAGCTGGTACCAAGCGAAACTGAAAAGGTCCGGAGAATGATGAAGATGTTCCGGACAGACATAGCCAAGCAAGTTAGTGCCGGAAGCAGCCCACCTACCCTGGTATCCGACTGCGTGAGCAGAGCGATAAGGGCAGAATATTGGATCAACCAGGACAGGGAAGCAAGGGCGCAGTTTTTCAAAGTCAAGAAGGAAGAAAAGGCCGTTGTTAAGCAGACACAGCCCCGTCAGAGTGCTGAGACGAATCAGAAAGGCCAGAACAATAACCCTGCTCAAGTTCCAAACAGTTTGGGAGGAACAAGAGGAAAGGAAATTTCTCGGGACAGGGCCAGCAACAAAATTTCCCTCAAAAGAAGAAAACAGGGGAAATGAGGGTAATAACTCTGACTACCCGGTATGTACAAAGTGCGGGAGAAAACATCCGGGCGTCTGCAGAATGGGGACCAACGCATGCTATCTATGCGGAAAGGAGGGACATTTTGCGAAGAATTGCAACATGAACAATCAAGGCCAGAACCCTCCGTACCAGAACAGGAACACAAGCAGTCAGCTTCATGCGGCCAGGCCAGACTAGAAGGACCTTCATTGTCCAAGGTAGATTGGAAGCTCCTGAGCCTCAAGCTCGAATCTACGCTAACAAGGGGTGATGCGGAAGCAAACACTTCACATGTGGTGACAGGTCAGATCTCTATCACCACTTATGAAGCAATTGCCCTGTTTGATTCTGGTGCCACACATTCATTTATATCATTGGAGTTCGCCCAGAAGTTAGGAAGAGGTGTGGATAGATTAAGCCAACCTTTTAAGACCTCCTTGCCATCCGGAGAAGTTTTGTGGTCCAATTTTGGATACGAAATACCTCCGTGATTATCTGTGGCAGAGAACTGTATGTAGATCTCATCGCAATCAAGCTACAGGATTTCGATGTGATCTTAGGTATGGATTTCCTTAGCAAGTACAACGCTAAGATCGACTGTCGAAAGCGTTGTGTGATTTTCAACCCTTATGGCGAGGAAGAGTTCAGTTTCCACGGACAAGCTCGGAACTCAACAACCAGATTGGTTTCGGCTATGAAAGCTTGGAAGATGTTAGCTAATGGCTGTCAAGGGTATTTAGCTAACATGGTGGACAAAGAGCACGAAATGAAGCTAACACCGGAAGATGTACCTGTTATCAGGGAGTATGTGGATATCTTCCGGAAGAGCTACCAGGGCTTCCACCGGAACGCGAAATTTCATTCGAAATTGAGCTAATGCCCGGAGTTGCTCAGTATCGAAGGCGCCTTACCGTATGGCACCTGCTGAACTTAGGGAACTCCAAGTACAACTGCAAGAACTGCTAGATAAAGGATTCATCCGACAGAGTTACTCTCCGTGGGGAGCACCTGTGCTATTCGTGAAAAAGAAAGATGGATCTTTACGTATGTGCATCGATTACCGCGAGCTGAACAAGATCACCATCAAAAAAAGTATCCTCTTCCAAGGATTGACGATCTGTTCGATCAACTCAGAGGAGCAAAGGTGTTTTCGAAAGTCGATCTACGATCTGGCTATCATCAGCTCAGAATCAAAGATTCAGATATCTCCAAGACGGCTTTTCGGACACGCTACGGACATTATGAATTTTTGGTTATGCCTTTTGGGCTAACCAATGCTCCAGCTGCTTTCATGGACCTGATGAACCGAGTGTTCAAGGAATATCTGGACAGTTCGTTATTGTCTTCATCGACGATATCCTGATCTATTCAAGGTCCCAGGAAGAGCATATGCAGCATCTAAGAATGGTGATGGAAATGTTGCGACGACATCAGCTCTACGCAAAGTTCACTAAATGTGAATTTTGGTTGGAAAAGGTGCATTTCTTAGGCCACGTGGTGTCACAAGAAGGGATTTCTGTGGACCCAGCTAAAGTGGAAGCAGTTAGCTTATGGCCAAGGCCTAAGAGCGTAACGGAAATAAGGAGTTTCCTCGGATTAGCCGGTTATTATCGCCGCTTCGTTGAGGGATTTTCTAAGATAGCAGCCCCTCTTACGGCCCTTACACGCAAAGGGAAGAAGTACGAATGGACGTCCAAATGCGAGGAGAATTTCCAAGAGCTCAAGAAGAAGCTGACAAGTGCGCCTGTTTTGATTATTCCAGATGTCGAAGCAGGAAATTTCGTATCTACAGCGACGCTTCTAAGACGGGTCTAGGAGCAGTCCTAATGCAGCAAGGCAAAGTGGTCGCGTATGCTTCCCGACAACTGAAGGATCACGAGAAGAATTACCCGACGCACGATCTAGAGCTCGCTGCGGTGGTGTTCGCATTGAAGATTTGGAGGCACTACCTATATGGGAATAGATGTGAGATTTTCACAGATCATCAAAGTCTCAAATACATCTTTACCCAGAAGGAGCTCAACATGAGGCAGCGAAGATGGCTTGAACTCGTAAAGGACTACGACTGTGAGATCCTTTACCATCCTGGCAAGGCAAACAAGTAGCAGATGCCTTAAGCAGGAAGTCATCGGGCATGTTGATGTCCTTAGTACTGCTGCCCAAGCCGCTTCAAAAGGAAATCTCCGATTTCAACCTAAGGATGATAACGGGAAAGTTATCCGCTTTAACCCTCCAGTCAAATTTAATGGAGTCCATCAAGAACCTTCAAGGAAAGGATCCTTTGTTGATCAAGGCACAACTCTTCGGCGAAAGAAATAAGGAGTTTAGAACCTCTGCAGATGGCATGATCTACTTCAAAGAGAGAATTTGCGTTCCTAATTTAAGTTTTTAAAGGATCAAATACTGGCAGAGGCTCACATGACACCGTATTCAGTACATCCAGGAGCCTCCAAGATGTATAAAGATCTCCGAGAAAACTATTGGTGGCCAAACATGAAGAATCAGATAGCGAAGTACGTGTCAAAGTGTTTAACTTGTCAAAAGGTTAAGGCAGAACATCGACATCCTGGTGGAGAATTGCAGAAAATAGAGCTTCCCGAATGGAAATGGGAACAAATTACCATGGATTTTGTCGTGGACTGCCCAGAACTTCAAGTGGGAATGACACGATTTGGGTTATTGTTGATCGATTAACCAAATCTGCCCACTTCATCGCTATCAAAGCCACTTATTCAGTGGAGAAATTGGCCGACGTCTATGTATCCCAGGTGTTCGACTACATGGAGTACCAAATCGATCATCTCAGATCGAGACGGACGTTTCACTTCCCGATTTTGGACAAGGTACACACTGCTATGGGGTCGAAACTGAAGTTCAGCACGGCATTTCATCCCCAAACCGACGGCAGTCAGAACGGACTATCCAGACACTAGAAGATATGCTGAGATCTTGCGTTCTGGATTTTCAAGGAAACTGGGATCAGAAGCTGTCTTTGATCGAATTTTCTTACAACAACAGCTATCATGCTTCAATTGGTATGGCTCCGTTCGAAGCACTATATGGAAGAAAATGTCATCCCCTATTCACTGGCAAGAAGTTGGACAAAAGCAGCTTCAGACTACAGATTTCATCAGAAAGACTTCTGAAGATATCAAGAAAATTAAGCAAAGGCTCGACATAGCTTTCAGTCGTCAGAAAAGCTATGCTGACAAGCGAAGAAGGCCTTTGGAATTTCAGACTGGAGATGCAGTTTTTATCAAGATAGCTCCTATGAAGGGAGTAATGAGATTGGAAAGAAAGGGAAGCTTAGTCCAAGGTATACTGGACCTTTTGAAATCCTAGAGAGGGTTGGAAAAGTAGCATACAAGCTTGCCCTGCCGCCAGAGTTAGCATCTATGCATAACGTCTTCCATGTATCAATGCTCAAGAAGTATGTGCCAGATCCTTCGCATGTTCTCAGTCAAGAACCGGTAGAGGTTCAAACAGACTTGACCTATGAAGAGAAGCCGGTACAAATCCTAGATCGAGAAGAGAAGGTTCTAAGAAATAAGACAATTCCCATGGTAAAGGTTTTATGGCGAAACCATAAAGTAGAAGAAGCCACTTGGGAATTAGAAAATGAAATGAGAAAGAACTACCCCGGCTTTTCTAATTTTCGAGGACGAAAATCTTTAAGGAGGGTAGATTGTAATACCTGATTTTTATGTCTGAACGATTTCATGTATAAATTTACATTGAACCGTAAAGGTATTTATGGAAAAAGCCCAGTTAAGGGTTTTTAATTATGTTTTGTGAGTTTTATGGCTTTATAAGACTCAAAAATGGTTATGTAATTAAGAAAACGACCTTTTAGGTAATAAGGAACAAAATCATGAAATTTTGTAAAATGGTCAAAGTTTGACCAAAAACGTCACGGTTGACCAAAAGTCAACTGTTGACCATGAAAGTCAAAACTTGACAAGAAGGTCACTAATTGACAAGAAAGTCGATGGTTGACCCGAAAAGTTCAAGAAATGACTGTATGTTTAAATGTTTATCTGTATAAATTACACCGGGTAAAACCGTGTTTTTACAGATAAAAAGTTATGTTTAAGATATAAGAACCACCCTAGAAATCAAGCACATTAAGTGAAGTATAGGGCAAAAAGGTTTTAAGAATAAGAAAAATTTCATACCGTCCATTTTTACACGGATGAATTTTGGACTGCAGTTCGGTAAACCAATACTGTGCATAAGTGAATCCAGTATTGAAAATACCTGTGATAACTTAAAAATGGACTGCTTAATAGCAAAAAGAGCCAAACAAGCTTAAGCCTTGCTTACCTCATTACTTTTTGAATTTTGACATCATTAGTTGATTTAAGAAAATTGGAAAAATTAGTTGTCTTCCACCTAGCTTAATGGCCGGCCACATGCCCCCTAAAAGTCCAATTCTGATTTTTTTGAGGACTAAATTGTGCAATTATTAAGAATTCCAACCTCTATAAATAGGGGGAGCATTGTTCACATTTGGATTGTTAGCCAAACTCTTGCAAATTGCTCCACAAAAACCGAACCTAAGTGGAAGAGAAAGGCAAGAAATTTTGCAAAACCAAGAGTGTGTAGGGCTTAGGGTGGTCGGATTCAAGTAGGAAACCAAGCAAAAAGTTGGAAAAAATTTTAGTGCCCATATTCCCTAGCAAGGCCGGTTCTAGGGGGAGGAACCAAGCTTGGATCCAAACCGGGTTTTGGAGTTGGAGGCAGCCAGATTTCGTGCCATTTGGTGGCTGGATTTAGGGCAAGAAAGGCAGCAAGTTTGCACTTGCCAATCACCAAAACAGCCGGTGATTTGAGGAGGAGGAAGAAAGTGAAATCCTAGCTCACCGAGCCAAACCGAGTAAGGTAAAACCTTAACCAATCAAGTTTTCATTTAAATTTCATATGGAGAAATTTAAATGTATTTAAGCCATGGTTTGTAAGGGTATAAGCCCACTTTCAAGTTCTGCCCTAGCTTGTAAATTATGAGCATGTGCTTGATTTGTTTAGGTTAGGGTTTGGTGGTTCAATTATGTGCATGTTTGCATGTTAGATGTTTGATTAATGTTAGGGTTTTTGTATGATTATGAATGATGTTCAATTTGGCTTGCATGTTGAAATCTGAACGTTAGAAACGTATGCATGTCTGATTTAGGCTCCCGCTGAGTTCGGTTGAGGTAGGGTGGACGTTTTAGGACGCAAACGAAATTTTAAACCAAAACTGCCAACTCGGGTAGAAATTGCCAGTTTCGGGGAAAACAGTTTTTGAGGCCTCTAGAGGCCGAAACAGGGGAAACTCAAAACATGAAAGTTTTTAAGTAGAGTTTTTCCTAGAGATCACGTGGACAGTTTTGTAAAATGAGGCTCCAATGCCTCGGTTTTTACCAAAACCCGTGCCTAAAGTGCCCAGGACCCGTGCACGGCCAGGACTAGTTCCACAGGGTTTTTGATCACCGAAAACGTCCGAACTAGGTTTATCCAAAACACAAAGTTGTAGAACTTTTCAATGTCTAAAACTTTCGTGAAGACAAGTTTTTTCAGAATCAGTCTTGATTTTAAGATGAAAATGGATTTCGGAAAACTGTACAGGAATTATGGAAACTCTGTACAGGATTTATAAACTAACACAGAAAAAGTGTAATTCCACAATTTCACTGCAAATTGACATTGTTGAAACTGTTCCAAAAGGCAGTTTCTAATAGTCAATAATTTTATAAGTCTCAGTTTAAGATTTTCAGTTTTAAAGTTAAACAAAAAGGATTTTTATACCAAAAATAGGGTTTTCTTTTCTAGAATAGATTTTAAACCAAAGTTAAAACAAACCGATTAGGGTTACCAAAGTAACCAATTAGGATAACGTAAAAATAAGTAAGGGCTATAACTAAGGTTATGAAAGAATGTTGGTTATTACTACCACGTTCTAACCCTTACTTTTATTTTATCTCAGAACGTTATACGCGGAAGTGTCCCAGCGGAATTTAACTCCACATTGGACACAGCTTTTACAAACAAAGGTAAGTACAACTCCGCCTACAGCATAGGCTTGTTGTGAATACTTGCCTAAGTATGTTTGCATTTATGAATGCTACATGCTATTATGCTAAGTGCTATAGAATATCTAAATGTATGATTTTTTATGATAAGGATATGTAATGTGTCATGATGGTATGAAATGTCAAGTATGCTATGATTTATAGGAGCATGATTAGGGTTAAGATATGTTAAGTATTAATTGAGTGAAACATCACGATGCATGGTTCACTAATTAACAAAAGAAAGATAAGCTATGATGGCAAGCAATTGCCTGTGTTCTACCGACCCGCGTCAGGTCGGGTTGAGCTATGGCAAGAGTAAGCCATAGAGCGCGCCCGGTACGAACACTCATGTACGGGGCCCATAAGTAAAGATAAGTTAAGAAAGAAAGATATGATGATATAAGAAAGCATAAACGATTCATGCATATGTTATGTGATAAGTCATGATAAGAAATGTATGTTATGTATGTCATGAAATAATGAAATGTTATGTTAGGTTAGATCGTGTTGTGTTTATGTTATTGCGGTATTTAATAGTTGTACTTGCTGAGCGTTAGCTCATTGTCTTACGTCTATGCTGTAGGTAAGCAGCCTAGTAGCAACCCGTGATGCAAGATGGAGGGCGAGGTGTGCTGAACTGTGAAATGTGGGAACAATGCCGCCATGCGTTTTGTTTAATTATGTGATTATTTTATAAGCTTTATTATGCCTGCACAACGTTTTTAATTAATCAGTATAATTATTTACGTATGTGCAAATATGTTTATACGGCTTATAAAAAAAAAAAATTTATTCCGCTATTTTACGTATAAGTATGTATGCATGTAAGTACGTATGTATGTATGTACGGTAACGGCCTGTGTTAGGGGGTCGTTACAGTACACATGCCAGTCCTTGACATAACTTAAATATCGCGTGCGCTGCATATCCCGATAAATCTGGGGTTACGATACGGCTCACCGACTTTCTCATCAGGCATCGGCCCCTAACGCACACTAATTATCGTACGAAAATGAGCCCATGAATGACTAGGCATTTGTCTCTCGCCCAGTGTCATCCACCAATGTCGTGCGTCAGCTATCAAGCACCGACTGGCTAGAGAAACCTGCAAATGGTCCTCGACATGACAGATATGGAAAACCAACTCCATATCATATAGCCAAGCTGCTACTGATACCGACAGTCTCGCACCATCGAACAGTAGAGGATGCGATTCGTAAAATGATCTTATCGTGTCTCGATCCGCATTCACGCGAGCAGGATCCATATTGCCGCGTCTATGCTAACATAATCCTAGCATACATATTACATATACGTAAAATATAAATTTAACTTACAATGATGTGCGATGGCAGGCAGACTGTGAAATTGTATAGCAGGAAACCTCTCTGATACCAACTCTGTAACGACCCGCCAAGCACAGGCCGCTACCATACATACATACATACGTAACATACTTCCTTACATATTTGGCGAAAACAGCGGAAAATTTTTTTTTATTTTTTTATAAGGCGCGTACGAGCGCATAACAATATATAAAAACAATGTGTGAAAAACAATCATTATACATAAAAAGACAAAACGCGTAGCGCTTTATTTCCCACATTTCACAGCTTGCCTTGCCACGCTCCCCCATCTTGCATCAACAATTGCCCGTAGGTTGCTTACCTACAGCATGACATAAGACAGTGAGCTTTCGCTCAGCAAGTACAACTACTAAACCGCAAAACAAAACAAACCTATGCTATCAAAGCGTATATCATGGCATGACCTAACATAGCATCGTAACATACATCTCTGTCCTAACTTATCATAACATCATAACATAACGTATCGTGACGTAACATAGCATAACCTAACATAGCATCGTAACATAACATATTCTGTCCTAATCATGCATGAGCCAGTTATGCTTGCTTGACTTTTCATAGCATATCATGTCCTTACTTGCTTATCATACTTATCTTACTTATCATGCATATGGGCCCCATAAGTGTACGTACCGGGCATGCAACTATGATTTGGTTGGGGCGGCCAGTCCATTTCCAACTCAAATCACAGTCCAACCCGACCTAACGCGGGTCGGTACGACACAGGCAAGCTTGCTTGCCATCATACTCATTCTTGTTCTTATTAGTGAACATGCTTCGTGATGTCACTATTCATAATCATATTCATATCGCTTCATACCATAACTTCATGCATCATAGACATAACATACATCATGACATATTCATATCATATATCTTTCACATGACATTTCGTAAGCATATCAACATACATCACATCAACTATCATAGAATTCATCGTTCATACTTGGGCAAGTATACACAAAAGCCTATACTGTAGGCGGAGTTGTACTTACTCGACTACTATGTCCGGTGATATGCTGCTCCACGTCCGGATACAGCTGCAGGCTACTTCCTGCTTGAATGAAGGACATAGGTAAGGGTTATTACCGAAAATGTTGGTGACTAACCAACATGCATACATAGTCTTAGTTGTATGTCCCCTATGCCAGATATCTTACTTGGTTACAATAAGTAACCCTATTGATTGAGACTAGTCAATCATGGATTATAATTATCAGGTTACATTGAGTAACACATGCGTAAGCCCATATCATACAGGTAGGGTTAGGTTACTTATCCTAGCATTGGCATAAGCTTTAACATTCTTGGTCTATAATCATTGGGTTATTTCAAATAACCCTAGACCTTAGCTTATCCTATTTTTGGTATCTCGATGGGTT
>CM046372.1:6841039-6864497 GCA_025413025.1 Ficus hispida | reverse complement strand
TCGTTTATAAGAATCAATGAAGCTTTGATTATCATCTGTATTAATCTTAATCCTGAAATGATTACTTGAGTTCGTATCCATGACTTATGTACTTTAATGCACTACAGGTGAGACACTGTTAATTTATGGTCAATATACTTGTGTTTTGGGTGCATGACTTATGGATAGAGAAATCAAGATTCATAGATATGGAATCCATAGCTATCTTAACGATAGTACATGTTATCTACTTAAAGGCATTATTCGGGGATTGAAAGATAGTATAACAAGATCTTGGCCATCGGTTTACTTTGTGTTCTCTGATGGTTTACCAATTGTATGGTTTTACAATTGGTGGTTCTTTCAATGGAGAATAATGGAACTTTAAGTTAAAATGATTGAAAAGGTAAAACGGAAAAAGTCCTTAATTCAATCATGGATAACATATGGGGATTAAACAAGCGATGAATAAATCATGGAAGAAGCACTGCGTGAGAGAGCTTTCGTAATACGGTATATGTAAGGAGTTCAGCTTCAAACTTTTAGTGGAATAGTTTTGAAGTTGATAATTGATGAATAATTAGTCTGGGATTAATTTTTCACAATTATAGGAGCCTCTTTACATATTTCCATCGGGTCCCTCTACTAGCTCATATAGTTCTAAATAGCGTCTCGGGATTTGTTCCTAAAGAGATCGGTAAATTTAAATGGAATTTTGTAATGTCTATTAAGACATGTACTCTCTAACATGCAATCCGAAAAGGATTGGACATGTAGGATTTGTGTAGACAAATAATATGATTTGTCAACACGTGATTGGTTAACTTGAATTTTGGAAATAAGATTGTGTTTGAATTATTTAATTTTGGAAAACAAAATTTTTCTCTCCTAATCTAAAAGAGGTGCACGGTTTTAGATAGGTGGAGAGAAGAAAATTTTGTTTCAAAATTGTTCAAATATATTCCTAACATTAAATTATTAATTGATTTAAATAATGGAGATTATTTGATGAATTTTTTTTCCTTTAAATGTGTGTGCACGGATTTTTGAGGAAGAAAAAATTCAAATATTCCATTTATTTAAATTAATTAATATGGTTGATGTTTGTGGAAAATATTAATTCAAATGAGTGAATCTTATTTAAATTCAAAAAGGGTTTAAAAGAAATTTGAATCTAGATAGGACTAGGATCTTTTCACTAGTCTAGATTCTTGATTTAAAATTTGAACCACCAATCTAGATTTATCCTAAAGTGGCCGAATTTTTGGAGGAGATTTCCTCTTGGAAAAACGTTTCTAGGTTCAATGAATCTAGCCCTAAGTTGTACGATCTTTTGGTTCAAAATTTATCCAGAAAAATAATATTAATTATTTTCAAGTATGAATTAATTTTGAAAAGGATTAGACTTCTATATAAAGGCTAGGAATTCTTGAGAAACAATTTTTGAGTATTTTACAGAGAAAAACTTTTTGAGAGAGAAGAGGAAAATAATTTGGTTTCTTCTGCTTCAAAAATTAGGTATCTTGTGAGAAAGAAAAAGAGAGAAAATTCCATTGATTCAAAACTGTGAGGAAGGTTAAACCGAGTGATAATTTTCATAGGAGGTTAACGGTTCCTTTTTGTAGTTTTGAAGAAAAAAGTGGATCGTATTCTCAACGAGGAACATCGGAATTGAGAAGAAGCGATCTAGACTTCGGGAAAGCATTACCGATCGATTTGATTCATAGAACGTTGCCACACACACTCTGAGACGTGGAACTCGAGAATAGTAGAGAAGACACGTTGGTCAAACGCTCTAGTGATTCCGGAATCCGAGAAATAAGTACGCTTGATCATGAATTTAATTTATTGTTATATGCATCATGAGATTTTTTTGAAACGGCATAAAAATTTTAAAACTTCCGCTGTGCCGTAACTCGATATCGGATCCATTTTTTCCAACAATTGGTATCAGAGCCAACTCATGATTATGCATATAACATAAATTATTTGATCAAATAAATTTCTTTATGCATTAATGAAATATTTTAGAGAGTTGGCACTCTAGGTTTTATTTTGTGTATGTTAAATATATTATGAATGGATGTATGGTTGAATGCTTTATATTATTTTTATAAATATATATGCTTGTTCAATTTTGCTGGTCATGATTCCATAGAGGTTAGAATTTGTATCTAAGTTTTTCAAGTGTAATAGATGCGGTCTATTATCACCGCTAGGTCGTTCTTTCAATTCCTAGAATTTTGTAAGCCGGAAACGGTATAGGAATTTTTTTGTAAATTCGGGATACAATGGATTCGAGGAGATGAAGATGAACGAAGGTATGTAAATTTTCAAAGGATGTGATTTTGTTTTTTTGTTATTTTCAATAAAAAAACGTTTTTTTAATAAAAAATAAAAAAATCACAAATCTTTTTGAAAATTTAATTTTCCAATGATATGTGATCTTGATAATTTGAAAATCAAAATTAAAAAATTTAAATTTAAATTTAATGGATATTATTATGAATTTTAAAATTTTGAGATTTAAATTTGAAATTTGAAATTTCAAATTTTTTGAATTTTAAAATTTAATAAACCGGATTTTTATTTAAATTTTGATATTTTGTAATTTTGATCAAAATTAAAAATCACATATAATCTTTTTGAAATTTGAATTTTAAATTTAAAATGAAAAAGATGTGACATTGGAGAAGGAAGACACATTGAAGAAGGATACAAGGCATGGATCTACAAATAAAGGCCGATATATGTTTCGGTTAATTTTTGTAAATTTTGCAATTTTCTTTTCTCTAGGATGGAATCATGATCCACGGCTATTTACATATTTGCAAACCATGGATGATGTGTTGCTAGATTAATATTTATACTATTTCGTGATGTATTGATAACATGCCATATAGACTAGGGAGTGCCACTCAATAAATATTGTTATGCATGAAAAACAAAAACCCTAATTTAAAAGATTGAGTGGGAAAAGGTTTTATACACTAAGACCTACGGTCTCCATCGTTGGTCCAATAGTTACGCATGGTAGTACCTACTACTCGGTTTTGACCCGGGAATTCCCTCGGATAGGTATCTTACCTAGAGCGCACACTGATTTGGATTTCCGAAAGATAACAATTTTGGGCATATTTTATGTTTAGATCACCCTCGATGGCAGATGTAAAATATAGATTCAAAATTGGAAACGATGGTTATACAGTCATACTACTTTATTTATTAATCCTCCCTCGAGGCTCTGATATGTAAAGTAGTGGCCAAATAAACAATAGTTAATATATATTTAATGGAGTTTGCTCAATGGACGAATATGTATTAATCGGAAGGGATCCGTGTTCTTAGCTAGTTATTCTATAACTACCCTCGGTAGCTTAGAAAGCAGAAGCTAGGAATTATCGTTGTAAGGTATGTGTTTTAAGGGTTTTACACATGAACATTTAGATTGCATATAGATCTTTATGTTTCATTACAAAATCATATTTTATAAATTGATGGGATGTTTGCTCGTACTTATAACATGTTTTCTTATTATAGATCAAAATGTCGAGCCCTTTATCTGTGATACTTACGCAAAACAAATTAACTGGCGAAAACTTTAATGACTGGAAAAGGAACTTGCTTATCGTCCTAAACTTTGAGAAACACAGTTTTGTCCTAACCCAACCAAGACCACCTACGCCTGCGATCGATGCTCCTGATAGGGAATTTGTAGCGCTTGAGCGCTGGGACAATTCTAACATAAGTGCCATGTGCTATATTCGGGCGAGCATGTCTAACGTGCTCCAGAAACAGCATGAGGAACATCACTGCTAGGCAGATCATGGATAACCTGGAGGAGATGTTTGGTGAACAAACTATCCAGGCTAAGACCGATGCTATCAAAAGTCTCATGAACTGCAGACAGAAGGTTGGAACTCCCATTAAGGAGCACATGATGAAAGTCATGGCTTATTTGTCTGAGGCTCAGACAAATGGGGCTGAGATCGATGCTGCAACTCAATTGGTTATGGTTTTCCAAACCTTATCCAAGGATTCGATTTGTTTCAGGCATCCTACAACCTTAACGGAATGAGATGTCTTTAACGGAATTGATGAAAGAGTTGCAAGCTTTTGAGAACATTTTTAAGGGTTCTGGATCTAAGGCTGAGGTAAATGTGGCTGAACCTAGTTCGCCTGCTCCTAATCCTAAAAGGAAGAAGGAAAAGGGGAAGAACAAGGGAAATGCACCTGTTTCTAAGAAGTCTACCAAGACTAAGAAGCGAAAGGTGGATCCCAAAAGGTTAAGTGCTTTCACTGTGGGAAGAAAGGACATTTCAAGAAGGATTGCCGAGAATACCTGGCTTTGAAAAGCAGAAAGGTAATTTCAATGTCCTGTATCTTGAAGGTTGTTTAGTGGAAGAATCTAAGGACAATTGGGTTATAGATTCTGGAGCCACTAACCATGTTTGTATTTCTCTGCAGGGGTTCAAGGTAACGAGAAGTCTGCTTGAGGAGAACTTCACGTTAAGAACCGGTGATGGGACGTTGGTGCGAGCTGAAGCAGTGGGAGAAGTGCATCTTTATTTTGATGAATTTAGGTTTATTGTTTTGAAACATTGTTTTTATGTTCCTAGTTTTAAGAGGAACCTAATTTCGGTAGCTTATTTGATTAAAGATTCTTATTCAGTTTCTTTTAATAATAAAGTTGTTATTAGGAAAAACAATTCTCTTATCTGTAATGGATGGATGCATGGAAATCTTTATTTTATCAAACCTAAGATGCACTCACTGCTTGATACAGAATTGGAAAAGAACTCTAAAAGACTTAAGTCTTCTCACTCTAACAAATCATATCTTTGGCATTTACGACTTGGTCACATAAGCCTTAACAGAATTCAAAGGATGGTAAAGGAGGAAAGCCTTGACTTATATGAGGTTGAACCTTGGCCACAATGTGAATCCTGTTTGGAGGGCAAGATGACTAAACGACACTTTGCTGCTAAGGATAGTCGTGTCGAGGAACTTTTAGAACTTGTGCATACGGATGTTTGTGGTCCCATGAACATAGAAGCACGTGGTGGGTATGAGTATTATATCACTTTTATTGATGATTACTCAAGGTATGGATATGTCTATTTGATGACCCGCAAAAGCGAAGCCTTTGACAAGTTCAAAGAATTTCGGGCTGAAGCAGAGAAACAATTAGGAAAGTCCATTAAGACACTTCGATCGGATCGAGGTGGGGAATACCTATCAGATGAGTTCTTAGGATATTTGATAGAGAATGGGATACAATCCCAATTGACTGCACCTGGTACTCCTCAACAGAATGGTGTAGCTGAGAGAAGAAATAGGACCCTATTGGATATGGTCCGCTCTATGATGAGTTATTCTATATTACCTTTGTCATTTTGGGGACACACCATACAAACTACATGCTATCTTCTGAATAACGTTCCCTCCAAATCGGTTCCTAAAACTCCTTACGAGTTATGGATGAGTAGGAAACCTAATTTGAATCATATTCGAATTTGGGGTTGTCCGGCACACGTCCTGGATAAGGAAGCGAAGAAATTAGAGTCACGATCAGAAGTGTGCTTGTTTGTTGGCTATCCAAAAGGGATAAAAGGTGGTCTGTTCTATAATCCGAAGCAAAATAAAGTCTTTGTTTCTACACATGCAACATTCCTGGAGGAAAGTTATATGGAAGACTTTAAACCTCGTAGCAAAGTAGTGCTTGAGGAGATGACTTCGGATTTGGAAATTCCTAAAGTCACAGAAAACCCTGTGGAAAAAACACTAGAGAATCAACAACCACGGGAGCTTCGTCGTAGTGGGAGGATTATCAGGGAACCTGAAAGGTACATGTTCAATGGTGAAGTTTTTGAAGCAGAATCAATAGAACATGTTGATGATCCGGCTACGTACAAAGAAGCTATGAAGGATGTTGATTCTAGTCTTTGGCAAAAGACTATGAACACCGAGATGGAATCTATGGATTCCAATGGGGTCTGGAAACTTGTAGACTTACCCCAAGGCATAAAACCGATTGGGTGTAAGTGGGTATACAAGAGGAAAAGAGGTGTGGATGGGAAAGTGAAAACTTTCAAGGCAAGACTTGTAGCAAAGGGCTATACGCAGAAAGAAGGAATCGATTATGAAGAAACCTTCTCACCTGTAGCAATGCTCAAGTCAATCCGTATTCTTTTATCCATTGCGGCTGCTCTCGATTATGAGATCTGGCAAATGGATGTCAAGACAGCTTTCTTGAATGGCTCTCTTGAGGAAGATATCTATATGATACAACCAAACGGGTTCAAGGCAAAAGGCCAAGAAGACAAGGTATGCAAGTTGCTTAAATCCATTTATGGATTAAAGCAAGCATCTCGTTCTTGGAATATTAGGTTTGATCAAGCAATCAAAACCTATGGATTCGAACAAAACATTGATGAACCATGTGTTTATAAATGTATCAAGAACGAGAAAATGGTTTTCCTAGTACTTTATGTGGATGATATATTGCTTATTGGAAACGATGTGGTAATGTTATCATCTGTCAAAGTTTGGTTAGCCAAACAGTTTGACATGAAGGACTTAGGAGAAGCTAGTTATGTTCTTGGAATTCAACTCTTTAGAGATAGAAAGAACAAAACGATAGCACTCTCCCAAGCTTCATGAAAGATTCCAAGAAAGGTGCCCAACCTTTCAGGATTGGAATCAAGCTTTTAGAGATGACTGTCCTAAGACATCGGAAGAAAGGGAGCGTATGAAAAATGTACCTTATGCATCTGCGGTAGGTAGTCTTATGTACGCTATGTTATGCACAAGGCCTGACATTTGTTTTGCAGTTGGTATGGTAAGTCGATATCAGTCGAATCCAGGACCGAACCATTGGGCTGCGGTCAAACATATACTCAAGTATCTACGGAGAACGAGGGATTATATGCTAGTGTATTCCAGTCAGGACCTTGTTCCTACAGGATACACAGATTCTGATTTTCAATCAGATCAGGATTCAAGGAAATCGACTTCAGGTTCTGTCTTTACCCTTGGAGGTGGTGCCGTTGTGTGGAGAAGTATTAAGCAATCTTGCATTGCTGACTCGACCATGGAAGCCGAGTATGTGGCAGCCAGTGAGGCATCAAAGGAAGCGGTATGGCTCCGCAGGTTCCTTAATGACCTTGAGGTCATTCCTGGTATGGATAAAGCTATGGTGCTTTACTGTGATAACAGTGTAGCAGTAGCTAATACCAAGGATCCTAGGCATCATAAGAGGAGTAAGCACATTGACAGAAAATATCACATCATCAGAGGCTTTATTGAGAGTGGAAATGTGACGGTTTGCAAAATCGTATCAGAGGACAATCTTGCCGACCCGTTCACGAAGACTTTGGTGGCCAGAAGATTCGAAGAACACGTCGAAGGCATGGGGATGCGTAATATGTCACATTTACTCGCTTAGGGCAAGTGGGAGATTGTTGGGATCTATTTGTGCCCTAAGGATAGAAAATCAATGTTAGGGATTTTCTGTAAATATGACATTTTGATATTAATAAGAGTAGGTTATTCATGTTTAATAAGTTGTGTCCTATTTACTTTCATTTGTTGATTGTATGCTTGAGCAAACATAAAATACTTCTTGACTGTTGGTAATATATCAGATTACCATATGTGTACGGGGTATACATAGAAGACATGGTAATTTGATAACAGTCAAAATAAATAGTCCGCAATCGATGGAATAAGATTTGGGGATCTTATTCATGATAAGATTGTACATATTGTCTACTTCCTTGGAGGGATGGTTTGTCTTGACCATCGGATTGGTTCCGAGTGGAAACTTTAATGTATACCAGTATTGAGGTATGACATTGGACTGGACCTAAAGTGTTAATTGATTCGGTTTAATAATTCCGTTCACAAGAATCAATGAAGTTTTGATTATCATCCTGTATTAATCTTAATCCTGAAATGATTACTTGAGCTCGTATCCATGACTTATGTACTTTAATGCACTACAGTTGAGACACTGTTAATTTATGGTCAATATACTTGTGTTTTGGGTGCATGACTTATGGATAGAGAAATCAAGATTCATAGATATGGAATCCATAGCTATCTTAACGATAGTACATGTTTTCTACTTAAAGGCATTATTCGGGGATTGAAAGATAGTATAACAAGATCTTGGCCATCGGTTTACTTTGTGTTCTCTGATGGTTTACCAATTATATGGTTTTACAATTGGTGGTTCTTTCAATGGAGAATAATGGAACTTTAAGTTAAAAGATTGAAAAGGTAAAATGGAAAAAGTCCTTAATTCAATCATGGATAACATATGGGGATTAAACAAACGATGAATAAATCATGGAAGAAGCACTGCGTGAGAGAGCTTTCGTAATACGGTATATAAACAGGAGTTCAGCGTCAAACTTTTAGTGGAATAGTTTTGAAGTTGATAATTGATGAATAATAGTCTGGGATTAATTTTTCACAATTATAGGAGCCTCTTTACATATTTCCCTCGGGTCCCTCTACTAGCTCATATAGTTCTAAATAGCGTCTCGGGATTTGTTCCTCAAAAGATCGATAAATTTAAATGGAATTTTGTAATGTCTATTAAGATATGGTACTCTCTAACATACAATCCGGAAAAGGATTGGACATGTAGGATTTGTGTAGACAAATAATATGATTTGTCAACACGTGATTGGTTAACTTGAATTTTGGAAATAAGATTGTGTTTGAATTATTTAGTTTTGGAAAACAAAATTTTTCTCTCCTAATCTAAAAGAGGTGCACGGTTTTGGATAGGTGGAGAGAAGAAAATTTTGTTTCAAAATTGTTCAAATATATTCCTAACATTAAATTATTAATTGATTTAAATAATGGAGATTATTTGATGAATTTTTTTATCCTTTAAATGTGGTGCATGGATTTTTGAGGAAGAAAAAATTCAAATATTCCATTCATTTAAATTAATTAATATGGTTGATGTTTGTGGAAAATATTAATTCAAATGAGTGAATCTTATTTAAATTCAAAAATGGTTTAAAAGAAATTTGAATCTAGATAGGACTAGGATCTTTTCACTAGTCTAGATTCTTGATTTAAAATTTGAACCACCAATCTAGATTTATCCTAAAGTGGCCGAATTTTTGGAGGAGATTTCCTCTTGGAAAAACGTTTCTAGGTTCAATGAATCTAGCCCTAAAGTTGTATGATCTTTTAGTTCAAAATTTATCCAGAAAAATAATTATTAATTATTTTTCAAGTAGGAATTAAATTTTGAAAAGGATTAGACTTCTATATAAAGGCTAGGAATTCTTGAGAAACCAATTTTTTGAGTATTTTACCAGAGAAAAACGTTTTTGAGAGAGAAGAGGAAAATAATTTGGTTTTCTTCTGCTTCAAAAATTCGGTTATCTTGTGAGAAAGAAAAAGAGAGAAAATTCCATTGATTCAAAACTGTGAGGAAGGTTAAACCGAGTGATAATTTTTATAGGAGGTTAACCGGTTCCTGTTTTGTAGTTTTGAAGAAAGAAGTTGGATCGTACTCTCAACGAGGAACATCGGAATTGAGAAGAAGCGATCTAGACTTCGGAAAGCATTACCGGTCGATTGGATTCATAGAACATGTGCCCACACACACTCTGAGACGTAGAACTCGAGAATAGTAGAGAAGACACGTTGGTCAAACGCTCTAGTGATTCTGGAATCCGAGAAATAAGGTGTAACGCCCCGGCCTTCCACGTAAGGGCGTAATACGTAAACGTGGGCCGTTACCATGCTTGCTTAACTTAAACCTTAGTCTTAAATACTTAACCTTGTAAAAATTTCAGAATAAATTTTTTTTTTAATTAATTTTTTTTTCTTTCTTTAAACTTTATTTTAAAAATCACAACTTAAAAACATTGCATAGGTAACATGGTACATATTCCTTAAAACATATACATACAACTTGATAATTTAAACCATTTGCGGAAAATCTTGCGTAGTGGTATCCCACACCGCCCTTCACTTGCTGTATCGTCTCCATGGCCCACAAAGTAAAGCTGCAGGCATTTACCTACAGTATGGAATATACTGATGAGCTTTCGCCCAGCAAGTACAAACATAATCTCACAAAACACAAGAAATAATGCACAACTTATGCATGAACCAATTATGAATCTTTTATGCACTTGACTTATTATCTTGCTTAACATGTGGGCCCTTAGTGTACGTACCAAAAGCGCGCATCCTCAGAAAGTCAGGGTTTGCAAGGCCCTTAACAATTCTAGAAAACATGAACATGACCCTTCACGTATCAACGGAAGGTTGATTATCACTTTACCCTCACGCATCAACGATAGGTTGATAATCAAAAACTTGAACTTGTAACATACATGATCCTCCTGCATCAACAGGAGGTTGGTACGACACCTTACTTGACTTGGTTTAGTCTTAGTCTTGTTATTATTTTTTTTTTCAAGACTAAGGATCTTTACGTGTGATCTTAATAATCATGCTGCACATGAGACTAGGCATGGCATAACTTGATATATCATAGCATGACATAGTATAACATGGCATTGCATGACATAGCATGGCATTGTATAGCATAACATGGCATTGCATAACATAACGTGGCACTGCATAGCATAACATGGCATTGCATAGCATAACATGTAATTGAGTCATATATTTGAAAATAGCTTTACTATTTCCCATACTGTAGGTGAGGTTTGTACTTACCTCTCGTCCTACGCTCTTGGTCTATCATTCCATCGAAGCACGATAATATGTCATATTCCTGTTTCCAAACAGGTGTAAGATAAAAGTTATACATCTTTTATCTTACCTTAAATCATAATCGTTAAATGTTGGTGATCTATCCAACATTCGTTCATAGTCTTAGTTATATGTCCCCTCTATAAAAGATATTTTATTTGGTTACAATAAGTAACCTCATTACTAAGCCCACATCCATATAGGTCGGGTTAGGTTACTATCCTAACCTTGGGCACATGACTTAACATTCTTGATTCATAATCCATTGGGTTATTACAAATAACCCTAAATCTTAGTTTATCATAATCTTGGTACCTTACTGGGTTATGTTGGGTAACCCTTGAGGTGATAAACCTTGGTCAAACTTAGTCAACCAAAGTCAACCTTCTAATGTCAAACTTGGACTTTAGGGGTCAAGCCCAATAACTCGGGTATCCTTCCCGGTTATCATCCGTTACTATCTTGCTACATGTCTTTGGCTTTAAAAATCCAATTTTCCTTTGTCTTGGAAAATTTGGTGAATTCGGTTTAAAAACCCTTGTTTTACTTATAAAAATTCATGGTTCTTGATACCACTCAAAGTGGGGTTTTATAAAAATTGTTAAGGCTGAAAACTGCCATTGGAACAGTTCTCACAGTCAAAACATTGGGGTTGGTGAAAAATACAGTTTTTCTGCCTTGTTTTTAGAAAATCCTGTGCTGGAATTTCTGTTTCCTGCACAGTTTTGAGAATCAAATTTTTACTTTAAAATATGTTCATAATTTGATAAAACTTTCTTCATAAAAGTTTTAGCTCTCGGAAAATGCTTCAACTTTCATGTTTTGAGGAAAACCCAGTTCTGTAATACCTGATTTTTCATCAATACGATTCTTTGTATAGAACTTACATTGAACCGTAAATGCATTTATGAAAAAAGCCCAGTTAAGGGTTTTTAATTATGTTTTGTGAGTTTTATGGTTATATAAGACTCAAACAGGATTAATTAATTAAGAAAACAACCTTTTAATTCAAAAGGAACAATATGGCAAAATTTCTTGAAAAGTCAAACTTTGACCGAGAAACGTCACGGTTGACCAAAAAGTCAACTGTTGACAAAGAAAGTCAAAATTTGACAAAAAGGTCACTAATCGACAAGAAAGTCGATGGTTGATCCAAAAAGTTCAAGAAATGATGCTACGAGTCTGTACGATTTATTAAGAAACCGTATGGAAATTGTACCAGACGAAAACCGGTTTTTCAGATAATAAGAAATGTTTAAGACTTAAGAACCACCCTAGAAAATCAAGCACAATGAGTTCAAGTATAGGGCAAAAGGGTTTTGAAAAATAAGGAAAATTTCACACAGTCCATTTTTATACGAATGAATTTTGGACTGCAGTTCGGTAAACCGATACTGAGTTTAAGTAAATCCAGTATTGGAAATACCTGAGTTAACTTAAAAATGGACTGTACAATAATTAAAAAGCCAAACAAGCCTAAGCCTAGCTTACCTCACATACCTTTTCCTTTATGACATCATTTTTCCATTTAAGAAAAATTGGAAAGTATTTTGGAAGATAAGCTTCCTTGGTGGCCGGCCACATACCCCCCCCCCCCTACTGTGTGATTTCTTGCTTTTCATGGGCCAAAATCCAATTTCCCAAAAGTTCCCAACCTCTATAAATAGGGGTGGGCATTGTTCACAATTCAAGAATGTTAGCTAAACTTTGGCCAATTTTCTACTCACCAAAACGGATTTGAGTGAAAGAGAAAGGCAAGAAAATTTGCAAAACCAAGAGTGTGTAGGGCTTAATGATGGTCGGATTCAAGTAGGAAACCAAGCAAAAAGTTGGAGAAAATTTTGGAACCCAAATCCTTAGCCAAGGCCGGTTGTAGGGGGGAGAACCAAGCCAAGAATCCAAACCGGGTTTTGGAGCAATTGGCTGGAAATTTTGGTGCAAGTTGGTGACCGGACTTCAAGGGAAAGAAGGCTGGAAATTTCGGACCCTTTTAGCCAAGCAAGACCAGCGGCTGTTGGTTAGGAAAAAGGGAGGAAACCGAGCCCACCTTGAGCCAAGAAAGTGAGGTAAAACTCTAACCGATTCAAGCTTTCATTTAAATTTCGTGTGGAGAAATTTAAATGTATTTAAGCTATGGTTTGTAAGGGTATAAGCCCACTTTTAAGTTTTGCCCTAGCTTGTTAGTTATAAGCATGTGCTTGATTTGTTTAGGTTTAAGGTTTGGTGGTTCAATTATGTGCATGCTAGGTGTTTGCTAGAATGCCTAGGGTTTATGCATGATTATGAATGACGTTCAATTTGGTTACATGTTGAAATCTGAACGTTAGAAACGTGATGCATGTCTGATTTAGGCTCCCGCTAAGGTCGGTCGAGGTAGGGTGAACGTTATAGGACGTAAACAAAAATTTAAACCGAAAACTGCCAACTCGGGTAGAAATTGGCCAGTTTCGGGAAAAACAGTTTTTGAGGCTTCTAGAGGCCGTATCAGGGGAAACTCAAAACATGAAAGTTTTTAAGTAGAGTTTTTCCTAGAGGACAGCATGGACAGTTTTGTAAAATGAGGCTCCAATGGCCTCGGTTTTTACCAAAACCCGTGCCTAAGGTGCCCAGGACCCGTGCACGGCCAGGACTAGTTCCAAAGGGTTTTTGATCACGAAAACGCCAGAACTGGGTTTTACCCAAAACATGAAAGTTGTAGAGTTTTTCAATGTTTACAACTTTCGTGAAGACAAGTTTTACAAATTCAGTCTGGATTTTAAGATGAAAATGGATTTCGGAAAACTGTACAGGAATTAGGGGAATCCTGTACAGGATTTACAAAGTTGACACAAAAAATGCATATTTTTGCAGTTTCACTGCAAATGGACATTGTGAAACTGTTCCAAAGGCAGTTTCCAATAGTCAATAATTTTATAAGTCTCATTTGAAGATTTTCAGTTTTTAAAGTCAAACAAAAAGATTGTTTTGAAGATAATTTACCCAAGTTTCCAAAGAGATGGAAAATGGGTTTTTAAACCAAACTGGGTAAATAAAATGACTACGGGTAATAACAGGAAATAATATTCGAATTACTAGGCCAAAGCCTAGAGCTCAAGTTTAACCCAGATAGGGTTAACTTTTGATGATCAAGAGTTTAATTATGATTAACCTTAAGGGTTAGTCAAGATAACCCTAAAGGATATCATAAGTAATAAATTGGGCTATGATATAGGATTATTTGAGGTAACCCAATGATTATGGACAAGAATAAAGCCCAAGGTTAGGAATGAAACCTAACCCTAACAGTATGCATAAAGGTTTAACACATGAGGTTATCCAACGTAACCTCTTAAAGAATTTATTCATAGGGTTACTATTTGTAACCCAATAAGAAGTCTAGTAGTTGAGACCTACATTTAGGATTACGTATGCATGTTGGTTAGTTTATCAACATTCCGCCATACTAATTAAAACCTCACCTATGTCCTTAAATGAGCAGGAGGGAACCTACAGCTGTACTCTGAGAGGAAGCAGCTTAACGTAGGACATAGCTTGAGAGGTAAGTACAACTCCACCTGCAGCATGAACAAAATGTTTTTGTTACATGTTATGTTTTTACGAAATCATGTATTGATTTACATGATTTACCTAAGTTATGTTATGAAAAGCGGTGTCATGATAAGTTAAGTATGTTATGACAAGTATAAGTATGATATGATGAGTTACGTTATGATAAGGTTACGTCATGTATGTCATGTTATGATAAGTTATGTCATGATAAGTTTATGTATGTCAAGTTATGTTATGTTATGACATGGTAATTTATGTTAGAATGTATTATGTTTGTGACATCATGAAGCATGTTCACCATTATTAAATCACATGGTAAGAATAAGTTAAGTTAGGAGTTAAAGACCCGCTAATGTTATTGTGTCGTACCGACTTGCCACAAGGGCGGGTTTAAACGGTTAAGTCAATGGTTTGAATTGGATTGGACTGCCTACCCCAATCACTCTATGCAAACAATTAGTTTCATAGTTTGACTTGGTTTGGATTGGCCGCCTCCAACCACTCCATGGATGAGTACTACGGTACGAGCATGTATGACATATAAGGGTTTATAACCAAGATATTGAAAACATAGTAGCTTTGAAAAAGAACATAATCGGTTCACGCATTTTATATGTTAAAAATGTTTTTGTGGATTGAATATTGTACTTACTGGAAATTAGCTCATTACTTACGTTCATGCTGTAGGTAAGCAACCTAACGGCAGTACTTGATGCAAAACTGTGAAGAGTTGGTGTTGCGGACTGTGAAATATGGGATGGACACCGCCACGGGTTTGGAAAATATGTTTTTATAAAATACGTTTGTAAAATATGTTTTGTTATGTTTAAGAAAAGTTTCAAGTATGTATGGCAAGCAAGTTGCCTCGTGTTGTACCGATCCGCGCTAAGTCGGGTCTGGTCCACGATATTAGTACTCGTGTGAGTACATACGAATATGCATGATGATAAGTTAAGTTTAAGTTTGAAAGTAAAATAGTTTTTAAAATCAAGTTTAAAGTTTGAAGGAAAGAAAAGAATAAAAGAAAAAAAATTTATTCTGAAATTTTCTATAAGGTTAAGTATTTAAGATTGAGTTTTAATTTAAGTAAGGTGACGACCCGGCGAAGGAAATCGGGGCGTTACAATTTTGGTATCAGAGCAAGGTTTCCTGCCATCCAGTTTCACAGTTCTGCCGCCAGCGCCACAGTTTTGTAAGTTTGTTTTCTTACTCTGTTTTATGTATAGTAATTATGTGAGGTTATAATATTTTATGATTAAGATATAAACCTGGTGTCAAGCCCGGGTTCGACTGGAGAGGATCGCAAGGCTTCATTGACATTCTGAGGAATGGAGGAAGAGCTATGCATCTTCGATAGGACCCAAAAAGTGATTACACGATATGGAGACTTTCTTCAGATTTCGTCATGTTGGACGCACCTTCAAGATATGATTGCCAGCCGACGCCTAGTCAAGGAGGCTCGTGCAAGGTGCCTTAGCATAGGGACCTCGAGAGGAGAATTCCTAAATTTTATGAAATTTGGGACCGCCTATGCATTATCGCGATCCAGGAATGTACTAGGATATGTATATGAAACGATACGTCAACTATGTTGCAACTTGGCGTGCTTATCCAAATGAGTCCAGAGGCTATGATTGCCAGTAGATCAGAGTTGCGCAGCGGAAGCGTGGAAGATAAGTTAAGCCTACGATATGATATGATAAGATTGTGATGAATCTCTAGTATGATAAGCTGATAAGTTACGATGTTATGATGATATGATATGTTAAGATATGAATGGAAGAATAGGTATTAGACATGTTAAGGATTAGAATTAGAAACTAGGAGATGGTTCGTCGCATGTACGACTGAACCAAATTTTGTAAGAACCTAATCTTGCAACTGTAATGGCTAAGTTGCAATGATAATTACTAGAGCAGTAATAAGAAATGAATAGGTTTCGAGATAAGATAGCCTATCACCTTACTAAAGTAGGGTGATAATCAGGAATTTTCATTCCAAGAAATAAGATTAATGGCTATAAGTTTGACGATGAAAGTGATGATACGATCCCTCAGTAAGGGAAATTAAGTAATGTTGAGGAATTTTAGATATTCCTAAGAATTACGATTATGCACTAGTGCTATCAAGGAAATGTTAGAAGCAATGAAATGAGCTTTTACTATCTAGCAAGTGGCTAGTTGAGTTAAGTATGCCTGTTATTGCATCACTTGAACGATATTATGATTTTCCAAGATTGGCTTTGAAAGAATTCAAAGAAAATATTTTTATGAAAGATTTTATGTTTAATAGAACCCCCTCATTTTATGTATGACGGCCGAATCCTTGAGGAGAAAATTCCAAGATAGGGGCTGTCATTAAAAGCAAAGGTTCCAAGTTAAGAGCCATAGGCCAAATCCTTGAGGAAGTAAATTCCAAGATGGGGGCCATAGGCCGAATCCTTGAGGAATGAGTTTCAAGAAAGGAACGAATTCCAAGAAAGGGGCCACTATGAAGAGTAAAGGGTTCTGATAATATAAAATCAAGTTTCAAGAAAGGAACTATTTTCAAAAAGTGTTCTGAATGTATGATATGATATGTTTTCCAAGTGTGGAAAATTATGAAATACGAGAAACTTTTCAAATATGAAAAAGTTATATGATAAGATATGTATTTTTTTTCAAACATGACAAGTTATATAATATACTTGCTCAGTTTTACGTAAAAAGTTCTTGTGATACGATATGAAGGGACAGTATGTATGAAAGTATGTTAGTATGTATGAAAGTAAGAAAGTAAGAATGTATGCAAGTATGTATGTATGGATGTATGTAAGTAGGAACGTATGTAAGTATGAAAGTGAGATAGTATGCAAGTATGTATGTATGTACGCAAGTATGAATGTATGTAAGTATGATAAGATATGAAGGAAGATTATGGTTCTATATAAGAGACATGATCCCATTAAAGGATTAAAATGGGAACTTGATCAAACCAGTATGTATTGGTGATGAAATTTAAGAAAAGTTACTTAGAAGTAACTGAATTTTCGAGGACGAAAATTTTTTAAGGAGGGTAGATTGTAATACCTGATTTTTCATCAATACGATTCTTTGTATAGAACTTACATTGAACCGTAAATGCATTTATGGAAAAAGCCCAGTTAAGGGTTTTTAATTATGTTTTGTGAGTTTTATGGTTATATAAGACTCAAACAGGATTAATTAATTAAGAAAACAACCTTTTAAGTCAAAAGGAACAATATGGCAAAATTTCTTGAAAAGTCAAACTTTGACCGAGAAACGTCACGGTTGACCAAAAAGTCAACTATTGACCAAGAAAGTCAAAATTTGACAAAAAGGTCACTAATCGACAAGAAAGTCGATGGTTGATCCAAAAAGTTCAAGAAATGATGCTACGAGTCTGTACGATTTATTAAGAAACCGTATGGAAATTGTACCAGACGAAAACCGGTTTTTCAGATAATAAGAAATGTTTAAGACTTAAGAACCACCCTAGAAAATCAAGCACAATGAGTTCAAGTATAGGGCAAAAGGGTTTTGAAAAATAAGGAAAATTTCACACAGTCCATTTTTATACGAATGAATTTTGGACTGCAGTTCGGTAAACCGATACTGAGTTTAAGTAAATCCAGTATTGGAAATACCTGAGTTAACTTAAAAATGGACTGTACAATAATTAAAAAGCCAAACAAGCCTAAGCCTAGCTTACCTCACATACCTTTTCCTTTATGACATCATTTTTCCATTTAAGAAAAATAGGAAAGTATTTTGGAAGATAAGCTTCCTTGGTGGCCGGCCACATACCCCCCCCCTAATGTGTGATTTCTTGCTTTTCATGGGGCCAAATCCAATTTCCCAAAAGTTCCCAACCTCTATAAATAGGGGTGGGCATTGTTTACAATTCAAGAATGTTAGCTAAACTTTGGCCAATTTTCTACTCACCAAAACCGGATTTGAGTGAAAGAGAAAGGCAAGAAAATTTGCAAAACCAAGAGTGTGTAGGGCTTAGTGATGGTCGGATTCAAGTAGGAAACCAAGCAAAAAGTTGGAGAAAATTTTGGAACCCAAATCCTTAGCCAAGGCCGGTTGTAGGGGGGAGAACCAAGCCAAGAATCCAAACCGGGTTTTGGAGCAATTGGCTGGAAATTTTGGTGCAAGTTGGTGACCGGACTTCAAGGGAAAGAAGGCTGGAAATTTCGGACCCTTTTAGCCAAGCAAGACCAGCGGCTGTTGGTTAGGAAAAAGGGAGGAAACCGAGCCCACCTTGAGCCAAGAAAGTGAGGTAAAACTCTAACCGATTCAAGCTTTCATTTAAATTTCGTGTGGAGAAATTTAAATGTATTTAAGCTATGGTTTGTAAGGGTATAAGCCCACTTTTAAGTTCTGCCCTAGCTTGTTAGTTATAAGCATGTGCTTGATTTGTTTAGGTTTAAGGTTTGGTGGTTCAATTATGTGCATGCTAGGTGTTTGCTAGAATGCCTAGGGTTTATGCATGATTATGAATGACGTTCAATTTGGTTACATGTTGAAATCTGAACGTTAGAAACGTGATGCATGTCTGATTTAGGCTCCTGCTGAGGTCGGTCGAGGTAGGGTGAACGTTATAGGACGTAAACAAAAATTTAAACCGAAAACTGCCAACTCGGGTAGAAATTGGCCAGTTTCGGGAAAACCAGTTTTGAGGCTTCTAGAGGCCGTATCAGGGGAAACTCAAAACATGAAAGTTTTTAAGTAGAGTTTTCCTAGAGGACAGCATGGACAGTTTTGTAAAATGAGGCTCCAATGGCCTCGGTTTTTACCAAAACCCGTGCCTAAGGTGCCCAGGACCCGTGCACGGCCAGGACTAGTTCCAAAGGGTTTTTGATCATGAAAACGCCAGAACTGGGTTTTACACAAAACATAAAGTTGTAGAGTTTTCAATGTTTACAACTTTCGTGAAGACAGTTTTACAAATTCAGTCTGGATTTTAAGATGAAATGGATTTCGGAAACTGTACAGGAATTAGGGGAATCCTGTACAGGATTTACAAAGTTGACACAGAAAATGCATATTTTTGCAGTTTCACTGCAAATGGACATTGTGAAACTGTTCCAAGGAGTTTCCAATAGTCAATAATTTTATAAGTCTCATTTGAAGATTTTCAGTTTTTAAAGTCAAACAAAAAGATTGTTTTGAAGATAATTTACCCAAGTTTCCAAGAGATGGAAAATGGGTTTTTAAACCAAACTGGGTAAATAAATGACTACGGGTAATAACAGGAAATAATATTCGAATTACTAGGCCAAAGCCTAGAGCTCAAGTTTAACCAAGATAGGGTTAACTTTTGATGATCAAGAGTTTAATTATGATTAACCTTAAGGGTTAGTCAAGATAACCCTAAAGGATATCATAAGTAATAATTGGGCTATGATATAGGATTATTTGAGGTAACCAATGATATGGACAAGAATAAAGCCAAGGTTAGGAATGAAACCTAACCCTACAGTATGCATAAAGGTTAACACATGAGGTTATCCAACGTAACCTCTTAAAGAATTTATTCATAGGGTTACTATTTGTAACCCAATAAGACGTCTAGTAGTTGAGACCTACATTTAGGATTACGTATGCATGTTGGTTAGTTTATCAACATTCCGCCATACTATTAAAACCTCACCTATGTCCTTAAATGAGCAGGAGGGAACCTACAGCGTACTCTGAGAGGAAGCAGCTTAACGTAGGACATAGCTAGAGAGGTAAGTACAACTCCACCTCACATGAACAAAATGTTTTGTTACATGTTATGTTTTTACGAAATCATGTATTGATTTACATGATTTACCTAAGTTATGTTATGAAAAGCGGTGTCATGATAAGTTAAGTATTTTAGACAAGTATAAGTATGATATGATGAGTTACGTTATGATAAGTTACGTCATGATCATGTTATGATAAGTTATGTCATGATAAGTTTATGTATGTCAAGTTATGTTATGTTATGACATGGTAATTTATGTTAGAATGTATTATGTTTGTGACATCATGAAGCATGTTCACCATTATTAAATCACATGGTAAGAATAAGTTAAGTTAGGAGTTAAAGACCCGCTAATGTTATTGTGTCGTACCGACTTGCCACAAGGGCGGGTTTAAACGGTTAAGTCAATGGTTTGAATTGGATTGGACTGCCTACCCCAATCACTCTATGCAAACAATTAGTTTCATAGTTTGACTTGGTTTGGATTGGCCGCCTCCAACCACTCCATGGATGAGTACTACGGTACGAGCATGTATGACATATAAGGGTTTATAACCAAGATATTGAAAACATAGTAGCTTTGAAAAAGAACATAATCGGTTCACGCATTTTATATGTTAAAAATGTTTTTGTGGATTGAATATTGTACTTACTGGGCAATTAGCTCATTACTTACGTTCATGCTGTAGGTAAGCAACCTAACGGCAGTACTTGATGCAAAACTGTGAAGAGTTGGTGCTGCGGACTGTGAAATGTGGGATGGACACCGCCACGGGTTTGGAAAATATGTTTTTATAAAATACGTTTGTAAAATGTGTTTTGTTATGTTTAAGAAAAGTTTCAAGTATGTATGGCAAGCAAGTTGCCTCGTGTTGTACCGATCCGCGCTAAGTCGGGTCTGGTCCACGATATTAGTACTCGTGTGAGTACATACGAATATGCATGATGATAAGTTAAGTTTAAGTTTGAAAGTAAAATAGTTTTTAAAATCAAGTTTAAAGTTTGAAGAAAGAAAAGAATAAAAGAAAAAAATTTATTCTGAAATTTTCTATAAGGTTAAGTATTTAAGATTGAGTTTTAATTTAAGTAAGGTGACGACCCGGCGAAGGAAATCGGGACGTTACAAGTTCAGACTTTAACATGTCCTTATTCTTGGTTGAACTCACCTGGCCGTGCATAAATCCTGGGCACGGTCAGGCTCGGATTTTAATAAAAACCGAGGCCTTTGGAGCCTTATTTTGAAAAATGGTCCACGTTGCCCTCTAGGAAAAATCATTATCTACAACTTTGTAATTTTGAGTTTCTTCAAATTCAGCCTCGAAGGGCCTCAAATTATCATTTCCAGAAAGCTGCCCAGTCTTGACCCGAGACTGGCAGTTTCGGTTCTTAATTTCGTTTTACGTCCTAAAACGCGCACACTACCTCAACCGACCACAGCGGGAGCCTAAGATCACACATGCAATCATTTCTAACATTCCATTCATCATGCACATAATCATACATTCATTCTAAGACCTATGGGGACATTTAACAAACACATAGTAGGCATATTGCAAACATGCATCAAAATCATAAACTAGAGACCACCAACCCTAATCAAGCATAATTAAGCACTTAAAAGTGAGCTTATGCTCTTACATCCAATGCTGGAAATACACTTTAAATTTCAAATTGAAGCTCAACTTAAAAAGCTTAGGGCTTAAGGAGATTACCTTGATTGAACACAAGGCTAGGCTAGGAGTTTGGTTCACATTTTTCTCCTTTCTCCTTGGCTGCCCATAACCGGCCATTCTCCTCCTATTCCTAGCATTTTTCTCTTTTCCAGCTTATCCATAACCGGCCATTCAAGCCAAAAAAAATGGGTTTCCAATGTTTTTTCCACTCTTTTTCTTTCTCACCAAAAATCCGGCCACTAAAATTTTTCCACTTTGGGTTCGGTTTCTAGGGAGGTTTGGAGAAAATTGGGCAGAGTTTTGGGATGATTTTGAGCTGCCAAAACCGCCCCCTTTGAGCCCTATTTATAGGTGAAAAGTACAAATTTTTCACCATTTATTTTTATTTCCAAAATTGCATTTTAGGACCTAAAAACAAAATATTTGCTAACTAGTCCCTACACATGTGGCCGGCCATTAAGGAGTCCTTGGAGGCCAAGTAATTGGCTTACCTCATGCTTGCATCATCTTGCTTACATCACCTTGCTTACATCACCTTGCTTGCATCACATTTTCTTAAATTTGCATTTTAGTCCCTAAAGGACAAAATATTTGCATATTTCTCCTTATAGGTGGCCGGCCATTAGGAAAAGCTTGGAGACCAAGTTTGCTTACCTCATCATGCTTATGTCACCTTGCTTACATCATCATGGTAATTTCTTAAAATTACACTTTGGCCCCTAAATGCAAAAATATTTGCATTTTAGTCCTCTAAGTGGCCGGCCATTAAGGTGCTACGTGGCATCCAAATATTTTTCCCACTTTTCATTAATCAATAATGATGTCATAAATCCAAGATAAGGCTATGTCATCATAAGGCCTTGTTTGGCTTGTTTCTTAATATGCAGTCCATTTTTATGCGAACACAGATATTTCCAATACTGTTATTAACTAATAACAGTATTTTACACTGTACTACAGTCCAAAATTTATCTGTGTAAAAATGAACTTTATCAAATTTTTCTTATTTCTTGAAACCTTTCTTGCCCTTCGTATCTAACTTGGTGTGCTTGATTTTCTAGGGTGGTCTCATAGCTTATGCTTACTTATTCGTCCGTAATGAAGGTTTTTCCACAGTATAATTCCATACTACTTTGTCGTATCTCAGCACCTTCATCTATTTGACCTTCCTGGTCAACCTTGAACTTTTTGGTCAACTTTGACTTTTTCGGTCAAATTTTAACCAACATGAAATCATAGAATTTTTCTTCCCATTTTTCCTTAAAAGGCCTAATGCTTGGCTAGGCAATCTATTATTGAGTCTCGTAACCGTTTAATCGAGAACTCAAACTTATACTGATATTTAACTCAGATCGTGAGTTTCATATCGACTTACAAGATTCAAACTTGGGATTTCCTTGTCTAAAAGGAAATCATAGGTTCATAAAAATCTGGTATTACATAAGGTACGCTTGATCATGAATTTAATTTATTGTTATATGCATCATGAGATTCTTTTCGAAACGGCATAAAAATTTTAAAACTTCCGCTGCGCCGTAACTCCGATATCGGATCCGTTTTTTCCAACATACCTCTCAATTTTGGATGAGTGTTCACAATGCCATGGGTCAAAATTGAAGTTTACACAGCTTTTCACCCCCCAAACCGATGGACAATCGGAAAGAACCATCCAAATACTAGAAAATATGCTAAGGCTATGTGTTCTGGATTTTAAAGGAAGTTGGGATCAGAAGCTCCCTTTCATTGAATTTCTTATAACA
>CM046372.1:6791416-6840939 GCA_025413025.1 Ficus hispida | reverse complement strand
ACTGGCGAACTCATCTTGCTGGGCTGCCAGAATTTCCCTATTGTAGTACATGGTGCGGAATTCTGTCACAAAAATCTTGCCAGCCCATGGCGGTAACATCTCGCCGCATCTGAACAGTCATCCACCAGTGTCTGGCGTCTTTCTTGAGGGCGAAGGAAGCACAGAGAACCTTTTCCTGCTCGATAGCCTCATGAAGTCCAGGATGACTTGGACATCAATCAACCAATTATCCGCAGCTATCGGATCCATTAATCCTCAAATTCAGGTGCCTTCATCCTCCTGAATCTCTCATACAGTAAATCTTCCCGTACTGGCGGTAAGTTTACTGGAACTCCTGCAGGTGCTACTGGGATTTCAACATTCCGTGGATCCTCTTGTTGTACTTCCGGTTGGACTTCTGGTACCGGAGGCACCCTGTTCGGCTGCTGAAGAGGAACCTCATCAGCCCGAGGTCTCTGGTTCATCTGAATTAATTGTTCTCGCAGTCTATTTGTCTCTTGCTGCTGTTCCCAGCAGCTGCCGTTGCAAGTTTGCAACAATGGTTGCGAGATCCGGCTCGGGCGGATTTTCAGGCACTGCTCGTCGTGGACGAACCATTTTCTTGATCCTATTAAAACATAAGAAAATATATTATCATACCAGAAATATCCCTTCTTTCATACATTTATCGTCATACATAACATAATTCTTCATATCATAACTTATTCATCGTATCATGGCACATAACAACTCGTAACATGCCTTTCATCATCATATCATAATATTTCATACTTGAACTTTCTTTTTGTATTCTTACAAAAAGTACATTATATTCACAATCTTGTAAATACATTTTGATACGATTTCTGAACACATAGGGCCAAAATTTCGGATGGAAGTGTCTAACACTTTCCCATCATACATCAGTACAAGCCTATCATCCAAAAATATAAGCTAGTACATATCCGTCGAAAAATAAAAATATATACAGAGTTAGCCTAATCTATCTGCTCGTCCGTAACTACTGAGGGCGCGTCGGAGTCTGCATCGTCATCCCCATCGTGCAATGGAAACTCCTCAGGGTCCTCATCAAAATCCTCCTCCTGCCAGTCCTCAGGCTCAAACTCTGGCCCGGGCTCCATATCCTCCTCATCGTCCGCGAACCAGTCCTCATGCTCTGGCTCCGGTTCCATATCCTCCTCCTCATCGCTAGAAATATCGATGATCGGGGGTCTACTGGCGGATCCTCTGGAACAACTATAAGATCATCGGGGTCGAAATCATCCCCGCCCTCGTCAGCCTCGGCGTCCTAGGGCGGCACTGCTTGTACTGGCTCTGCGGGTATCGGGTCCTCCGGAAAAACTGGACCAGGCCCGAAAAACGGCTCTCCCATCCCAGCGTCGTCGACCGGTGCCTGATGCTCCTCTGCGACCCCAGCGGCCTGCATAGCCTGTACTACAGCCTCGGCCGCCATAATATCCTCAATCATGTTCCCCACCGTCGTCTCAGCAACGGCATGGGAACGTACTGGCGGATCTGCGGAGGCAAACCGTCTCGGAAAGTCTGTAGTGAAATCATCCCAGGGTTAGCCAAGTCCCGGGGACGTAAGGCAACAGCTCCTCCTGAAACCGCCTGCAGTAATGGCTCATGGGCTCCTGTGGGTAGGCGTGCCATACTGCTGAAAAACTAAGGTATCGGGCATGATACATATCCCGATACATCGCAGGATTGCGATGAGGTCCACCGGCACCCTCGTCCGGTAGCGGTCCAAAACGTGCGACTAGCAACGCACGGAAATGCGCCCAAGTACGACTCGGCATCGATCCTTCTCCTATGGTCATCCACCATAGCCGTGCGTCTACTGCCAGACACCGACTGGCTAACGAAACCTGGAGTCGCTCCTCTATATGGCATAGTCGGAAGATCAACTCCATGTCGTATAACCATGCCGCTAACGACACGGTCCGTCTCGTCCCGTCAAAAATCATCGGGTACGACTCATAGAAAGACGTCACAGTACGTCGATCCCCATCAGCTCCAGCGGGATCCATAACGTCGTATCTATCATAACATAATCATTTAATAATTAATTATTCATAAATATAAAATTACTTACAATGATGGCGGCGACGGCAGGCATACTGTGAAATTAGGTAGCAGGGAACCGCTCTGATACCAACTCTGTAACGACCCGCCTAGCACAGGCTGTTACCATACATACATACATACATACATACATACATGCGTACTTATTTATTTGGCGTAAGCAGCGGAATTTTTTTTTTTTTTATACAGTGCGGATACTTGCAATATATAACGATGTTTGCATACAAAATAATTTACATAAAAAGATTAAAACGCGAAGCGGTTATAATCCCCACATTTCACAGCTTGCCCTGCCTCGCTCGCCACCTTGCACCATCAGTTGCCTGTAGGTTGCTTACCTACAGCATAGACGTAATTCACGTGAGCTTTCGCTCAGCAAGTACAACATATACATATCCGCGGAAACAAGATAAACATACTCATCATGACCTTACATAGACATAGCATATCATACATAATTTCCCATAGCATACATATCATAACATATATAACATGTCATAACATCGCATAATATATGCATGTACCAGTTATGCTCTCATTATGCCATTGTATTCATTCTTAACTTATCTTACTAATGGGCCCCTTATCATGAGTGTACGTACCAGGCGCGCAACTATGATTTGGTTGGGGCGGCCAAACCAATTCCAACTCAAACCACAGTCCAACCCGACCTAATGCGGGTCGGTACGACACAGGCAAGCTTGCTTGCCATCATACTTACTTTTCATGAACTCATATTTGTTCTTATTAGTGAACATGCTTCGTGATGTCACTATTTATAATTCATGATCATATCTTGACATTATATCTTTTTCTCATACTAATGAACTTAACATAGTCATATATTAAACACATCATCACTTACAGCAACATACTTGGCAAGTATACAACAAAAGCCTATGCTGTAGGCGGAGTTGTACTTACCTTGAGTACTATGTCCCGAGACTTGTTGATCCACTTCAGGATACTTCCGCAGGCTATTTCCTGCTATATCAGAGGACATAGAATAAGAATTATGTTCTTACAGAATGTTGGTAATCAAACCAACATTCATACTTCTTTGTGGTTATATGTTCCCCCTTTCTTAATACAATGCCGGATACTTTCTCAATATCACAGATAACCTTATGGTTTGGAACATATTTAAGTTGGTCACATAAAGTAACCTTGGCTAAACAGCCTTTCATAACTGTGTTAGGTTATTAAACCTAACCTTGAGCCTAAGCTTATTTGAAAATTCATTCCATCGGGTTACTCTTGAGTAACCCTGGTTTTTAGGCCCAACTTAGTCATTATATTGGGTTACGTCGGATAACCCTTGGGCGTAGGGCCCAAACCAATAACTCGGTACATTTCCCGATTATGGTTCATTTAACTCGATTTAAACTCTTTCTTTATTTCGGAAAAATTTAGAGTTTTAAGATCATTTTATTAAAAACTCAGAATCTGATGAGTGGGTCTTTGTAAAAAATCATTAAAAACATAAACTGCCTTTGGAACAGTTTCTCACTGAGAATTAGTCAGTGGATGTGCAGAAATGTCCCTTTTCCTGCACTGTTTTAGAAAACTTTGTGCAGGAATTTCTTGTTCACTGCACAGTTTTGAAATCGAATTTTCTATTTAAAAATCAAGGCCGAATTTGAAAAATTTTTCTTCATGAAAGTTTTAAAGCATTCAAAATCCTAAAACTTTCGTTTTGAACTTGAGACCCAAATTGGTCTCTAACCCACTCCTTTAACCTGTTAAACTCACCTGGCCGTGTATAGGGTCTGGGCACGGTCAGGCTCGGGTTTTCTCAAAAACGAAGGCCATTGGAGCCTTATTTTTGAAAACTGTCCACGTTGCCCCCTAGGAAAAATCTAGCTACAACTTTTGTGTTTTACATTTTTCCAAAATCAGCCTCTAAGGGCCTCAAAACTGACTTTCCAGAAAACTGGTCAGTCTGAACCCGAATTGGCAGTTTTTGTTCGTTTCTTGGTTTCTCGTCCTAATTCATGCACACTACCTCAACCGAACACAGCGGGAGCCTAAAATCACCATGCAACGTTTTTCTATCGTCCCAAATTGACTTACATGAGCCCCCACATGATCATGTAAATCAAACAACACATTTGCATTAATTAAGGTTAGGGTTTTTGCTTGTTCTTGATTTCTACCAACATAGCATACATATTTCAATCTAACACCCTAACATGCCATTACTATTCTATTGGCAGATTTGGGGAAACATACAACCCTTAATTAATCTAACATACAATCATACTCATAGGCACATACAAATGCACAATTAAACATCAATCAAAACACTAAATCAACCACCCTTAACTAACTAATCAAGCACACACTAAAATCTGACCTAAGGCAGAAATTTAAATTGAGCTTATGCTTATTACAAAACAGCTTGTAATACACTTAAATCTCTAATTTAGAGCTTGAATTAAGAGATTTAAGGGCCAAGAGAAATTTTACCTTACTTAGCCCAAATGTGGGTTTGCTTGGCTCAAATTTCTCCCTTCCTTTCTCCTTGGTGCAGCCGGCCTTAGCTCCTTCCAATGAGCCTAAAATTTTCCAGCCACCTAGGGACAGCTCCTCCCAAGACTCCGGCCACTTCCCACAAGAATCAGCCACCTCCCTATATGTGTTCCCCTTCAATTTTCCTTCCCCCCTGCTGCTGCCACAGAACCGGCCAGCAATGGCCAATCTTGGCTCCAAAATTTTTCTAGCTTCTTGGCTTGCTTCCTAGTGAATGCCTAACACTCCTAAGACTAATTCCTTGATTTTCCAAGCTTTTTCTTTCTCTTTGGCAGCTCCCTCAAGTTCGGATTTTGGGCAGAAAAAAAGACCAAAGTTTGGCTAGATTTTCTAATTTTTGTGAATAGGAAGCACTCCTATTTATAGGCATTTTTGAACTTTCCAAAATTGCAAAATAGTCCTTCAAAGTTCACCAAATTGCACATTAGGGGGGTGAGGTGGCCGGCCAAGTGGTTCTAGAACCATCCTTAATTCTTTCCAAATTTTTCATTAAAGCCTTAAAATGATGTCATAAATCAAAAGTAATGTGACATCACCATTAAGGCCTTATTTGGCCTAATTTTTGATTAGACAGTATCTTTCAATACTAAACAGATATAGTTGATACTGTGGTCTTTGATTCACAATATCGATTATTAAAATGCAGTCCAAAATTTATTTGTCTAATAATGGACTATACGAAAAATTCTCTTTTCGTTTCGAGCCTTTTAGCCTTTAATCTCCTACTTAGTGTGCTTGATTTTTCTATGGTGGTCTTGAATCTAACTTAAACCATTTTATCTGAAAAATTTGATTTTCCACAGTATACTTCTTATACTGCTCACCATTTTTCGATATCGTCAAAGAATTGATCTTTCTAGCCAATCTTTGACTTTCGTGGGTCAATGTTGCTTATCCTGTCAACATGGACTCTCTTGGTCAACTTGACGGTTTCTGGTCAAACTTTGACTTTCTGGTCAAACTTTGACTTTCGTAAAAATCATAGCGTTTTTATACCTTTTTCCTCAAAAGGTCGTATGCTCAACTAAGCAATCATTTTTGAGTCTTATAAAAGCATAAGAACTCACAATTCTGAATAAAAACCCTAAACCGGGCTTTTGCATAACTACCTTCACGGTACAATTCAAATTTCTATACAAGAAATTGTAACATAGAAAAATTCTAGTTATTACAGAAACGGGGGAAACTCAAAACATGAAAGTTTTTAAGTAGAGTTTTTCCTAGAGATCAACGCAGACAGTTTTGTAAAATGAGGCTCCAATGGCCTCGGTTTTTACCAAAACCCGTGCCTAAAGTGCCCAGGACCCGTGCACGGCCAGGACTAGTTCCATAGGGTTTTTGATCACGAAAACGTCCGAACTGGGTTTTATCCAAAACACGAAAGTTGTAGAACTTTTCAATTTCAAAAACTTTCGTGAAGACAAGTTTTTCAGAATCAGTCTTGATTTTAAGATGAAAATGGATTTCGGAAAACTGTACAGGAATTATGGAAAACTCTGTACAGGATTTATAAACTAACACAGAAAAAGTGTAATTCCAAAATTTCACTGCAAATTGACATTGTGAAACTGTTCCAAAGGCAGTTTCTAATAGTCAATAATTTTATAAGTCTCAGTTTAAGATTTTCAGTTTTAAAGTTAAACAAAAAGGATTTTTATACCAAAAATAAGGTTTTCTTTTCTAAGAATAAGATTTTAAAACTAAAGTTAAAAACAAACCGATTAGGGTTACCAAAGTAACCAATTAGGATAACGTAAAAATAAGTAAGGGCCTATAACTAAGGTTATGAAAGAATGTTGGTTATACTACCAACAGTTCTAACCCTTACTTTTATTTTATCTCAAAACGTTATACGCGGAAGTGTCCCAGCGGAATTTAACTCCACATTGGACACAGCTTTTACAAACAAAGTAAGTACAACTCCGCCTACAGCATAGGCTTGTTGTGAATACTTGCCTAAGTATGTTTGCGATTTATGAATGCTACATTTACATGCTAAGTGCTATGATTTTATGTTATGAATGTATGTCATGATGTATGAAATGTCAAGTATGCTATGATTTATAGGAGCATGATTAGGGTTAAGATATGTTAAGATTAATTGAGTGAAACATCACGATGCATGTTCACTAATTAACAAAAGAAAGATTAAGCTATGATGGCAAGCAATTGCCTGTGTCGTACCGACCCGCGTCAGGTCGGGTTGAGCTATGGCAAGAGTAAGCCCATAGAGCGCGCCCGGTACGAACACTCATGTTACGGGGCCCATAAGTAAAGATAAGTTAAGAAAGAAAGATATGATGATATAAGAAAGCATAAACGATTCATGCATATGTTATGATAAGTCATGATAAGAAATGTTATGTTATGATATGTAATGAAATATTATGAAATGTTATGTTAGGTTAGATCGTGTTGTGTTTATGTTATTGCGGTATTTAATAGTTGTACTTGCTGAGCGTTAGCTCATTGTCTTACGTCTATGCTGTAGGTAAGCAGCCTAGTAGCAACCTGTGATGCAAGATGGAGGGCGAGGTGTGCTGAACTGTGAAATGTGGGACCAATGCCGCCATGCGTTTTGTTTAATTATGTGATTATTTTATAAGCTTTATATATGCCTGCGCAACGTTTTTAATTAAACAGTATAATTATTTACGTATGTGCAAATATGTTTATACGGCTTATAAAAAAAAAAAATTTATTCCGCTATTTTATGTATAAGTATGTATGCATGTAAGTACGTATGTATGTATGTACGGTAACGGCCTTGTTAGGCAGGTCGTTACAGAGTTGGTATCAGAGCGGTTCCCTGCGACTAAATTTCACAGTCAGCCTGCCATTGCCGCCATCATTGTAAGTTATAATTTTATTTTCATATGTTAATATGTATTATGCGATTATGTATGATTAGATTTACGATTATGGACCCGGCACCCGTAGAGGAGGACCGACGCGCGGTTTCAGCGTTCTACGAGTCACGGCCCCTGCTATTTGATGGCACACCCCGAACGGTAGCTTTATCAGCCTGGCTATACGATCTGGAGACGATTTTCCACCTTTGCCAGTAGAGGCACATCTGCACGTCTCGCTGGCTAGTCGATGCCTGGTAGCTGACGCGCACTATGGTGGATGACGATCGGCGAGGGGACTTTGCCAGACCGTACGTGGGCACATTTTCGTGTCTGTATGACTACCCGCTACGGACCAGTGCTGGATGATGGGGCAGATGAGCACTATCAAGATCCCGATATTTATCGAGATATGCAGCATGAGCGGTACTACATTATGGCCGATGACTGGCGAGCGTACCCCCACGAGCCGATGGACCATTACTGTCGGAGGTTCCAGCAGGCTATGTTGCCTCACATCCCCATGGACATACCAAACCCAGGATTACAGTCTCTAGTGATCCTGCGGAACGGACTACCTGCACAGATCCGTCAGCACACGCCCATACCGACGCAGATTATGACAGTGGCCCATATGATCGGATACATTTTAGCTGCGGAGGTCATCGCACAGGATCTACAGGCCGTGCCTATGTAGTGGAGCCCGAGCTAGAGCCAGTATATGAGCCCGGTCCAGCCGACCCGGAGGACCCGATACCCGTCGACCCGGTACAGGAGGCCGATGATGATGGGTATGATACCGATGAGGATATGGATGCTCCCGAGGACCCTCCGATCATCGTTATATCTAGCGATGACGAGGATGATGAGGAGGAGCCTAATCACGAGCCAGGATTCGGAGGATGGCTCGATGAGGGCGACGATTTCGAGGAGGACCCCGAGGAGATCCCAGATGATGATGATGATGGCTCCGATGTTTCGGTTGTTACGATAGCGGAGTTAGATTAGGTTTAGATCACTAGACCGAATATGTATGTTTTTATTTTGAAACTATATGTACCAGCTTATTATTTTGACAATAGGCTTGTACCTATGTATGATGGTAAAGTGGTAGACACTTCCATCTTGAATTTTTGACGATGTATATATGATGTAAAGAAAATGTAATTATAAGTAAAGTAAATATGATGTACTTTTTGTATATATATAAAAAGGCAGTTAAATGTGAGATGTATGGAATCTCAATTATGAATGATATGATATGAATGTGATGAATGTTTATGATATGATATGGTAAGTATATAATATTATGGTATGACAATATTGTGACATAGTGCATATTGTTACAATATGTTAAGATATGAATGCAAAGAAAGGATATTAATAGTTAATAATATCTTTTCTTATGATTTAAATAGGAAGACTAAGATGGTTCGTACGCGCAAGGCTGCACCAGTTAATCCACCTGCGCCGGATCTAGCGACCGTTGTAGCCAATTTACAACGGCAGTTGCTAGAGCAACAACAAGAGACAAACCAGCTGAGAGAACAACTGGATCAGCTAAATCAAAGACCCCAGGTCAATGAAGTTCCCTTACCCGCGGACCAAGCAGCTCCAATGGCACCTCCAGTGCCCAATTTTCCGCAATATGCTGAGGTACCAATAGCACCTGCTGGGGTACCGGCAGATCCACCTCCTGCAAGAGAAGACTTGTTGTATGAGAGATTTAGGCGGATGAAAGCGCCCGAATTTGAGGGGACGACAGACCCAATAGCCGCAGACAACTGGTTGATAGACATCCAAGTTATTCTGGACTTTATGCGGCTCACCGAACAGGAAAAGGTCCTATGTGCCTCGTTTGCCCTTAAGAAGGACGCGAGACACTGGTGGATAACCTTACAGATGCGTCGAAATGTCATGACAATGAGTTGGCAGGATTTTGTGGCTGAGTTTCGTAGTATGTACTACAACAGAGAAATCCTTGCCACTCAACAGGACGAATTCACCAGCTTTAAGCAAGGGTCTATGACGGTAATGGAAGCCGTTAAGAAGTTCGAACAGTTAGCACGCTTGTGCCCGGAGCTGGTACCAAGCGAAACTGAAAAGGTCCGGAGAATGATGAAGATGTTCCGGACAGACATAGCCAAGCAAGTTAGTGCCGGAAGCAGCCCACCTACCCTGGTATCCGACTGCGTGAGCAGAGCGATAAGGGCAGAATATTGGATCAACCAGGATAGGGAAGCAAGGGCGCAGTTTTTCAAAGTCAAGAAGGAAGAAAAGGCCGTTGTTAAGCAGACACAGCCCCGTCAGAGTACTGAGACGAATCAGAAAGGCCAGAACAGTAACCCTGCTCAAGGTTCCAAACAGTTTGGGAGGAACAAGAGGAAAGGAAATTTCTCGGGACAGGGCCAGCAACAAAATTTCCCTCAAAAGAAGAATAACAGGGGAAATGAGGGTAATAACTCTGACTACCCGGTATGTACAAAGTGCGGGAGAAAACATCCGGGCGTCTGCAGAATGGGGACCAACGCATGCTATCTATGCGGAAAGGAGGGACATTTTGCGAAGAATTGCAACATGAACAATCAAGGCCAGAACCCTCCGTACCAGAACAGGAACACAAGCAGTCAGCTTCATGCGGCCTAGACCAGACTAGAAGGACCTTCTATTGTCCAAGGTAGATTGGAAGCTCCTGAGCCTCAAGCTCGAATCTACGCTTATACAAGGGGTGATGCGGAAGCAAACACTTCACATGTGGTGACAGGTCAGATCTCTATCACCACTTATGAAGCAATTGCCCTGTTTGATTCTGGTGCCACACATTCATTTATATCATTGGAGTTCGCCCAGAAGTTAGGAAGAGGTGTGGATAGATTAAGCCAACCTTTTAAGACCTCCTTGCCATCCGGAGAAGTTTTGTGGTCCAATTCTTGGATACGAAATACCTCCGTGATTGTCTGTGGCAGAGAACTGTATGTAGATCTCATCGCAATCAAGCTACAGGATTTCGATGTGATCTTAGGTATGGATTTCCTTAGCAAGTACAACGCTAAGATCGACAGTCGAAAGCGTTGTGTGATTTTCAACCCTTATGGCGAGGAAGAGTTCAGTTTCCACGGACAAGCTCGGAACTCAACAACCAGATTGGTTTCGGCTATGAAAGCTTGGAAGATGTTAGCTAATGGCTGTCAAGGGTATTTAGCTAACATGGTGGACAAAGAGCATGAAATGAAGCTAACACCGGAAGATGTACCTGTTATCAGGGAGTATGTGGATATCTTTCCGGAAGAGCTACCAGGGCTTCCACCGGAACGCGAAATTTCATTCGAAATTGAGCTAATGCCCGGAGTTGCTCTAGTATCGAAGGCGCCTTACCGTATGGCACCTGCTGAACTTAGGGAACTCCAAGTACAACTGCAAGAACTGCTAGATAAAGGATTCATCCGACAGAGTTACTCTCCGTGGGGAGCACCTGTGCTATTCGTGAAAAAGAAAGATGGATCTTTACGTATGTGCATCGATTACCGCGAGCTGAACAAGATCACCATCAAAAATAAGTATCCTCTTCCAAGGATTGACGACCTGTTGGATCAACTCAGAGGAGCAAAGGTGTTTTCGAAAGTCGATCTACGATCTGGCTATCATCAGCTCAGAATCAAAGATTCAGATATCTCCAAGACGGCTTTTCGGACACGCTACGGATATTATGAATTTTTGGTTATGCCTTTTGGGCTAACCAATGCTCCAGCTGCTTTCATGGACCTGATGAACCGAGTGTTCAAGGAATATTTGGACAAGTTCGTTATTGTCTTCATCGACGATATCCTGATCTATTCAAGGTCCCAGGAAGAGCATATGCAGCATCTAAGAATGGTGATGGAAATGTTGCGACGACATCAGCTCTACGCAAAGTTCACTAAATGTGAATTTTGGTTGGAAAAGGTGCATTTCTTAGGCCACGTGGTGTCACAAGAAGGGATTTCTGTGGACCCAGCTAAAGTGGAAGCAGTTAGCTTATGGCCAAGGCCTAAGAGCGTAACGGAAATAAGGAGTTTCCTCGGGTTAGCCGGTTATTATCGCCGCTTCATTGAGGGATTTTCTAAGATAGCAGCCCTTCTCACGGCCCTTACACGCAAAGGGAAAAAGTACGAATGGACGTCCAAATGCGAGGAGAATTTCCAAGAGCTCAAGAAGAAGCTGACAAGTGCGCCTGTTTTGATTATTCCAGATGTCGAAGCAGGAAATTTCGTGATCTACAGCGACGCTTCTAAGACGGGTCTAGGAGCAGTCCTAATGCAGCAAGGCAAAGTGGTCGCGTATGCTTCCCGACAACTGAAGGATCACGAGAAGAATTACCCGACGCACGATCTAGAGCTCGCTGCGGTGGTGTTCGCATTGAAGATTTGGAGGCACTACCTATATGGGAATAGATGTGAGATTTTCACAGATCATCAAAGTCTCAAATACATCTTTACCCAGAAGGAGCTCAACATGAGGCAGCGAAGGTGGCTTGAACTCGTAAAGGACTACGACTGTGAGATCCTTTACCATCCTGGCAAGGCAAACAAAGTAGCAGATGCCTTAAGCAGGAAGTCATCGGGCATGTTGATGTCCTTAGTACTGCTGCCCAAGCCGCTTCAAAAGGAAATCTCCGATTTCAACCTAGGGATGATAACGGGAAAGTTATCCGCTTTAACCCTCCAGTCAAATTTAATGGAGTCCATAAGAACCTTCAAGGAAAGGATCCTTTGTTGATCAAGGCACAACTCTTCGGCGAAAGAAATAAGGAGTTTAGAACCTTTGCAGATGGCATGATCTACTTCAAAGAGAGAATTTGCGTTCCTAACTTCAAGTTTTTAAAGGATCAAATTCTGGCAGAGGCTCACATGACACCGTATTCGGTACATCCAGGAGCCTCCAAGATGTATAAAGATCTCCGAGAAAACTATTGGTGGCCAAACATGAAGAATCAGATAGCGAAGTACGTGTCAAAGTGTTTAACTTGTCAAAAGGTTAAGGCAGAACATCAACATCCTGGTGGAGAATTGCAGAAAATAGAGCTTCCCGAATGGAAATGGGAACAAATTACCATGGATTTTGTCGTAGGACTGCCCAGAACTTCAAGTGGGAATGACATGATTTGGGTTATTGTTGATCGATTAACCAAATCTGCCCACTTCATCGCTATCAAAGCCACTTATTCAGTGGAGAAATTGGCCGACGTCTATCTATCCCAGGTCGTTCGACTACATGGAGTACCAAAATCGATCATCTCAGATCGAGACGGACGTTTCACTTCCCGATTTTGGACAAGTGTACACACTGCTATGGGGTCGAAACTGAAGTTCAGCACGGCATTTCATCCCCAAACCGACGGTCAGTCAGAACGGACTATCCAGACACTAGAAGATATGCTGAGATCTTGAGTTCTGGATTTTCAAGGAAACTGGGATCAGAAGCTGTCTTTGATCGAATTTTCTTACAACAACAGCTATCATGCTTCAATTGGTATGGCTCCGTTCGAAGCACTATATGGAAGAAAATGTCGATCCCCTATTCACTGGCAAGAAGTTGGACAAAAGCAGCTTCAGACTACAGATTTCATCAAAAAGACTTCTGAAGATATCAAGAAAATTAAGCAAAGGCTCGACATAGCTTTCAGTCGTCAGAAAAGCTATGCTGACAAGCGAAGAAGGCCTTTGGAATTTCAGACTGGAGATGCAGTTTTTATCAAGATAGCTCCTATGAAGGGAGTAATGAGAATTGGAAAGAAAGGGAAGCTTAGTCCAAGGTATACTGGACCTTTTGAAATCCTAGAGAGGGTTGGAAAAGTAGCATATAAGCTTGCCCTGCCGCCAGAGTTAGCATCTATACATAATGTCTTCCATGTATCAATGCTCAAGAAGTATGTGCCAGATCCTTCGCATGTTCTCAGTCAAGAACCGGTAGAGGTTCAAACAGACTTGACCTATGAAGAGAAGCCGGTACAAATCCTAGATCGAGAAGAGAAGGTTCTAAGAAATAAGACAATTCCCATGGTAAAGGTTTTGTGGCGAAACCATAAAGTAGAAGAAGCCACTTGGGAATTAGAAAATGAAATGAGAAAGAACTACCCCGGCTTATTCTAATTTTCGAGGACGAAAATCTTTAAGGAGGGTATATTGTAATACCTGATTTTTATGTCTGAACGATTTCATGTATAAAATTTACATTGAACCGTAAAGGTATTTATGGAAAAAGCCCAGTTAAGGGTTTTTAATTATGTTTTGAGAGTTTTATGGCTTTATAAGACTCAAAAATGGTTATGTAATTAAGAAAACGACCTTTTAGGTAATAAGGAACAAAATCATGAAATTTTGTAAAATGGTCAAAGTTTGACCAAAAACGTCACGGTTGACCAAAAAGTCAACTGTTGACCAAGAAAGTCAAAACTTGACAAGAAGGTCACAATTTGACAAGAAAGTCGATGGTTGACCCGAAAAGTTCAAGAAAATGACTGTATGTTTAAATGTTTATCTGTATAAATTACACCGGGTAAAACCGTGTGTTTTTACAGATAAAAAGTTATGTTTAAGATATAAGAACCACCCTAGAAAATCAAGCACATTAAGTGAAGTATAGGGCAAAAAGGATTTTAAGAGATAAGAAAAATTCCATATCGTCCATTTTTACACGGATGAATTTTGGACTGCAGTTCGGTAAACCAATACTGTGCATAAGTGAATCCAGTATTGAAAATACCTGTGGTAACTAAAAAATGGACTGCTTAATAGCAAAAAGAGCCAAACAAGCTTAAGCCTTGCTTACCTCATTACCTTTTTGAATTTTGACATCATTAGTTGATTTAAGAAAATAGGAAGAAATTAGTTGTCTTCCACCTAACTTAATGGCCGGCCACATGCCCCCCTAAAAGTCCAATATCTGATTTTTTTGAGGACTAAATTGTGCAATTATAAGAAATTCACAACCTCTATAAATAGGGGAGCATTGTTCACATTTGAGCATTGTTAGCCAAACTCTTGCAAAATTGCTCCACAAAAACCGAACCTAGAGTGGAAGAGAAAGGCAAGAAAATTTTGCAAAACCAAGAGTGTGTAGGGCTTAGGGGTGGTCGGATTCAAGTAGGAAACCAAGCAAAAAGTTGGAAAAAAATTTTAGTGGCCATATTCCCTAGCAAGGCCGGTTCTAGGGGGGAGGAACCAAGCTTGGATCCAAACCGGGTTTTGGAGTTGGAGGCAGCCAGATTTCGTGCCATTTGGTGGCTGGATTTAGGGCAAGAAAGGCAGTAAGTTTGCTCTTGCCAATCACCAAAACAGCCGGTGATTTGAGGAGGAGGAAGAAAGTGGAAATCCTAGCTCACCGAGCCAAACCGAGTAAGGTAAAAACCTTAACCAATCAAGTTTTCATTTAAATTTCATATGGAGAAATTTAAATGTATTTAAGCCATGGTTTGTAAGGGTATAAGCCCACTTTCAAGTTCTGCCCTAGCTTGTAAATTATGAGCATGTGCTTGATTTGTTTAGGTGTAGGGTTTGGTGGTTTAATTATGTGCATGTTGTGCATGTTAGATGTTTGATTAAATGTTTAGGGTTTTTGTATGATTATGAATGATGTTCAATTTGGCTTTCATGTTGAAATCTGAACGTTAGAAACATCGTGCATGTCTGATTTAGGCTCCTGCTGAGTTCGGTTGAGGTAGGTTGAACGTTTTAGGACGCAAACGAAATTTTAAACCAAAAACTGCCAACTCGGGTAGAAATTCGCCAGTTTCGGGGAAAACAGTTTTTGAGGCCTCTAGAGGCCGAAACAGGGGAAACTCAAAACATGAAAGTTTTTAAGTAGAGTTTTTCCTAGAGATCAGCGTGGACAGTTTCGTAAAATGAGGCTCCAATGGCCTCGGTTTTTACCAAAACCCGTGCCTAAAGTGCCCAGGACCCGTGCACGGCCAGGACTAGTTCCACAGGGTTTTTGATCACGAAAACGTCCGAACTGGGTTTTATCAAAAACACAAAAGTTGTAGAAATTTTCAATGTCAAAAACTTTTGTGAAGACAAGTTTTTCAGAATCAGTCTTGATTTTAAGATGAAAATGGATTTCGGAAAACTGTACAGGAATTATGGAAAACTCTGTACAGGATTTATAAACTAACACAGAAAAAGTGTAATTCCACAATTTCACTGCAAATTGACATTGTGAAACTGTTCCAAAGGCAGTTTCTAATAGTCAATAATTTTATAAGTCTCAGTTTAAGATTTTCAGTTTTAAAGTTAAACAAAAAGGATTTTTATACCAAAAATAAGGTTTTCTTTTCTAAGAATAAGATTTTAAAACCAAAGTTAAAAACAAACCGATTAGGGTTACCAAAGTAACCAATTAGGATAACGTAAAAATAAGTAAGGGCCTATAACTAAGGTTATGAAAGAATGTTGGTTATACTACCAACAGTTCTAACCCTTACTTTTATTTTATCTCAGAACGTTATACGCGGAAGTGTCCCAGCGGAATTTAACTCCACATTGGACACAGCTTTTACAAACAAAGTAAGTACAACTCCGCCTACAGCATAGGCTTGTTGTGAATACTTGCCTAAGTATGTTTGCGATTTATGAATGCTACATGTTACATGCTAAGTGCTATGATTTTATGTTATGAATGTATGTCATGATGTATGAAATGTCAAGTATGCTATGATTTATAGGAGCATGATTAGGGTTAAGATATGTTAAGATTAATTGAGTGAAACATCACGATGCATGTTCACTAATTAACAAAAGAAAGATTAAGCTACGATGGCAAGCAATTGCCTGTGTCATACCGACCCGCGTCAGGTCGGGTTGAGCTATGGCAAGAGTAAGCCCATAGAGCGCGCCCGGTACGAACACTCATGTTACGGGGCCCATAAGTAAAGATAAGTTAAGAAAGAAAGATATGATGATATAAGAAAGCATAAACGATTCATGCATATGTTATGATAAGTCATGATAAGAAATGTTATGTTATGATATGTCATGAAATATTATGAAATGTTATGTTAGGTTAGATCGTGTTGTGTTTATGTTATTGCGGTATTTAATAGTTGTACTTGCTGAGCGTTAGCTCATTGTCTTACATCTATGCTGTAGGTAAGCAGCCTAGTAGCAACCCGTGATGCAAGATGGAGGGCGAGGTGTGCTGAACTATGAAATGTGGGACCAATGCCGCCATGCGTTTTGTTTAATTATGTGATTATTTTATAAGCTTTATATATGCCTGCGCAACGTTTTTAATTAAACAGTATAATTATTTACGTATGTGCAAATATGTTTATACGGCTTATAAAAAAAAAAAATTTATTCGTTATTTTATGTATAAGTATGTATGCATGTAAGTACGTATGTATGTATGTACGGTAACGACTGTGTTAGGGGGGTCGTTACAAAATGGGTCACCTATTTATAGGTGAAGAAGAACTTTTCAAAATTGCTATTTAGTTCTTAAAGAAGCAAAAATTTGCACAAAAAGGTGCATAGGTGGCCGGCCATCCCTTGATGAACAAGGAAAGATTACTCTCCTAAATTTGCTTAATTAATTATGATGTCATAATTATGGGATAAGGTGATGTAAGCATCCTTAGGGCTTGTTTGGCCTTTTTGCTTAATATGCAGTCCATTTTAAGCTATCACAGATATTTCTAATACTGTGTTCACTAATACACAGTACTGTTATATATATTGCAGTCTAAAATTCATCTGTGTAAAAATAGACTGTATAAAAATTTTCTTATTTCCTTAATCCCTTTTGTCCTTAGTATCTAACTTGGTGTGCTTGATTTTTCTATGGTAGTTTTAAAGCCTATTCATACTATCTTGCCCGTAAAAACGGTTTTCGCAGTATATTTCCATACTGCTTTGTCATAACACTGTATAGTCATTTCTTTGACCATTTTAGTCAAACTTTGACTTTCTTGGTCAACTTTGACTTTTCTTGGTCAAACTTTGACCAACATAAATCATAGAATTTTTCATCCCTTTTTACTCAAAAGATCACATGCTAGTCAAAGCAATCATTTTTTAGTCTTATAAAATCATAAGAACTCACAAAATTTCATAAGAACTCTTGATCGAGCTTTTTCATAATACCTCCATGGCACATATTAAATTCCTTTAAAAGGAAATAGTAATATCGAAAAACTAGGTATTACACTTATCATCTTGTATGTGAGCTTTGGCAAATGACAAAAAATCTTCAACACCATCTTCATATGCTTTAGACAATCTATCAAACCACATCCATTTTCTATCCATGATTTGCAAATCGATCCTAAATCAATAAAACAAAGATTTCGAAGTCAAAGGATGCGTAATATTTCATTTCGTTAATTAAATTAAACACTGCTATACCGGCGCATTAATTAATTGAACAATTAACAACAAAGCAAAAAAAAAAACATAAATACTATGATTACCAGGCAAAAATAACAATTTAATCATGATAAGTTCGTAAATTAAAACAATAAGGGTGGCCCATTGCAGTAACGTACTAAAAAGTAATCTAAAAACGTACAAAATTAATATAAAATACAGAGGAAAACTACATAAAGCTAAGTTTGTGTGATCATTACTTACAAGACAGCCTCAAATGATCGATGGAAGATGGTGGCGTAACAAAGTGGTGAACAGATCGACTGTTTTCGGAGTAATCTAGAATGATTTTAGTTAATTGCAGGTACTGTACTGTATTGACGAGCGAATATCAGAGGCATATATCACGGCTTGGGAGTATAAATCGCGAATTTTCCACGACGGTTAAAAAAAAAAACGGTCGTCGAATCTGGATTCCACGACCGTTTTTTTTTAAAACGTCCTGGAAGTCTCGAGCTTCCACGACGGTCAACGTTGACCGTCATGGAAGACCGGGGCTTTCACGACGGTTTTTTTTACCGTCGTGGAAGCCTCAGCCTTCCACGACGGTCTTTTTGTTGACCGTCGTGGAAAACTTGGCTTCCACGACGGTCTTCAGAAAGTTTTTCGGCTCCGTGTTTTTTCTCGAATTTTCCACGACGGTTTTTTAAAAAACGGTCGTTGAATCTCCGTCGTCGAATCCATATTTTCTAGTAGTGCAAGATGTGAAAATTGATGAGGCCTCAGGTCATTTGCTGGGCAAATAACTAATTATTAACTTTGGGTGAATAATCATTTTCCTATTTGATGTATAATGGATCTTTAACATAGTGTGATCAAAAAGTTAAACGGAGTTTGACTTTAAGTTAATCATGGATATCATATGAGGGTGTTGTATATATGACAAGGTCATTAGACTGTGGCCACATATTGGCTTATGTCATATGGTATATAATTGGGAGTGTAGTTTCAGGTTTATAGTGATGTGACTCTGAAACTATTAATTATGTAATTAATTTATTTGGTATAGAATAATTAATTTCATAGATTATTGGAGCCCATATTACGTATATGTCAAATTGGTACATTTACTAGTTCAATATAATTCCTTAACGGATGGTAATCAATTGAGATATTCATTATAGCTTTAATTATTGGACGTAGCGAAGAGAAAAATCTGGAACACCTCCCATAACATGTCGGCGTTTTTTCTGCTAAGGGTATAATGGGAATTTTGTTTCATTTAATTTATTGAATAAATATTTAGTTTGGATAAATATTTAGTTGAAGATAAAATTTGAAATTTGAAATAATTATATTTATCTCTTGTGATAAATATGAGATTAATTTAAATTAAAAGATATAATAAATTAATTATTTATAATAAATTTAAATAAATATTTTAAAGTAAATATGCTAATTATCCTATTTGAATTTGAAATTGAAACAAAATCTTATCTTAATCTACCTTGATTTTATTTGGATAGTTATTACATAATTATTTGATCCAAATAAAGTGGCCAAGATTTTATTTTGAATTTAAATTGGAGTTATGGAACATTATCTATGGAGATAAAATCATAAGATAATTGGAGCTAAAAATTTGAATCAAATTTTGAATCTCTTAGACCTATTGTGGGTGATTTTTTTGTCTCTCGGGCAAGAGAAAAATCACAAATTAGGGAAGGATAAGACAGAAAAATCGTTTTAAAATGTCATATTCGAATTTAAATTCCACCCAGTCCATTCACTACAAATAAGACCCTAGGGGCTCCTATTTTATTTAGGCTACAAACTCTAAGATGAGCGAGCTTATTATTACTCTCCCATTATAATAATAATAAGCTTCAAGAGTTCTGGATATATCAAAAAGGATAGTAGGAAATACTTCTCAAGCATACATAATGTCATCACCAATTCCGATGTAGCGAATCTAGTATAAGTGGATCAATTATCTTTGAGCATATTGAATTAAAAAATGAGCATAACTTGGTAATTGAATGTCTCACATCTTTCGTTAAAACTCCCTGCAATGCAAGAGGAAATAATTATTGCATCAAGTATGACAATCATCTGCTTTCATTCCAGCGACCTTTAAATCCTTCATTAACACCAACCTTTTAAAGTTGGAAGATTACCTACTTGGCACTTTCATGGAAGCAAGCCATTCACAAAACTTTCTCTTTTCTTGCCTCGATAATTTGCTTTGTTGGAAGATCTTTTATCGGGGAGAAAATTAGGTCTAATCTTCATCTCTTTAAGATCCAACCATGCCTTTACACCATCTTTAGTTTTCTTCGGAATGTCAAGTAACGTGCCTACTATCGATTCACAGACATCTTTCTCAATATGCATAATATCTAAACAATGACAAATATAAAGTGACTTCCAATATGGAAGTTCATAGAAGATTGACTTCTTTTTCCAAAGTCCATTGACCATTGAATCCTTCCGTTTTCTCTTGTCCAAAACTACTTTCCCATCTTTAACCATCTCAAATACATTTCGCCAGTCAAAATTCGAGGAGAACTTCTTTCTTCGATATTATCATCAAAAGCTTTCTTTTGTTTGTGATATTGATGATTTTTTGTCAAGAATCTCCTATGACCAAGGTAAATGGTTTTCTTACCATTTTTCAACCGGATGGATGGTGTGTCCTTCATACAAATGGGACAACCAATAGAACTCTTCATCGAATAAACGGATAGGTTGCTAAGTGCGGAAAAGTCATTAATTGACCAAATCAACATTGCATGAATATTGAATGTATCTTTATGGTAAGAATCTCTAACTTCTAACCCATTTTTCCATAAGCTTTTTAGGTCATTGACTAATGGTGTCAAGTACACATTAATGTCATTCTCCGATTGTTAAGGACCTGAGATCAATAAAGTCTGCATTAAGAACTTTCGCTTCGAGCATAATTCTGGAGGAGATTGTAATTAACAAGTATGACTGGCCAAGTACTACGCCTACTACTCATATTACTATGTGGGTTCATTTCATCCGTTAACAAACCGAGACGTAAATTTCTTGGTTCTGCACTAAAATCTAAATGATTATCATCAAAGGTCTTCCATTGTGGTGCATCAGCTAGATACCTAAGCTTGCCATTGTCAACATATTTATGATGATGCAAAGTCAAATTCGTAGCATACTTGACATTATGAAATAAACAATGCAAACGTGGAGCCGGTGGAATGTACCATAACACCTTCATTGACACTGATTTGCTACCATTTGAAGGCATCTTGCCTTTCTTCCATCTTGACTCGTTATAAACCAGCATTCATCTAAATATTCATATATTATTTCTGGTATAGGACGCAATCATTTGGACAAGCATGTATCTTTTCATATTCCATTCCCAAAGTACTCAACGTCTTCTTCACTTCGTGTATAGTAGGCGACACTTTGTTATCATTCGATAGAACATCTTTTAGAAATTCTAAAAGAGTCATAAAACTAGAATTCGTCCACCTTCCCGACGCTTTCATGTTTCATAATTTAACCAATGCCCCTAATTTTGTATATTTTGTACACCCGATATACAAGGGCGTCTCGACATAATTAATCATTGACTCAAATAACTTCGGATGGTACATAAAGTGTTCTTCCAAATTATTTATCATATCAAACATATTATCACCAACGTCTTCCTCAATAATAGGCTCTTCACATTTACTCGTCGATGTATTTTTAATATTGAAAAAATCTTCATCATGTAAATACCATGTTTGGTAAGAACAAATAATTCCATATGCACGCAAAAGCCCTCAATATCATCAATGGAATGAGATCTATGATTTCCACACATTTCACAAGGACATGGAATCTTATAATCTTGTATGTGAGCTTTGGCAAATGACAAAAATTCTTTAACACTATCTTCATATGTTTTAGACAATCTATCAAACCACATCCATTTTCTATCTATGATTTGCAACTCCTAAATCAAAATATCAAAGTTTCAGAAGTCAAAGCAAGTTTCAAAATGCATATCAAATTTAACACCCATTGCACAATTCACTCAAAAGTCATAAAAACAAAACTAAAAATACAAAACCCAAAATCATAATTAAGTCTAAATACAGGGGGAAAAAATGACGTGATCTCTTAAATTAACACCCATTATATAATTAACTCATAGTGATCCCAAAATATGCCAAAGCTAAAATCATATGAGTCTAAATATAGAGAAAAACAACAAAAAGAAGTTAGTGATCACTTACAAGAGAGATTGATGGATGGTAGATAGTGGTGGTGATGTCAAACTGTAGTGTAGTGATTGTTTTCGGAGCATTCTACTCTGATTTTGGTTACTGTAGTTGCAGTATTCATGTGGTAAAATGAGGGCATGATTTGGTTTTGTCGGAATTTGTCGTGGATTTTCCACGACCGTTTTTTAAAAACATTCATGGAATCCGAAGCTTCCACGACCGTTTTTGGAAATGCATTTCCACACCATGTTTTTTGCGTACTTTCTACGAACATTTTTAGAAAACGGCCATGGAAGCTGCGTCGTGGAATCAACATTTTGTAGTAGTGAGATGTGTTCATTTGTCTGCACTAGCTAGCAATTAATGTGTATTCACAATCTTGGTTTTGCAGCACTCTTCCTGTATATGCTAAGAATATTGACGAGTTCAACTAATAATAGCACAGCACTACCAAGTTGTATTACTTATTAAATTTTGGATACAAACAAAACGTGATTATCACTAAACTAAATGTCTTTTAGTACAATAAACGATCATGGGCATGGAAATACCTAACTAGTTGCAGATGTGATAGTCCTCTAATTACTTCAAGTAAAGCAGTTGGTGAATGTTGTAACGGACGTTTTTTTTTTTTTTTTTTTTTTCACATGAACCATCAATTTAAATATAAGCCTATATTAAATGGGTTCACTCTAATCAATCTTTTCCAAAATTTTTTGCCCTTTTCTCTGAAAGAAAACCAATTCTTCTATTCACATTTTTGAATTTCTCTTCAAAACTCAAAATTTTAAAGTCACAATAACGATATGTTTTTTTTCTTTAATTACATAGAATGACAAGAGTAACAAAAGTAGAATTATATTGTTATTTTTTCTGAATACATTTTAAGTTTTTATGCTTTTCAGTTCCAAACAATTCATTTTTAAAAAAATGCACAAATCAAAACATCAACTCAACTCCAATCAAAATATCTTCAAATTAAACTCCCACTCAAGTGAACGCACTAACTAGGGGCTTAATTAACTTCGAGTCCTATTGAAAATCAATTAAAATTCATTCGCTTTTGAGTAAAAGGAAAAGGTGATAATTACATAAACACCCCTTACATTATATTATATTGAAATCTTATAGATAGGGGATATTTCAAGCCTGTAATATTATATTCGTAAAAATATTGTAATTAAGATTTCACTTTGTTTTTTCTTTTTTTATACCATACATAACATATTATATTTTGGATTGTATAGCATGATAAGAAAAGTTGAGTTTTGCAACTAATATAGTAATCAGCATTTAATTTGAAAATGTTTGCAACAATATAATTAAGTTATTTCCTTGATTTTAAGAGGTTGATTAGATTAAAATCATAGCAAATTAATAAAGATGTACTTATCAAAACAGAAATTGCGTACTCTATTTGAATATTTAGAGAGACCATTGATAGTCCATTGAAAGTGTTGATCCTCACTAGTAATTCTCTCTATTTTCCTTGTATGGGATGCAGATCTATTGTTGAATCACGTTTATCTTTTGTGTTCTCTAATTCATTCTTTTTAGTTTTCTATTTAAGTTTCTTTATGGTATCATAGCATCTAGTTCCAATATAACTCCCTGTCATCTGTCGGACAATTTCCATCCCTATATCTTTGTGTGTTCTGTTGACAATTGTAGTCTCTACTCATCTTTCTTTATTTTCGTAACAAATTACAAGGAAAAAAAAAAAAACATATTCTTATACTAGATCATACCGGTTCCATCTAACACAGTCCAATATTGAAATCTTCAAACGAAGCTTTGTCTCAAAAGGGCATAATAATGTAAGTTGAATTTTGTAGTTATTAGTAATTAGATTCAAGTAATGACCTATTCTTACTTTCTCTGCAGAATCATTTTGCTGTGATGTTCCAGTTTTTTCTGGTGTTCGTTCCTTTTTTTTTTTTTTTTTTTTCCCCGGCCTCTCGCATGTTTAATGCGTTAATGAAATAATCTTCTAGGCAAGGAAAAACTTATTATTTTTTGTTTGGTGGCAATATTGATTGGACGGTGTCTATCAAAGTAGGAGTGCTCCAGATGATCAAACCAAAGCAGGTGTTTTTTTTTTTTTTTGATAACCAAACCAAAGCAGTTAGTATCCAAAACGAAAATGCTTTTTGGCACGAGTCGGCTCCTAACGATCCCACATGGCATCTACATGTTGTGGGCCCAAGGAATTATTTTGTTTTTTTCAAAGAAATGGTTAAAAAATAAAAAAAAAAGACTATCAAACTTTACCGACCGAGAACCTCCATCTTACTGAAATTACAGAAATGAGGTCATTCTCCATATTCTAGCTTTCTTCTTTTTCTGCCAATACTAAAACATGATTAAGCATTTTCCATGGATATGCTCCCATTCTATCAAGTTTATTTATAAACGCTTCTTAGAAAGAGAAGTTTACGAGTACACGCAAGTCTGAGATTTCATGTTTTCGTATCTGTCCATCAACAGTGATCTACTTTATTTCCTCTATACGATGACTAGCTTCTGGAAAAAAAAAAAAAGAAAAAAGAAAAATCTAAATCGGAATTTGGGACTTGGATTTTGTACTATTAATAGTGTGTGTATTTGTTGTACTCATACATGAGATGTGTTTGTTTTCAAATCTCACTCCGGATCTTCGGTTTTCCTTTCCGTGATCAATTTTCATGTGGCTTTTGCGAGAATTTCGAAAGCTTGATCTGGGTTTCATAGATGGGAAGGGTATTGAGCCTGTATAGCTTCCAATGGCCATCCCCACCCACCCACCCACCACACGGATATTAGCAACAACAGATCCATGGGTTATGGGTGTTGTATATTTTCTGATTTAAAATGAGAAGGTCCTCCTCTGTTGTTCTTTTCTAATTCTGGTGATGCAGGCGTGAGAGAGATAATACTTCCGACGATATGTTTTTAACACAGATGACGTAAAAGTTTTTTTTATTTTTTATTTTTTTATTTTTTGTTCAGAAAGAAACGAAAAAAAAAAAAAAAAAAAGAGAGAGAGAGAGAGAGAGAGTCAAATTGAAAAAGTTAAAATACATATATTAAATGTTTTGACACATGGCCAAAGCTCTGCGTGGATGTATAAACGGATTCCACATAATCATAAAGTTTTCAACGACTCGGGCCATATAGTACTCCTCTATGCGAAAGGTACATTGAAAACACATCAGAGGCTCATGACAGAGAGCAAATGAGCATTGGGGGAGTTGAGGAACAATCACGTACGTCGTGGGTCCCCACACGTTCATCAACTGTACAAAAGCTGCGAACTGTGGGGTCCACTCTTAAACACTTTGATTTCTTTATATTATTTTTATAAATATATAAATATATATCTTTGTTATATGCCTAATTTACAGCTCTTTCTCCAATCCCCGACGTTGAAGTAGAAGATATCCCATATCTATATAATAAGTAATAACGTCACAATCACAATCACGTAGCCAACCTCGTGCCCTCACGCAGATGGTTACGGCGGTCAAAATACAAATATATATATATATATATCTAAAAACTAAGCATTTACCCCTTTTCATGAGGGACGTCTCCTTATTTTTATTTCTCCTCTCCCTCTCCCTCTCTCTCTCTCTCTCTCTAACTGCCAACTTTATAATACCTCGCTACAAACTCTGCTATAAAAACTTGTATCGAAGCCATTTCTCAATTGATCTTTCTTCATTCCCTTTTCAACATTTTTCTTCTTACCCTTTTCGTTTCTTGGGTGTTAATTCACTGCTACAAAGACAAAGCCCCAAGAAAAAATGATTAGTCCTCAAACTGCATATATTATTCCCAAGTCCTAACCCTAGCTAACTTTCCAGTTTATATATTATAAGCACATAAAGTAACATGGAAAGTTTGCTTTGTGACGAGGTTTGGCTTTCAAGCCCTGCAGCGAGTCCCATTGAAAGTACTGAACAAGTACAAAATAGTACTACTTTAAATAGTGCTTTAGATGGTCTTGAGCATCACAATGGTGAATGTCACATGAGTGTTGAAGATTGTGAGCAGGCTCTTATTATTTCCCTAGATCAGGAGGAGAAACGTTACCTTCCTAATCCCGAATTCTTAGAATGTCTTCGGTCTAATAACCTGATCGTTGCTCGATTTAAGAGCATTCAATGGTTTATCAAGGTCAGTGTTCAAAATTGTTCACAAAACTAACACTTTGAGATAATCGACTTGTTCTTACTTGATCATGACCACATGTGATCATTTTTTATGCCAGTCGCTCTTTCTCATCATTTGTTACAAAAAAATGAAAAATAAAAATAAAAATTGGTTTCAGAAATTGCTAACATTGTTAATTTCAACATTCATTTTTAAGTTTTCTTTTTCATTCTTTGGCAGTGTCGAAGTCGCTTGAATCTCTCATTTGAAACCATTTTCTACGCTGCAAACTACCTTGATCGCTTCTTATCTATGAATCAATACGACATTGTAAGACTTCCTTTGTTTTATTTTTTATTTTTTTTTCTTTTTCTCACATGATTATACATTGTGAGAGAAATTTAATGATATACTTGAAATCTATCTCAGATTACCAAAATTTTTAGTTTTCTAGTGATAGATCGGATCATTAATTATCCCTAAAATGGATTGGAAATATTTAGGAATGGCAATACTGGATGGTTGAACTGCTCTCTGTTGCCTGCTTATCCGTTGCCTCCAAGTTCAGAGACACCACCGCTCCTACATTGCATGAAATCGGTCAGGTAACAACTAAGTGTTTGTATTGTTGAAAAAGAAAATTATTTCATCATATATATATATATATATATGTTATTTCCTATATTTTTTTATTGATTCTTTGTATATTAACATTATATAAAGTATTAATTGTTAAGGCATATATATATATATGTGCATGTCTTTTTGAATGAATACTATTGGCGGTGGTGTAATTAAAATTGAAGATCATGGAGGATATGGAGCACTCTTTTGAGCCAAGTACGATCCAGAAAATGGAATTGACGATTTTACACGCATTAGATTGGCGTCTTGCTTGTACCACTGCTTATTCGTATCTCGAAATGTTTACACGTATCACCTTCAAAGCTCATCTTCACCAAGAGATTGTCACCCAAGTCTATGACTTGCTTCTACGAGCCATTTCAGGTAATAATACTATTACACATGTGTATATATATATATATATAACTGCATGTAGAAAAAGAGATAATAATTGTGGTGAAATATTAGTAAGTAATGATCACTTCACGGCTCCTTCTTTTATCTGCCAAAGGTTTAATTATTTATTTTCACAAAATTGTGAGATAGTTTGAGTGATGATCACTTCACAACTCTCTCTATTGGTTGTCAGATGTTTGATTATTTATATCATAAAAATAATGAGTTCATATGATATTGACGTGTATGAATCTCCTTATAAACAAGAGCCGGACTTTCTGTTTCATCTAATGGTTTTAGTATATTCTCCAAATGAAATTAATTGAGATATAAGTAAATGTGTGTGTATCAAATTGATTAAAAGTCTAATCAAATCGATCAAACTAAATCAGACCAATTAAAAACAAAACTATTTAATTAATGGTTTTATTTGGCTCGGTTTGAACTTTTAAAAAACTAACTACGTTGGTTTGGTTTGTGATTTTACGTACCATTAAAAAATAAAACCAAACCAATATCAATTTATTTTCATTTTGATACTTGAGTCGTGAGTCATTGATATTATTTATGATTTAAAATATACAAATACTTATCAAACTTAATATTGATTATATTTTATGTATGACTTAAAAGAGGTTGACATTTATTTTCATACCCAATTAAAAGAAACCTAAATCAAAACAATTGCAATTGGCTAGGTCTGCTTTGGTTTTGATTCCTTAAATAGTTATTTGGCTTGGTTTGAAAATCTCTCAACCAATATATGCTTGTTTGATTTGCACTTCACTTTTGCACACCTCTGGGTCCAAATACACTACCCTTTTTTTGTTTTTCAAGAAAAAAAAAATAATATTGACAATTTCAAGTAGACAAAATTATGAACATCAGCAAACATGAATTAATGTTGAGTATATCCATATTTCTCTTCAGTGGGAGAGAGCGCTTGGTGAATGTGAGCTAATAATTATCCCTCAAAAAATAAAATAAAATAAAATGAAGAAAGAAATAAATAAATAAAAGGAATGTGAAACACCACTGTAGAAATGAGAAGCGTTCTAGTAATTACACATAATTTAATGAGTGGTTGATCGTACAATATTATAATTATATATATGCTTGGCTGAGCAGATAAGTACAGTTCTTTAATTTAAATCATGCACGAGATAGAGAGTACAGCTTTGTGTTTCTTTATGTATGTAAACGTACATACAAATTAACCCGTGCATGCCCATATATTTGTATATACAGATATATGTATGTACATACAATACAGTATCTGTTAAGTCATTTACATATATATAAATGTACATACATATATGTACATAGAACATATCATGTTTATATGCTTATAATCATTATTATTTCGTACATATATATGCTTTCTTTGATACTTATTAATGGAAATCAAGATAATCATTATCTAATTGCAGATACGAAAATGATGGAGTATAAGCCAAGTGTGGTTGCCTTGTCTGCTCTATGTTGCTGTCTAGATAAGTTTCATTCAACAGCAACCTGCATAGCCCCTCACTCCTCTCTTAGCAGATTCTTTAACCAAGATCAAAAGGTATTTTTTGTGAATGTAGAATTACAGATTATAAGTACGTGCACCAAAGTATGCATGTATACATATATATATATATATATATATATATATATATAGTCTGGATTCATGATTTCATTTCAATGATTAGCATACACTATATACTTTTTGAAATAAATAATAATTTAAAAAATAATAATCGTACCCAAGTGTTTTTCAAGAATTATCAAAAATATAAAAATAGATTGTGAAGAGTTTTTTGCTTTAAAAGAACTATTAAAAAGCTTCAATTTCAGCACAATCAAAAAACTTTTTTTTTTTTTTTAATTACACGTCTATACTATCATTCAATCATTGTTTCTCTTATTTTTAAGCTTTTTTTTTTCTTTCCCTTTGGTATGGACAATGAGTTTTGATAAAAGATTAAAGTTTTTAATAGGAAACTTATATAGAGATAAGTAATTTTAAATAGGGGCAGACTAGGAAAGCCATAAAAACTTTGAAGGGGAATTTTTTGAAAAAATAAATAAAAAATCAATGAAGGCGATAACCCCACTCGGTCAAGCGTGCCTCTGCACCCTGCCTATATACATAAAAATGTTGTATTTAGTAAATTTACTTTCTTTTTGGTAATATATAATCGTTTTTGTACACCTGATGTACGTAGGATGATTTGGTAAGGTGCAAAAATAAGATGATGGAAATGCAGCAGTGGATTGGAACTAGGTTATGCAACAACTTCATAGCTCATAAGGGACAGAACTGCTATAATTATTGCCCAGCAAGTCCCACAACAGTGTTATTGAAGGAGCGCATAATTTATAATGTGCGTGATCATTCCAATGTTGATGATCTCTCTCTTTTCCAGACACACCATCCACAACCACAACTCAATCTTGATCTTCATCAATCAAGATCTTCCAAAAAGCCAAGAACTCATGATCTATGAATTTATTAATTAACAAGATTAAATAAACAAATAATAATAATAATAATAAGAAAGAGATGACTGCAATGGTTTCCTTGATACGTTTGCAATTGTTGTACTACATGCAAATTAACATGCATAATTTATTCCTCAAGAAATAAAAATATCTTGTTTTGTCTTTTAAAAATTTTTTTCTTGTTTTATTTTTTTTCTGCCAAATTTATGATCTATGATTCACCAAGAACTCCCCTTTCTATTCCTCCTATATCATGCAAGATGATTTAGAATTACAGATTGTTCATCCGGCTCAAATGAACATTATCATTTTACACACAGACACACATTCGTAAACATGAGCAAATTAAAAGATTGCCCTAGAGAATTGGGTAACACATTTGTCTTTTATTTTTCTAGAAAACAAATGAAAGGCGGAGAATTTTTTTTTTCTTCGATGTATATGCTTGATATAATTTTCACTACAAAAATAAATGAACTGCCGAAAGGGTTAATGTTTTTATTATGAAATATTAAAATGGGTTTTTATAAGTACGTGCTAAGACTATTTTCTTATTTTATTGTCATCTACATAAGTACTAATAATTATCAAACGGATTAATGTGATTTCAACTACTAATATCCTGTAATGCTTTATCACGACAATTGGTAATTACTAACAAGAACTTAACGTGACTGTGAGATAAATGGAAATAATCAAAACCAATATTATGATTCAAATTCATTTTCCTATAAGTGTTGCAAATAAATAAACCGTTACCAAAAAGGCCATATCAATCATTTATCTTAACTAAGAGAGCTAGGTTAAATCCCAAGTAAATGGTTTCTATTTACTAGGCATATTTTAGAGTTCGCAAGCATATATCTCCTCTTTAGTTTTGTGTCTAAAATGGTAACTAATTAACCATATTATACTAAGTTATCAAATTTTTGAAATGCTTTTTAACTGTCTTTTTCATAGCATGTGATTTCCCTTGATACCAAGGAAATCTAAGTCTGTACTATGTATATATGTGTGAAATGTATGATCTGATTTATCAGAATATGTTTGAGTTCTTATAAGTTATAAGACTCAATATTAGTATGAGGCATTTTAATGAGGAGGCAAAATCATGATTTATGACTTTGTTCTAACCTATATATGACCAGGATAACTCATGACTTGAATAAGACGGTATTGCAGTGTATTAAGCACTATAGGAATTATACTGTATCTGACCGTCATTGCGGATGTAGAATGAAGAATAAGGAATGGGATTACTTTAGAAAAATCAGGAATAATATTTGGAGCAAGGAGGATTAAGTAGGTTCAAGTCCTAAGAAAAATTCATACGCATTCCAGTTAAGTACAGATGAATTCTGGACTTCAGTCCATTATTACAATACTATTGATAGTTAAAACAGTATTGATATTATCTAGATTATTAAGGAAATGGACTGTATTTTTGGAGGAAGTGCCAAATATGACCCTAATTGATGGACACCTCATCAAAGATAATTATTCAATTTTGAGAATGTTTGGTAATTATGGGAAATGAGTGGATAATCATGAAAATATTTTTGTTACTCAAGCTTACACATGGCCGGCCATTGAGGGGCATAGAAGGCAAAAACTTTGTATTTAAGGCCAATTAAGTAATTCAATGAGAATTTTAGAAAAATAAAATAATTGTGAAAAATTAAGGATTTTTCACCTATAAATAGGGGGGTGGTAGAAGAAAAACCTTTTTGTTGGACCCCCAAACTTTTAGTTCTCTTTCAACTTCTCTCTCTAGCCCTTAGGGGGGAAAAAAAAGAAAAGAAAAAAAGAGAGTGGCCAGAGTAAAGTGTGGAGGAAAAATCTTTCTCATCCTGAGGTCTTGGACAACCTTCCATGCTTTAGAGGTATTCCTCTTAACCATCTAAGACTATCATTAAGCTTTTGATTAAGGATTTATGTGTATTTCAAGTTTGGGTTGTAATAGCATAAGATCATGTCTCTTACTTTCTTTATGTGTTATGGTTTTTATACGGTTGGTGATGATAGATTTATGCTTAGGATATCTTGAATGCTAACCCTAAGCATAAATTTAATTTTTATGCTCTAGAATGAGTTTTAGGGTTACATGTGCCTACCAAGTGTTTGTGAATATGCCTACACATGTTTAAGTAAGAAAAAGTTATGTATGATGATGAATGATGATGAATGATGAAGAGGATCATGATGATGTATGTGTAGGTTAAGGAATTAACCTAAAAACATAATTTGGTAAGTTTGAAAAGTTATCACGGTTTCGACCGTTTAAGGTAGTGTGTGCGAATTTTTAAACGTAAACCAACAAAATCCAAAACTGCCAATTTTCGGATTTAACTGGACAATTTTATGGAAACCCGATTTTGAGTACCTTAGAGGCCGAATATGAAAATAGTCAAAACTGTAAAGTTGTAGAAAATGGAAATTTCTAAGGGATAGCCTAGATAGTTTTTGAAAAAGAGGTAACAAAGGCCTCTGTTTTATCGAGTTTTCAAACATGACCGGTCCTAGTTTTTTACACGGCTAGTAACTTTCAAATGGAAAAATGGATAAGTTAAAGACAGAATTGAGTTTCAAAGGAATTTCCGTGGTTTCAAAGGAAGGAATTTCTGTCGATTCTGCTAAAGTTGAAGCGGTCAGTAAGTGGCCGGTACCAAAAAGTGTTACGAAGATAAGGAGCTTTCTCGGCTTAGTTGGATACTACCGACGTTTCGTTGAAGGATTCTCTAAGATAGCTGCACCTCTTATGGCTCTTCCTCCAAAAAGAAAAAGTTTGAATGGACACAGAAGTGTGAAGAAAACTTTCAAGAGCTTAAGAGGAGGCTTACTAGCATACCAGTGTTAATAATTCCTACGTGAAAGCAGGAAATTTCATGATTTACAGTGACGCCTCTAAAACTGGACTATGAGCTGTCTTAATGCAAGAAGGAAAAGTAGTCGCGTATGCCTCATGACAGTTGAAAGACCATGAGTGGAACTATCCAATGCACGATTTTGAACTTGCGGCGGTAGTTTTCAAATTAAAAATTTGGAGACATTATCTTGATCAGAATAGATGTGAGATCTTTGCGGATCACCAAAGTCTCAAGTACATCTTTACCCAAAAGGAGCTCAATATGAGGCAATATAGATAGCTAGAACTTGTAAACGACTATGACTGCGAGATTCTTTATCATCCTAGGAAAGGAATAGAGTTGCTGATGCTTTAAGCTGGAAATCATCCGGTACGTTGATGTTCCTTGGTATACTGTCAAAGTCACTTTAAAAGGAGATTAGTGATTTTGGTATAGAGATAATAATTGGTAAGTTATCCATTCTAACTCTCCAATCCAATATCCTAAAATCCATTAAGCTCTATCAAAGGAAGAACCCATGTTTGCTCAAGGCGCAACTCTTCCTTGGAGAAAAGGATAAGGAATTCAAGGTCTCTACGGACATGAGACGCCATATTTGGTATATCCTGAAGCTTCCAGGATGTACAAGGACCTCGAACAAAACTATTGGTGGCCAAACATGAAGAATGAGATTGCCGAATTTGTGTCAGAGTGTTTAACATGTCAAAAAGTTAAGGCTGAACATCAGCAACCTCAAGGAGAACTTCAGAAAATTGAACTTCCAGAATGGAAATGAGAACAAACTACGATGGATTTTGTGGTTGGATTTCCCAAGCTAGCAAGTGGAAATGATACAATTTGGGTTATTATTAACAGGTTAACCAAATTAGCCCACTTTATTGCTGTTAAGGCTACCTTCTCGGTAGAAAAGCTCACAGAGATTTATGTATCCCAGATTGTTAGGCTACATGGGGTACCAAAATCTATCATTTCTAACCGCGATGGACATTTTACCTCTCGATTTTGGATGAGTGCTCATAATGCTATGGGGTTTAAATTGAAGTTTAGCACAGCTTTTCATGCCCAAACCGATGGACAATCGAAAAGAACCATCTAAATACTGGAAGATATGCTGAGGTTATGTGTTCTGGATTTTAAAGGAAGTTGGGATCGGAAGCTATCTTTCATCGAATTTTCTTACAACAATAGTTATCACACCTCAATTGGTATGGCTCCATTTGAAGCATTACATGGAAGGAAATGCCGATCTCCCATTCATTAGCAAGAAGTTGGGTAGAAACAGCTCCAAACCACGTATTTCATTAGAAAAACCTCCGAATATATTAAGTTGATAAAACAGAGACTCAACACAGCTTTTAGTCGACAGAAAAGCTATGTCGATAAATGTCGGAGACCGTTGGAATTTCAATTTGGAGACTCTGTTTTCTTAAAAGTTGCTCCAATGAAGGGAGTAATGAGGTTTGCTAAGAAAGGAAAGCTTAATTCGAGGTACATAGGACCATTTGAAATTCTTGAAATGATTGGAAAAGTAGACTATAAGCTTACCTTGCAGCTAGAATTAGCTTCTGTACATAATGTTTTTCACGTCTCAATGCTAAAGATGTATGTACATGATCCTTCCCATGTTCTAAGACAGAAACCAGTTGAAGTTCAAATAGATTTGATGTACGAAGAGAATCCAATTCGGATTTTGGATCGAGAAGAAAAGGTGTTGAGGAACAGAACAATTCCCATGGTCAAAATTTTGTGGTGGAATCACAATATTAAAGAAGCAACATGGGAACAAAAAGATGAGATGAGGAAAAGCTATCCTGACCTGTTTTAATTTTCATGGACGAAAATTTTTAAGGGGAGTACATTGTAGTGACTAACTTTATGACGGACTCATGATTTCCTTGATACTAAGAAAATCTAAGTCTATACTATATATGCCTGTGTAAAATGCATTATCTAATTTATCAGAATATATTTGAGTTCTTATAGGTTTTAAGACTCAATGTTGATATGAGGCCTTTTAATGAGGAGGCGGAATCATGATTTATGACTTTGTTCTGGCCTATGTATGACCAGGATAACTCATGACTTGAATAAGACGGTACTGCAGTGTAGGAATTACACTATGTATGACCGTCATTGTGGATACAGAGTGAAGAATACGGAATGTGATCACTTTAGAAAAATCAGTAATACTATTTGGAGCAAGGAGGACTAAGTAGTTTCAAGTCTTAAGTAAAATCCATACGCAGTCTAATTAAGTGCAGATAAATTCTAGACTGCAGTCTAGTATTACAGTACTGTTGATAGTTAAAATAATATTGGTATTATCTAGATTATTAAGGAAATGGACTGCATTTTAGGAGGGAGTGCCAAACATAGCCCTAATTGGAGGACACCTCATCAAACATAACTATCCAATTTTGGGAATTTTTTATAATTATGGGAAATTAGGGGATAATCATGAAAAGATTTTTATTGCTCAAGCTTACACATGGCCAACCACTGAGGGGCATATAAGGCAAAAAATTTGTATATAAGGCCAATTAAGTAATTCAAGGAGAATTTTAGAAAGAAAAATAATTGTAAAAAATTAAGAATTTTCACCCATAAATAGGGGGGGTGGTAAAAGAAAAACCGCTTAGTTGGACCCCCCAAATTTGTAGTTCTCTTTCAATTTCTCCCTTTAGCCCTTTGAAAACAAAAAAAGAAAAGAAAAAAAGAAGAGAGAAAGAGAGAGTGGCTGGCTAGGGTAGTAAAGTTGGAGGAAAAATCTTTCTCATCCTAAGGTCTAGAACAACCTTCCAAGCATTAGAGGTATTCCTCTTAACTATCTAAGAATATCATTAAGCTTTTGATTAAGGATTTATGTGTATTTCAAGTTTAGGTTGTAATAGCATAAGATCATGTCTCTTACTTTCTTTATGTGTTATGGTTTTTATATGGTTGGTGACGATAGATTTATGCTTAGGATATCTTGAATGCTAGCCCTAAGCACGAATTTAATTTTCATGCTCTAGAATGAGTTTTAGGGTTACATGTGCCTACCAAGTGTTTGTGAGGATGCCTACACATGTTTAAGTAGGAAAAAGCTATGTATGATGATGAATGATGATGAATAATGAAGAAGAAGAAGATGATGTTTTTGTAGGTTAAGGAATTAACCTAAAAACACAATTTGGTAAGTTTGGACAGTTATCAAATATTGTGCTTTTCATAAAGATGAACAAGTGTATGGTTAAATAATAAATACGAATCCGACGCACTACATGTTGATGTAGGCTCACGGTTTCGACTGTTTGAGGTAGAGTGTGCGAATTTTTAAACGTAAACCAACAAAATCCAAAACTGTCAATTTTCGAATTTAACTAGACAGTTTTCTAGAAACTCAATTTTGAGTGCCTTAGAGGCCGAATATGAAAATAGTCAAAACTGCAAAGTTGTCAAAAATGGAAAACCCTAGGGGACAACATAGATAGTTTTTGAAAAAGAGGTATCAAAGGCCTTTGTTTTATCAAGTTTTCAAACCTACCATGTCCCAGTTTTTTACACGGCCAGTAACTTTCAAATGGAAAAATGGATAAGTTCAAGAAAAAATTGTGTTTCATAGGAATTTTCATGCTTTCAAAGGAAGGAATTCCCGTCGATCCTACCAAAGTTTAAGTGGTCAGCAAGTGGCCAGCACTGAAAAGCATTACGAAGATAAGGAGCTTTCTCGGCTTAGCTGGATACTACCGACGTTTCGTTAAAGGATTCTCTAAGATAGTTGCACCTCTTATTGCTCCTCCTCGAAAAGGGAAGAAGTTCTAATAGACACAGAAGTGTGAAGAAAACTTTTAAGAGCTTAAGAAGAGGCTTACTAGTGCACCAATGTTAATAATTCCTGACGTGGAAGCAGGAAATTTCGTGATTCACTGTGACGCCTCTAAATCCGGACTAGGAGCTATCTTAATACGAGAAGGAAAAGTAGTTGTGTATGCCTCACGATAGTTGAAAAACCATGAATAGAAATATTCAACACATGATTTAGAACTTGCAGCGGTAGTTTTCGCATTAAAAATTTGGAGATATTATCTTTATCAGAATAGATGTGAGATCTATACATATCACCAAAGTTTCAAATACATCTTTGCCCAAAAGGAGCTCAATATGAGGCAACATAGGTGGCTAGAACTCATAAAAGATTACGACTGCGAGATTCTTTATCATCCTGGGAAAGCTAATAGAGTCATCGATGCTTTGAGCCGGAAATCATCCAGTACATTGATGTCCATTGGTATGCTGTCAAAGTCACTTCAAAAAGAGATTAGTGATTTTGGTATGGAGATAATAATTAAGAAGTTATCCATTCTAACTCTCCAATCCAATCTTCTAGAATCCATCAAACTCCATCAAGGGAATAACCCCTGTTTGCTCAAGGCGCAACTCTTCCTTGGAGAAAAGGATAAGGAATTCAAGGTCTCTACAGACAGGATACTCTATTTCAAGGAAAGGATCTGTGTAACTAACTTTGAGTTTCTTAAAAAGCAGATCTTGTCATAAGCACATGGACGCAATATTCGGTATACCCCGGAGCTTCCAAGATGTACAAGGTCCTCAAACAAAACTATTGGTGGCCAAACATGAAGAATGAGATTGCCGAATTTGGGTCAAAGTGTTTAACATGTCGGAAAGTTAAGGCTGAACATCAGCAACCTAGAGGAGAACTTCAGAAAATCGAACTTCCAGAATGGAAATGGGAACAAACTAAGATGGATTTTGTGGTTGGATTTCCCAAGACCGCAAGTGGGAATGATACAATTTGGGTTATTGTTGATAGGTTAACCAAATCAGCCCACTTTATTGCTATTAAGGCTACCTTTTCAGTAGAAAAGATCACGGAGATTTATGTATCCCATATTGTTAGGCTACATGGGGTACCAAAATCTACCATTTCTGACCGTGATGGACATTTTACCTTGTTGGGATCTATTTGAGCCCTAAGGATAGAAAATCAATGTTAAGGATTTTCTGTAAATATGACATTTTGATATTAATAAGAGTAGGTTATTCATGTTTAATAAGTTGTGTCCTATTTACTTTCATTTGTTGATTGTATGCATGAGTAAACATAAAATACTCCTTGACTGTTGGTAATATATCAGATTACCATATGTGTACGGGGTATACATAGAAGACATGGTAATTTGATAACAGTCAAAATAAATAGTCCGCAATCGATGGAATAAGATTTTGGGATCTTATTCATGATAAGATTGTACATATTGTCTACTTCCTTGGAGGGATGGTTTGTCTTGACCATCGGATTGGTTCCGAGTGGAAACTTTAATGTATACCAGTATTGAGGTATGACATTGGACTGGACCTAAAGTGTTAATTGATTCGGTTTAATAATTCCGTTTACAAGAATCAATGAAGCTTTGATTATCATCCTGTATTAATCTTAATCCTGAAATGATTACTTGAGCTCGTATCCATGACTTATGTACTTTAATGCACTACAGGTGAGACACTGTTAATTTATGGTCAATATACTTGTGTTTTGGGTGCATGACTTATGGATAGAGAAATCAAGATTCATAGATATGGAATCCATAGCTATCTTAACGATAGTACATGTTATCTACTTAAAGGCATTATTCGGGGATTGAAAGATAGTATAACAAGATCTTGGCCATCGGTTTACTTTGTGTTCTCTGATGGTTTACCAATTGTATGGTTTTACAATTGGTGGTTCTTTCAATGGAGAATAATGGAACTTTAAGTTAAAATGATTGAAAAGGTAAAACGGAAAAAGTCCTTAATTCAATCATGGATAACATATGGGGATTAAACAAGCGATGAATAAATCATGGAAGAAGCACTGCGTGAGTGAGCTTTCGTAATACGGTATATAAACAGGAGTTCAGCTTCAAACTTTTAGTGGAATAGTTTTGAAGTTGATAATTGATGAATAATTAGTCTGGGATTAATTTTTCACAATTATAGGAGCCTCTTTACATATTTCCATCGGGTCCCTCTACTAGCTCATATAGTTCTAAATAGCGTCTCGGGATTTGTTCCTGAAAAGATCGGTAAATTTAAATGGAATTTTGTAATGTCTATTAAGATATGATACTCTCTAACATGCAATCCGGAAAAGGATTGGACATGTAGGATTTGTGTAGACAAATAATATCATTTGTCAACACGTGATTGGTTAACTTGAATTTTGGAAATAAGATTGTGTTTGAATTATTTAGTTTTGGAAAACAAAATTTTTCTCTCCTAATCTAAAAGAGGTGCACGGTTTTGGATAGGTGGAGAGAAGAAAATTTTGTTTCAAAATTGTTCAAATATATTCCTAACATTAAATTATTAATTGATTTAAATAATGGAGATTATTTGATGAATTTTTTTATCCTTTAAATGTGGTGCACGGATTTTGAGGAAGAAAAAATTCAAGTATTCCATTCATTTAAATTAATTAATATGGTTGATGTTTGTGGAAAATATTAATTCAAATGAGTGAATCTTATTTAAATTCAAAAAGGGTTTAAAAGAAATTTGAATCTAGATAGGACTAGGATCTTTTCACTAGTCTAGATTCTTGATTTAAAATTTGAACCACCAATCTAGATTTATCCTAAAGTGGCCGAATTTTTGGAGGAGATTTCCTCTTGGAAAAACGTTTCTAGGTTCAATGAATCTAGCCCTAAAGTTGTACGATCTTTTGGTTCAAAATTTATCCAGAAAAATAATTATTAATTATTTTTCAAGTATGAATTAAATTTTGAAAAGGATTAGACTTCTATATAAAGGCTAGGAATTCTTGAGAAACCAATTTTTTGAGTATTTTACCAGAGAAAAACTTTTTTGAGAGAGAAGAGGAAAATAATTTGGTTTTCTTCTGCTTCAAAAATTAGGTTATCTTGTGAGAAAGAAAAAGAGAGAAAATTCCATTGATTCAAAACTGTGAGGAAGGTTAAACCGAGTGATAATTTTCATAGGAGGTTAACCGGTTCCTGTTTTGTAGTTTTGAAGAAAAAAATTGGATCGTATTCTCAACGAGGAACATCGGAATTGAGAAGAAGCGATCTAGACTTCGGAAAGCATTACCGATCGATTTGATTCATAGAACGTGTGCCCACACACACTCTGAGACGTGGAACTCGAGAATAGTAGAGAAGACACGTTGGTCAAACGCTCTAGTGATTCCGGAATCCGAGAAATAAGGTACGCTTGATCATGAATTTAATTTATTGTTATATGCATCATGAGATTCTTTTTGAAACGGCATAAAAATTTTAAAACTTCCGCTGTGCCGTAACTCCGATATCGGATCCGTTTTTTTCCAACAATTGGTATCAGAGCCAACTCATGATTATGCATATAACATAAATTATTTGATCAAATAAATTTCTCTCTATGCATTAATGAAATATTTTAGAGAGTTGGCACTCTAGGTTTTATTTTGTGTATGTTAAATATATTATGAATGGATGTATGGTTGAATGCTTTATATTATTTTTATATAATATATGATGCTTGTTCAATTTTGCTGGTCATGATTCCATAGAGGTTAGAATTTGTATCTAAGTTTTTCAAGTGTAATAGATGCGGTCTATTATCACCGCTAGGTCGTTCTTTCAATTCCTAGAATTTTTGTAAGCCGGAAACGGTATAGGAATTTTTTTGTAAAATTCGGGATACAATGGATTCGAGGAGATTGAAGATGAACGAAGGTATGTAAATTTTCAAAGGATGTGATTTTGTGTTTTTTGTTATTTTCAATAAAAAAAACGTTTTTTTAATAAAAAATAAAAAAAATCACAAAATCTTTTTGAAAATTTAATTTTCCAATGATATGTGATCTTGATAATTTGAAAATCAAAATTAAAAAATTTAAATTTAAATTTAATGGATATTATTATGAATTTTAAAATTTTGAGATTTAAATTTGAAATTTGAAATTTCAAATTTTTTTTGAATTTTAAAATTTAATAAACCGGATTTTTATTTAAATTTTGATATTTTGTAATTTTGATCAAAATTAAAAATCACATATAATCTTTTTGAAATTTGAATTTTAAATTTAAAATGAAAAAGATGTGACATTGGAGAAGGAAGACACATTGAAGAAGGATACAAGGCATGGATCTACAAATAAAGGCCGATATATGTTTCGGTTAATTTTTGTAAATTTTGCAATTTTCTTTTCTCTAGGATGGAATCATGATCCACGGCTATTTACATATTTTGCAAACCATGGATGATGTGTTGCTTGATTAATATGTTATACTATTTCGTGATGTATTGATAACATGCCATATAGACTAGGGAGTGCCACTCAATAAATATTGTTTATGCATGAAAAACAAAAACCCTAATTTAAAAGATTGAGTGGGAAAAGGTTTTATACACTAAGACCTACGGTCTCCATCGTTGGTCCAATAGTTACGCATGGTAGTACCTACTACTCGGTTTTGACCCGGGAATTCCCTCGGATAGGTATCTTACCTAGAGCGCACACTGATTTGGATTTCCGAAAGGATAACAATTTTGGACATATTTTATGTTTAGATCAACCCTCGATGGCAGATGTAAAATATAGACTCAAAATTGGAAACGATGGTTATACAGTCATACTACTTTATTTATTAATCCTCCCTCGAGGCTCTGATATGTAAAGTAGTGGCCAAATAAACAATAGTTAATATATATTTAATGGAGTTTGCTCAATGGACGAATATGTATTAATCGGAAGGGATCCGTGTTCTTAGCTAGTTATTCTATAACTACCCCTCGGTAGCTTAGAAAGCAGAAGCTAGGAATTATCGTTGTAAGGTATGTGTTTTAAGGGTTTTACACATGAACATTTAGATTGCATATAGATCTTTATGTTTCATTACAAAATCATATTTTATAAATTGATGGGATGTTTGCTCGTACTTATAACATGTTTTCTTATTATAGATCAAAATGTCGAGCCCTTTATCTGTGATACTTACGCAAAACAAATTAACTGGCGAAAACTTTAATGACTGGAAAAGGAACTTGCTTATCGTCCTAAACTTTGAGAAACACAGTTTTGTCCTAACCCAACCAAGACCACCTACGCCTGCGATCGATGCTCCTGATAGGGAATTTGTAGCGCTTGAGCGCTGGGACAATTCTAACATAAGTGCCATGTGCTATATTCGGGCGAGCATGTCTAACGTGCTCCAGAAACAGCACGAGGAACATCACTGCTAGGCAGATCATGGATAACCTGGAGGAGATGTTTGGTGAACAAACTATCCAGGCTAAGACCGATGCTATCAAAGGTCTCATGAACTGCAGACAGAAGGTTGGAACTCCCATTAAGGAGCACATGATGAAAGTCATGGCTTATTTGTCTGAGGCTCAGACAAATGGGGCTGAGATCGATGCTGCAACTCAATTGGTTATGGTTTTCCAAACCTTATCCAAGGATTCGATTTGTTTCAGGCATCCTACAACCTTAACCGGAATGAGATGTCTTTAACGGAATTGATGAAAGAGTTGCAAGCTTTTGAGAACATTTTTAAGGGTTCTGGATCTAAGGCTGAGGTAAATGTGGCTGAACCTAGTTCGCCTGCTCCTAATCCTAAAAGGAAGAAGGAAAAGGGGAAGAACAAGGGAAATGCACCTGTTTCTAAGAAGTCTACCAAGACTAAGAAGCGAAAGGTGGATCCCAAAAAGGTTAAGTGCTTTCACTGTGGGAAGAAAGGACATTTCAAGAAGGATTGCCGAGAATACCTGGCTTTGAAAAGGCAGAAAGGTAATTTCAATGTCCTGTATCTTGAAGGTTGTTTAGTGGAAGAATCTAAGGACAATTGGGTTATAGATTCTGGAGCCACTAACCATGTTTGTATTTCTCTGCAGGGGTTCAAGGTAACGAGAAGTCTGCTTGAGGAGAACTTCACGTTAAGAACCGGTGATGGGACGTTGGTGCGAGCTGAAGCAGTGGGAGAAGTGCATCTTTATTTTGATGAATTTAGGTTTATTGTTTTGAAACATTGTTTTTATGTTCCTAGTTTTAAGAGGAACCTAATTTCGGTAGCTTATTTGATTAAAGATTCTTATTCAGTTTCTTTTAATAATAAAGTTGTTATTAGGAAAAACAATTCTCTTATCTGTAATGGATGGATGCATGGAAATCTTTATTTTATCAAACCTAAGATGCACTCACTGCTTGATACAGAATTGGAAAAGAACTCTAAAAGACTTAAGTCTTCTCACTCTAACAAATCATATCTTTGGCATTTACGACTTGGTCACATAAGCCTTAACAGAATTCAAAGGATGGTAAAGGAGGAAAGCCTTGACTTATATGAGGTTGAACCTTGGCCACAATGTGAATCCTGTTTGGAGGGCAAGATGACTAAACGACACTTTGCTGCTAAGGATAGTCGTGTCGAGGAACTTTTAGAACTTGTGCATACGGATGTTTGTGGTCCCATGAACATAGAAGCACGTGGTGGGTATGAGTATTATATCACTTTTATTGATGATTACTCAAGGTATGGATATGTCTATTTGATGACCCGCAAAAGCGAAGCCTTTGACAAGTTCAAAGAATTTCGGGCTGAAGCAGAGAAACAATTAGGAAAGTCCATTAAGACACTTCGATCGGATCGAGGTGGGGAATACCTATCAGATGAGTTCTTAGGATATTTGATAGAGAATGGGATACAATCCCAATTGACTGCACCTGGTACTCCTCAACAGAATGGTGTAGCTGAGAGAAGAAATAGGACCCTATTGGATATGGTCCGCTCTATGATGAGTTATTCTATATTACCTTTGTCATTTTGGGGACACACCATACAAACTACATGCTATCTTCTGAATAACGTTCCCTCCAAATCGGTTCCTAAAACTCCTTACGAGTTATGGATGAGTAGGAAACCTAATTTGAATCATATTCGAATTTGGGGTTGTCCGGCACACGTCCTGGATAAGGAAGCGAAGAAATTTGAGTCACGATCAGAAGTGTGCTAGTTTGTTGGCTATCCAAAAGGGATAAAAGGTGGTCTGTTCTATAATCCGAAGCAAAATAAAGTCTTTGTTTCTACACATGCAACATTCCTGGAGGAAAGTTATATGGAAGACTTTAAACCTCGTAGCAAAGTAGTGCTTGAGGAGATGACTTCGGATTTGGAAATTCCTAAAGTCACAGAAAACCCTGTGGAAAAAACACTAGAGAATCAACAACCACGGGAGCTTCGTCGTAGTGGGAGGATTATCAGGGAACCTGAAAGGTACATGTTCAATGGTGAAGTTTTTGAAGCAGAATCAATAGAACATGTTGATGATCCGGCTACGTACAAAGAAGCTATGAAGGATGTTGATTCTAGTCTTTGGCAAAAGACTATGAACACCGAGATGGAATCTATGGATTCCAATGGGGTCTGGAAACTTGTAGACTTACCCCAAGGCATAAAACCGATTGGGTGTAAGTGGGTATACAAGAGGAAAAGAGGTGTGGATGGGAAAGTGAAAACTTTCAAGGCAAGACTTGTAGCAAAGGGCTATACGCAGAAAGAAGGAATCGATTATGAAGAAACCTTCTCACCTGTAGCAATGCTCAAGTCAATCCGTATTCTTTTATCCATTGCGGCTGCTCTCGATTATGAGATCTGGCAAATGGATGTCAAGACAGCTTTCTTGAATGGCTCTCTTGAGGAAGATATCTATATGATACAACCAAACGGGTTCAAGGCAAAAGGCCAAGAAGACAAGGTATGCAAGTTGCTTAAATCCATTTATGGATTAAAGCAAGCATCTCGTTCTTGGAATATTAGGTTTGATCAAGCAATCAAAACCTATGGATTCGAACAAAACATTGATGAACCATGTGTTTATAAATGTATCAAGAACGAGAAAATGGTTTTCCTAGTACTTTATGTGGATGATATATTGCTTATTGGAAACGATGTGGTAATGTTATCATCTGTCAAAGTTTGGTTAGCCAAACAGTTTGACATGAAGGACTTAGGAGAAGCTAGTTATGTTCTTGGAATTCAACTCTTTAGAGATAGAAAGAACAAAACGATAGCACTCTCCCAAGCTTCATGAAAGATTCCAAGAAAGGTGCCCAACCTTTCAGGATTGGAATCAAGCTTTTTAGAGATGACTGTCCTAAGACATCGGAAGAAAGGGAGCGTATGAAAAATGTACCTTATGCATCTGCGGTAGGTAGTCTTATGTACGCTATGTTATGCACAAGGCCTGACATTTGTTTTGCAGTTGGTATGGTAAGTCGATATCAGTCGAATCCAGGACCGAACCATTGGGCTGCGGTCAAACATATACTCAAGTATCTACGGAGAACGAGGGATTATATGCTAGTGTATTCCAGTCAGGACCTTGTTCCTACAGGATACACAGATTCTGATTTTCAATCAGATCAGGATTCAAGGAAATCGACTTCAGGTTCTGTCTTTACCCTTGGAGGTGGTGCCGTTGTGTGGAGAAGTATTAAGCAATCTTGCATTGCTGACTCGACCATGGAAGCCGAGTATGTGGCAGCCAGTGAGGCATCAAAGGAAGCGGTATGGCTCCGCAGGTTCCTTAATGACCTTGAGGTCATTCCTGGTATGGATAAAGCTATGGTGCTTTACTGTGATAACAGTGTAGCAGTAGCTAATACCAAGGATCCTAGGCATCATAAGAGGAGTAAGCACATTGACAGAAAATATCACATCATCAGAGGCTTTATTGAGAGTGGAAATGTGACGGTTTGCAAAATCGTATCAGAGGACAATCTTGCCGACCCGTTCACGAAGACTTTGGTGGCCAGAAGATTCGAAGAACACGTCGAAGGCATGGGGATGCGTAATATGTCACATTTACTCGCTTAGGGCAAGTGGGAGATTGTTGGGATCTATTTGTGCCCTAAGGATAGAAAATCAATGTTAGGGATTTTCTGTAAATATGACATTTTGATATTAATAAGAGTAGGTTATTCATGTTTAATAAGTTGTGTCCTATTTACTTTCATTTGTTGATTGTATGCTTGAGCAAACATAAAATACTTCTTGACTGTTGGTAATATATCAGATTACCATATGTGTACGGGGTATACATAGAAGACATGGTAATTTGATAACAGTCAAAATAAATAGTCCGCAATCGATGGAATAAGATTTGGGGATCTTATTCATGATAAGATTGTACATATTGTCTACTTCCTTGGAGGGATGGTTTGTCTTGACCATCGGATTGGTTCCGAGTGGAAACTTTAATGTATACCAGTATTGAGGTATGACATTGGACTGGACCTAAAGTGTTAATTGATTCGGTTTAATAATTCCGTTCACAAGAATCAATGAAGTTTTGATTATCATCCTGTATTAATCTTAATCCTGAAATGATTACTTGAGCTCGTATCCATGACTTATGTACTTTAATGCACTACAGTTGAGACACTGTTAATTTATGGTCAATATACTTGTGTTTTGGGTGCATGACTTATGGATAGAGAAATCAAGATTCATAGATATGGAATCCATAGCTATCTTAACGATAGTACATGTTTTCTACTTAAAGGCATTATTCGGGGATTGAAAGATAGTATAACAAGATCTTGGCCATCGGTTTACTTTGTGTTCTCTGATGGTTTACCAATTATATGGTTTTACAATTGGTGGTTCTTTCAATGGAGAATAATGGAACTTTAAGTTAAAAGATTGAAAAGGTAAAATGGAAAAAGTCCTTAATTCAATCATGGATAACATATGGGGATTAAACAAACGATGAATAAATCATGGAAGAAGCACTGCGTGAGAGAGCTTTCGTAATACGGTATATAAACAGGAGTTCAGCGTCAAACTTTTAGTGGAATAGTTTTGAAGTTGATAATTGATGAATAATAGTCTGGGATTAATTTTTCACAATTATAGGAGCCTCTTTACATATTTCCCTCGGGTCCCTCTACTAGCTCATATAGTTCTAAATAGCGTCTCGGGATTTGTTCCTCAAAAGATCGATAAATTTAAATGGAATTTTGTAATGTCTATTAAGATATGGTACTCTCTAACATACAATCCGGAAAAGGATTGGACATGTAGGATTTGTGTAGACAAATAATATGATTTGTCAACACGTGATTGGTTAACTTGAATTTTGGAAATAAGATTGTGTTTGAATTATTTAGTTTTGGAAAACAAAATTTTTCTCTCCTAATCTAAAAGAGGTGCACGGTTTTGGATAGGTGGAGAGAAGAAAATTTTGTTTCAAAATTGTTCAAATATATTCCTAACATTAAATTATTAATTGATTTAAATAATGGAGATTATTTGATGAATTTTTTTATCCTTTAAATGTGGTGCATGGATTTTTGAGGAAGAAAAAATTCAAATATTCCATTCATTTAAATTAATTAATATGGTTGATGTTTGTGGAAAATATTAATTCAAATGAGTGAATCTTATTTAAATTCAAAAATGGTTTAAAAGAAATTTGAATCTAGATAGGACTAGGATCTTTTCACTAGTCTAGATTCTTGATTTAAAATTTGAACCACCAATCTAGATTTATCCTAAAGTGGCCGAATTTTTGGAGGAGATTTCCTCTTGGAAAAACGTTTCTAGGTTCAATGAATCTAGCCCTAAAGTTGTATGATCTTTTAGTTCAAAATTTATCCAGAAAAATAATTATTAATTATTTTTCAAGTAGGAATTAAATTTTGAAAAGGATTAGACTTCTATATAAAGGCTAGGAATTCTTGAGAAACCAATTTTTTGAGTATTTTACCAGAGAAAAACGTTTTTGAGAGAGAAGAGGAAAATAATTTGGTTTTCTTCTGCTTCAAAAATTCGGTTATCTTGTGAGAAAGAAAAAGAGAGAAAATTCCATTGATTCAAAACTGTGAGGAAGGTTAAACCGAGTGATAATTTTTATAGGAGGTTAACCGGTTCCTGTTTTGTAGTTTTGAAGAAAGAAGTTGGATCGTACTCTCAACGAGGAACATCGGAATTGAGAAGAAGCGATCTAGACTTCGGAAAGCATTACCGGTCGATTGGATTCATAGAACATGTGCCCACACACACTCTGAGACGTAGAACTCGAGAATAGTAGAGAAGACACGTTGGTCAAACGCTCTAGTGATTCTGGAATCCGAGAAATAAGGTGTAACGCCCCGGCCTTCCACGTAAGGGCGTAATACGTAAACGTGGGCCGTTACCATGCTTGCTTAACTTAAACCTTAGTCTTAAATACTTAACCTTGTAAAAATTTCAGAATAAATTTTTTTTTAATTAATTTTTTTTCTTTCTTTAAACTTTATTTTAAAAATCACAACTTAAAAACATTGCATAGGTAACATGGTACATATTCCTTAAAACATATACATACAACTTGATAATTTAAACCATTTGCGGAAAATCTTGCGTAGTGGTATCCCACACCGCCCTTCACTTGCTGTATCGTCTCCATGGCCCACAAAGTAAAGCTGCAGGCATTTACCTACAGTATGGAATATACTGATGAGCTTTCGCCCAGCAAGTACAAACATAATCTCACAAAACACAAGAAATAATGCACAACTTATGCATGAACCAATTATGAATCTTTTATGCACTTGACTTATTATCTTGCTTAACATGTGGCCTTAGTGTACGTACCAAAAGCGCGCATCCTCAGAAAGTCAGGGTTTGCAAGGCCCTTAACAATTCTAGAAAACATGAACATGACCCTTCACGTATCAACGGAAGGTTGATTATCACTTTACCCTCACGCATCAACGATAGGTTGATAATCAAAACTTGAACTTGTAACATACATGATCCTCCTGCATCAACAGGAGGTTGGTACGACACCTTACTTGACTTGGTTTAGTCTTAGTCTTGTTATTATTTTTTTTTTCAAGACTAAGGATCTTTACGTGTGATCTTAATAATCATGCTGCACATGAGACTAGGCATGGCATAACTTGATATATCATAGCATGACATAGTATAACATGGCATTGCATGACATAGCATGGCATTGTATAGCATAACATGGCATTGCATAACATAACGTGGCACTGCATAGCATAACATGGCATTGCATAGCATAACATGTAATTGAGTCATATATTGAAAATAGCTTTACTATTTCCCATACTGTAGGTGAGGTTTGTACTTACCTCTCGTCCTACGCTCTTGGTCTATCATTCCATCGAAGCACGATAATATGTCATATTCCTGTTTCCAAACAGGTGTAAGATAAAAGTTATACATCTTTTATCTTACCTTAAATCATAATCGTTAAATGTTGGTGATCTATCCAACATTCGTTCATAGTCTTAGTTATATGTCCCCTCTATAAAAGATATTTTATTTGGTTACAATAAGTAACCTCATTACTAAGCCCACATCCATATAGGTCGGGTTAGGTTACTATCCTAACCTTGGGCACATGACTTAACATTCTTGATTCATAATCCATTGGGTTATTACAAATAACCCTAAATCTTAGTTTATCATAATCTTGGTACCTTACTGGGTTATGTTGGGTAACCCTTGAGTGATAAACCTTGGTCAAACTTAGTCAACCAAAGTCAACCTTCTAAGGTCAAACTTGGACTTTAGGGGTCAAGCCCAATAACTCGGGTATCCTTCCCGGTTATCATCCGTTACTATCTTGCTACATGTCTTTGGCTTTAAAAATCCAATTTTCCTTTGTCTTGGAAAATTTGGTGAATTCGGTTTAAAAACCCTTGTTTCTTATAAAAATTCATGGTTCTTGATACCACTCAAAGTGGGGTTTTATAAAAATTGTTAAGGCTGAAAACTGCCATTGGAACAGTTCTCACAGTCAAAACATTGGGGTTGGTGAAAAATACAGTTTTTCTGCCTTGTTTTTAGAAATCCTGTGCTGGAATTTCTGTTTCCTGCACAGTTTTGAGAATCAAATTTTTACTTTAAAAATATGTTCATAATTTGATAAAACTTTCTTCATAAAAGT
>CM046372.1:6751796-6791316 GCA_025413025.1 Ficus hispida | reverse complement strand
CGAGTTATGGATGAGTAGGAAACCTAATTTGAATCATATTCGAATTTGGGGTTGTCCGGCACACGTCCTGGATAAGGAAGCGAAGAAATTTGAGTCACGATCAGAAGTGTGCTAGTTTGTTGGCTATCCAAAAGGGATAAAAGGTGGTCTGTTCTATAATCCGAAGCAAAATAAAGTCTTTGTTTCTACACATGCAACATTCCTGGAGGAAAGTTATATGGAAGACTTTAAACCTCGTAGCAAAGTGCTTGAGGAGATGACTTCGGATTTGGAAATTCCTAAAGTCACAGAAAACCCTGTGGAAAAAACACTAGAGAATCAACAACCACGGAGCTTCGTCGTAGTGGGAGGATTATCAGGGAACCTGAAAGGTACATGTTAATGGTGAAGTTTTTGAAGCAGAATCAATAGAAACATGTTGATGATCCGGCTACGTACAAAGAAGCTATGAAGGATGTTGATTCTAGTCTTTGGCAAAAGACTATGAACACCGAGATGGAATCTATGGATTCCAATGGGGTCTGGAAACTTGTAGACTTACCCCAAGGCATAAAACCGATTGGGTGTAAGTGGGTATACAAGAGGAAAAGAGGTGTGGATGGGAAAGTGAAAACTTTCAAGGCAAGACTTGTAGCAAAGGGCTATACGCAGAAAGAAGGAATCGATTATGAAGAAACCTTCTCACCTGTAGCAATGCTCAAGTCAATCCGTATTCTTTTATCCATTGCGGCTGCTCTCGATTATGAGATCTGGCAAATGGATGTCAAGACAGCTTTCTTGAATGGCTCTCTTGAGGAAGATATCTATATGATACAACCAAACGGGTTCAAGGCAAAAGGCCAAGAAGACAAGGTATGCAAGTTGCTTAAATCCATTTATGGATTAAAGCAAGCATCTCGTTCTTGGAATATTAGGTTTGATCAAGCAATCAAAACCTATGGATTCGAACAAAACATTGATGAACCATGTGTTTATAAATGTATCAAGAACGAGAAAATGGTTTTCCTAGTACTTTATGTGGATGATATATTGCTTATTGGAAACGATGTGGCAATGTTATCATCTGTCAAAGTTTGGTTAGCCAAACAGTTTGACATGAAGGACTTAGGAGAAGCTAGTTATGTTCTTGGAATTCAACTCTTTAGAGATAGAAAGAACAAAACGATAGCACTCTCCCAAGCTCATCATGATAAATACTGAAAGTTTCTATGAAAGATTCCAAGAAAGGTGCCCAACCTTTCAGGATTGGAATCAAGCTTTTTAGAGATGACTGTCCTAAGACATCGGAAGAAAGGGAGCGTATGAAAAATGTACCTTATGCATCTGCGGTAGGTAGTCTTATGTACGCTATGTTATGCACAAGGCCTGACATTTGTTTTGCAGTTGGTATGGTAAGTCGATATCAGTCGAATCCAGGACCGAACCATTGGGCTGCGGTCAAACATATACTCAAGTATCTACGGAGAACGAGGGATTATATGCTAGTGTATTCCGTCAGGACCTTGTTCCTACAGGATACACAGATTCTGATTTTCAATCAGATCAGGATTCAAGGAAATCGACTTCAGGTTCTGTCTTTACCCTTGGAGGTGGTGCCGTTGTGTGGAGAAGTATTAAGCAATCTTGCATTGCTGACTCGACCATGGAAGCCGAGTATGTGGCAGCCAGTGAGGCATCAAAGGAAGCGGTATGGCTCCGCAGGTTCCTTAATGACCTTGAGGTCATTCCTGGTATGGATAAAGCTATGGTGCTTTACTGTGATAACAGTGTAGCAGTAGCTAATACCAAGGATCCTAGGCATCATAAGAGGAGTAAGCACATTGACAGAAAATATCAAATCATCAGAGGCTTTATTGAGAGTGGAAATGTGACGGTTTGCAAAATCGTATCAGAGGACAATCTTGCCGACCCGTTCACGAAGACTTTGGTGGCCAGAAGATTCGAAGAACACGTCGAAGGCATGGGGATGCGTAATATGTCACATTTACTCGCTTAGGGCAAGTGGGAGATTGTTGGGATCTATTTGTGCCCTAAGGATAGAAAATCAATGTTAGGGATTTTCTGTAAATATGACATTTTGATATTAATAAGAGTAGGTTATTCATGTTTAATAAGTTGTGTCCTATTTACTTTCATTTGTTGATTGTATGCTTGAGCAAACATAAAATACTTCTTGACTGTTGGTAATATATCAGATTACCATATGTGTACGGGGTATACATAGAAGACATGGTAATTTGATAACAGTCAAAATAAATAGTCCGCAATCGATGGAATAAGATTTGGGGATCTTATTCATGATAAGATTGTACATATTGTCTACTTCCTTGGAGGGATGGTTTGTCTTGACCATCGGATTGGTTCCGAGTGGAAACTTTAATGTATACCAGTATTGAGGTATGACATTGGACTGGACCTAAAGTGTTAATTGATTCGGTTTAATAATTCCGTTCACAAGAATCAATGAAGTTTTGATTATCATCCTGTATTAATCTTAATCCTGAAATGATTACTTGAGCTCGTATCCATGACTTATGTACTTTAATGCACTACAGTTGAGACACTGTTAATTTATGGTCAATATACTTGTGTTTTGGGTGCATGACTTATGGATAGAGAAATCAAGATTCATAGATATGGAATCCATAGCTATCTTAACGATAGTACATGTTTTCTACTTAAAGGCATTATTCGGGGATTGAAAGATAGTATAACAAGATCTTGGCCATCGGTTTACTTTGTGTTCTCTGATGGTTTACCAATTATATGGTTTTACAATTGGTGGTTCTTTCAATGGAGAATAATGGAACTTTAAGTTAAAAGATTGAAAAGGTAAAATGGAAAAAGTCCTTAATTCAATCATGGATAACATATGGGGATTAAACAAACGATGAATAAATCATGGAAGAAGCACTGCGTGAGAGAGCTTTCGTAATACGGTATATAAACAGGAGTTCAGCTTCAAACTTTTAGTGGAATAGTTTTGAAGTTGATAATTGATGAATAATAGTCTGGGATTAATTTTTCACAATTATAGGAGCCTCTTTACATATTTCCCTCGGGTCCCTCTACTAGCTCATATAGTTCTAAATAGCGTCTCGGGATTTGTTCCTCAAAAGATCGATAAATTTAAATGGAATTTTGTAATGTCTATTAAGATATGGTACTCTCTAACATACAATCCGGAAAAGGATTGGACATGTAGGATTTGTGTAGACAAATAATATGATTTGTCAACACGTGATTGGTTAACTTGAATTTTGGAAATAAGATTGTGTTTGAATTATTTAGTTTTGGAAAACAAAATTTTTCTCTCCTAATCTAAAAGAGGTGCACGGTTTTGGATAGGTGGAGAGAAGAAAATTTTGTTTCAAAATTGTTCAAATATATTCCTAACATTAAATTATTAATTGATTTAAATAATGGAGATTATTTGATGAATTTTTTTATCCTTTAAATGTGGTGCATGGATTTTTGAGGAAGAAAAAATTCAAATATTCCATTCATTTAAATTAATTAATATGGTTGATGTTTGTGGAAAATATTAATTCAAATGAGTGAATCTTATTTAAATTCAAAAATGGTTTAAAAGAAATTTGAATCTAGATAGGACTAGGATCTTTTCACTAGTCTAGATTCTTGATTTAAAATTTGAACCACCAATCTAGATTTATCCTAAAGTGGCCGAATTTTTGGAGGAGATTTCCTCTTGGAAAAACGTTTCTAGGTTCAATGAATCTAGCCCTAAAGTTGTATGATCTTTTAGTTCAAAATTTATCCAGAAAAATAATTATTAATTATTTTTCAAGTAGGAATTAAATTTTGAAAAGGATTAGACTTCTATATAAAGGCTAGGAATTCTTGAGAAACCAATTTTTTGAGTATTTTACCAGAGAAAAACGTTTTTGAGAGAGAAGAGGAAAATAATTTGGTTTTCTTCTGCTTCAAAAATTCGGTTATCTTGTGAGAAAGAAAAAGAGAGAAAATTCCATTGATTCAAAACTGTGAGGAAGGTTAAACCGAGTGATAATTTTTATAGGAGGTTAACCGGTTCCTGTTTTGTAGTTTTGAAGAAAGAAGTTGGATCGTACTCTCAACGAGGAACATCGGAATTGAGAAGAAGCGATCTAGACTTCGGAAAGCATTACCGGTCGATTGGATTCATAGAACATGTGCCCACACACACTCTGAGACGTAGAACTCGAGAATAGTAGAGAAGACACGTTGGTCAAACGCTCTAGTGATTCTGGAATCCGAGAAATAAGGTGTAACGCCCCGGCCTTCCACGTAAGGGCGTAATACGTAAACGTGGGCCGTTACCATGCTTGCTTAACTTAAACCTTAGTCTTAAATACTTAACCTTGTAAAAATTTCAGAATAAATTTTTTTTTTAATTAATTTTTTTTTCTTTCTTTAAACTTTATTTTAAAAATCACAACTTAAAAACATTGCATAGGTAACATGGTACATATTCCTTAAAACATATACATACAACTTGATAATTTAAACCATTTGCGGAAAATCTTGCGTAGTGGTATCCCACACCGCCCTTCACTTGCTGTATCGTCTCCATGGCCCACAAAGTAAAGCTGCAGGCATTTACCTACAGTATGGAATATACTGATGAGCTTTCGCCCAGCAAGTACAAACATAATCTCACAAAACACAAGAAATAATGCACAACTTATGCATGAACCAATTATGAATCTTTTATGCACTTGACTTATTATCTTGCTTAACATGTGGGCCCTTAGTGTACGTACCAAAAGCGCGCATCCTCAGAAAGTCAGGGTTTGCAAGGCCCTTAACAATTCTAGAAAACATGAACATGACCCTTCACGTATCAACGGAAGGTTGATTATCACTTTACCCTCACGCATCAACGATAGGTTGATAATCAAAAACTTGAACTTGTAACATACATGATCCTCCTGCATCAACAGGAGGTTGGTACGACACCTTACTTGACTTGGTTTAGTCTTAGTCTTGTTATTATTTTTTTTTTCAAGACTAAGGATCTTTACGTGTGATCTTAATAATCATGCTGCACATGAGACTAGGCATGGCATAACTTGATATATCATAGCATGACATAGTATAACATGGCATTGCATGACATAGCATGGCATTGTATAGCATAACATGGCATTGCATAACATAACGTGGCACTGCATAGCATAACATGGCATTGCATAGCATAACATGTAATTGAGTCATATATTTGAAAATAGCTTTACTATTTCCCATACTGTAGGTGAGGTTTGTACTTACCTCTCGTCCTACGCTCTTGGTCTATCATTCCATCGAAGCACGATAATATGTCATATTCCTGTTTCCAAACAGGTGTAAGATAAAAGTTATACATCTTTTATCTTACCTTAAATCATAATCGTTAAATGTTGGTGATCTATCCAACATTCGTTCATAGTCTTAGTTATATGTCCCCTCTATAAAAGATATTTTATTTGGTTACAATAAGTAACCTCATTACTAAGCCCACATCCATATAGGTCGGGTTAGGTTACTATCCTAACCTTGGGCACATGACTTAACATTCTTGATTCATAATCCATTGGGTTATTACAAATAACCCTAAATCTTAGTTTATCATAATCTTGGTACCTTACTGGGTTATGTTGGGTAACCCTTGAGGTGATAAACCTTGGTCAAACTTAGTCAACCAAAGTCAACCTTCTAATGTCAAACTTGGACTTTAGGGGTCAAGCCCAATAACTCGGGTATCCTTCCCGGTTATCATCCGTTACTATCTTGCTACATGTCTTTGGCTTTAAAAATCCAATTTTCCTTTGTCTTGGAAAATTTGGTGAATTCGGTTTAAAAACCCTTGTTTTACTTATAAAAATTCATGGTTCTTGATACCACTCAAAGTGGGGTTTTATAAAAATTGTTAAGGCTGAAAACTGCCATTGGAACAGTTCTCACAGTCAAAACATTGGGGTTGGTGAAAAATACAGTTTTTCTGCCTTGTTTTTAGAAAATCCTGTGCTGGAATTTCTGTTTCCTGCACAGTTTTGAGAATCAAATTTTTACTTTAAAATATGTTCATAATTTGATAAAACTTTCTTCATAAAAGTTTTAGCTCTCGGAAAATGCTTCAACTTTCATGTTTTGAGGAAAACCCAGTTCTGTAATACCTGATTTTTCATCAATACGATTCTTTGTATAGAACTTACATTGAACCGTAAATGCATTTATGAAAAAAGCCCAGTTAAGGGTTTTTAATTATGTTTTGTGAGTTTTATGGTTATATAAGACTCAAACAGGATTAATTAATTAAGAAAACAACCTTTTAATTCAAAAGGAACAATATGGCAAAATTTCTTGAAAAGTCAAACTTTGACCGAGAAACGTCACGGTTGACCAAAAAGTCAACTGTTGACAAGAAAGTCAAAATTTGACAAAAAGGTCACTAATCGACAAGAAAGTCGATGGTTGATCCAAAAAGTTCAAGAAATGATGCTACGAGTCTGTACGATTTATTAAGAAACCGTATGGAAATTGTACCAGACGAAAACCGGTTTTTCAGATAATAAGAAATGTTTAAGACTTAAGAACCACCCTAGAAAATCAAGCACAATGAGTTCAAGTATAGGGCAAAAGGGTTTTGAAAAATAAGGAAAATTTCACACAGTCCATTTTTATACGAATGAATTTTGGACTGCAGTTCGGTAAACCGATACTGAGTTTAAGTAAATCCAGTATTGGAAATACCTGAGTTAACTTAAAAATGGACTGTACAATAATTAAAAAGCCAAACAAGCCTAAGCCTAGCTTACCTCACATACCTTTTCCTTTATGACATCATTTTTCCATTTAAGAAAAATTGGAAAGTATTTTGGAAGATAAGCTTCCTTGGTGGCCGGCCACATACCCCCCCCCCCCCTACTGTGTGATTTCTTGCTTTTCATGGGGCCAAAATCCAATTTCCCAAAAGTTCCCAACCTCTATAAATAGGGGTGGGCATTGTTCACAATTCAAGAATGTTAGCTAAACTTTGGCCAATTTTCTACTCACCAAAACCGGATTTGAGTGAAAGAGAAAGGCAAGAAAATTTGCAAAACCAAGAGTGTGTAGGGCTTAATGATGGTCGGATTCAAGTAGGAAACCAAGCAAAAAGTTGGAGAAAATTTTGGAACCCAAATCCTTAGCCAAGGCCGGTTGTAGGGGGGAGAACCAAGCCAAGAATCCAAACCGGGTTTTGGAGCAATTGGCTGGAAATTTTGGTGCAAGTTGGTGACCGGACTTCAAGGGAAAGAAGGCTGGAAATTTCGGACCCTTTTAGCCAAGCAAGACCAGCGGCTGTTGGTTAGGAAAAAGGGAGGAAACCGAGCCCACCTTGAGCCAAGAAAGTGAGGTAAAACTCTAACCGATTCAAGCTTTCATTTAAATTTCGTGTGGAGAAATTTAAATGTATTTAAGCTATGGTTTGTAAGGGTATAAGCCCACTTTTAAGTTTTGCCCTAGCTTGTTAGTTATAAGCATGTGCTTGATTTGTTTAGGTTTAAGGTTTGGTGGTTCAATTATGTGCATGCTAGGTGTTTGCTAGAATGCCTAGGGTTTATGCATGATTATGAATGACGTTCAATTTGGTTACATGTTGAAATCTGAACGTTAGAAACGTGATGCATGTCTGATTTAGGCTCCCGCTAGGTCGGTCGAGGTAGGGTGAACGTTATAGGACGTAAACAAAAATTTAAACCGAAAACTGCCAACTCGGGTAGAAATTGGCCAGTTTCGGGAAAAACAGTTTTTGAGGCTTCTAGAGGCCGTATCAGGGGAAACTCAAAACATGAAAGTTTTTAAGTAGAGTTTTTCCTAGAGGACAGCATGGACAGTTTTGTAAAATGAGGCTCCAATGGCCTCGGTTTTTACCAAAACCCGTGCCTAAGGTGCCCAGGACCCGTGCACGGCCAGGACTAGTTCCAAGGGTTTTTGATCACGAAAACGCCAGAACTGGGTTTTACCCAAAACATGAAAGTTGTAGAGTTTTTCAATGTTTACAACTTTCGTGAAGACAAGTTTTACAAATTCAGTCTGGATTTTAAGATGAAAATGGATTTCGGAAAACTGTACAGGAATTAGGGGAATCCTGTACAGGATTTACAAAGTTGACACAAAAAATGCATATTTTTGCAGTTTCACTGCAAATGGACATTGTGAAACTGTTCCAAAGGCAGTTTCCAATAGTCAATAATTTTATAAGTCTCATTTGAAGATTTTCAGTTTTTAAAGTCAAACAAAAAGATTGTTTTGAAGATAATTTACCCAAGTTTCCAAAGAGATGGAAAATGGGTTTTTAAACCAAACTGGGTAAATAAAATGACTACGGGTAATAACAGGAAATAATATTCGAATTACTAGGCCAAAGCCTAGAGCTCAAGTTTAACCCAGATAGGGTTAACTTTTGATGATCAAGAGTTTAATTATGATTAACCTTAAGGGTTAGTCAAGATAACCCTAAAGGATATCATAAGTAATAAATTGGGCTATGATATAGGATTATTTGAGGTAACCCAATGATTATGGACAAGAATAAAGCCCAAGGTTAGGAATGAAACCTAACCCTAACAGTATGCATAAAGGTTTAACACATGAGGTTATCCAACGTAACCTCTTAAAGAATTTATTCATAGGGTTACTATTTGTAACCCAATAAGAGTCTAGTAGTTGAGACCTACATTTAGGATTACGTATGCATGTTGGTTAGTTTATCAACATTCCGCCATACTAATTAAAACCTCACCTATGTCCTTAAATGAGCAGGAGGGAACCTACAGCTGTACTCTGAGAGGAAGCAGCTTAACGTAGGACATAGCTTGAGAGGTAAGTACAACTCCACCTGCAGCATGAACAAAATGTTTTTGTTACATGTTATGTTTTTACGAAATCATGTATTGATTTACATGATTTACCTAAGTTATGTTATGAAAAGCGGTGTCATGATAAGTTAAGTATGTTATGACAAGTATAAGTATGATATGATGAGTTACGTTATGATAAGGTTACGTCATGTATGTCATGTTATGATAAGTTATGTCATGATAAGTTTATGTATGTCAAGTTATGTTATGTTATGACATGGTAATTTATGTTAGAATGTATTATGTTTGTGACATCATGAAGCATGTTCACCATTATTAAATCACATGGTAAGAATAAGTTAAGTTAGGAGTTAAAGACCCGCTAATGTTATTGTGTCGTACCGACTTGCCACAAGGGCGGGTTTAAACGGTTAAGTCAATGGTTTGAATTGGATTGGACTGCCTACCCCAATCACTCTATGCAAACAATTAGTTTCATAGTTTGACTTGGTTTGGATTGGCCGCCTCCAACCACTCCATGGATGAGTACTACGGTACGAGCATGTATGACATATAAGGGTTTATAACCAAGATATTGAAAACATAGTAGCTTTGAAAAAGAACATAATCGGTTCACGCATTTTATATGTTAAAAATGTTTTTGTGGATTGAATATTGTACTTACTGGAGAATTAGCTCATTACTTACGTTCATGCTGTAGGTAAGCAACCTAACGGCAGTACTTGATGCAAAACTGTGAAGAGTTGGTGTTGCGGACTGTGAAATATGGGATGGACACCGCCACGGGTTTGGAAAATATGTTTTTATAAAATACGTTTGTAAAATATGTTTTGTTATGTTTAAGAAAAGTTTCAAGTATGTATGGCAAGCAAGTTGCCTCGTGTTGTACCGATCCGCGCTAAGTCGGGTCTGGTCCACGATATTAGTACTCGTGTGAGTACATACGAATATGCATGATGATAAGTTAAGTTTAAGTTTGAAAGTAAAATAGTTTTTAAAATCAAGTTTAAAGTTTGAAGGAAAGAAAAGAATAAAAGAAAAAAAATTTATTCTGAAATTTTCTATAAGGTTAAGTATTTAAGATTGAGTTTTAATTTAAGTAAGGTGACGACCCGGCGAAGGAAATCGGGGCGTTACAATTTTGGTATCAGAGCAAGGTTTCCTGCCATCCAGTTTCACAGTTCTGCCGCCAGCGCCACAGTTTTGTAAGTTTGTTTTCTTACTCTGTTTTATGTATAGTAATTATGTGAGGTTATAATATTTTATGATTAAGATATAAACCTGGTGTCAAGCCCGGGTTCGACTGGAGAGGATCGCAAGGCTTCATTGACATTCTGAGGAATGGAGGAAGAGCTATGCATCTTCGATAGGACCCAAAAAGTGATTACACGATATGGAGACTTTCTTCAGATTTCGTCATGTTGGACGCACCTTCAAGATATGATTGCCAGCCGACGCCTAGTCAAGGAGGCTCGTGCAAGGTGCCTTAGCATAGGGACCTCGAGAGGAGAATTCCTAAATTTTATGAAATTTGGGACCGCCTATGCATTATCGCGATCCAGGAATGTACTAGGATATGTATATGAAACGATACGTCAACTATGTTGCAACTTGGCGTGCTTATCCAAATGAGTCCAGAGGCTATGATTGCCAGTAGATCAGAGTTGCGCAGCGGAAGCGTGGAAGATAAGTTAAGCCTACGATATGATATGATAAGATTGTGATGAATCTCTAGTATGATAAGCTGATAAGTTACGATGTTATGATGATATGATATGTTAAGATATGAATGGAAGAATAGGTATTAGACATGTTAAGGATTAGAATTAGAAACTAGGAGATGGTTCGTCGCATGTACGACTGAACCAAATTTTGTAAGAACCTAATCTTGCAACTGTAATGGCTAAGTTGCAATGATAATTACTAGAGCAGTAATAAGAAATGAATAGGTTTCGAGATAAGATAGCCTATCACCTTACTAAAGTAGGGTGATAATCAGGAATTTTCATTCCAAGAAATAAGATTAATGGCTATAAGTTTGACGATGAAAGTGATGATACGATCCCTCAGTAAGGGAAATTAAGTAATGTTGAGGAATTTTAGATATTCCTAAGAATTACGATTATGCACTAGTGCTATCAAGGAAATGTTAGAAGCAATGAAATGAGCTTTTACTATCTAGCAAGTGGCTAGTTGAGTTAAGTATGCCTGTTATTGCATCACTTGAACGATATTATGATTTTCCAAGATTGGCTTTGAAAGAATTCAAAGAAAATATTTTTATGAAAGATTTTATGTTTAATAGAACCCCCTCATTTTATGTATGACGGCCGAATCCTTGAGGAGAAAATTCCAAGATAGGGGCTGTCATTAAAAGCAAAGGTTCCAAGTTAAGAGCCATAGGCCAAATCCTTGAGGAAGTAAATTCCAAGATGGGGGCCATAGGCCGAATCCTTGAGGATGAGTTTCAAGAAAGGAACGAATTCCAAGAAAGGGGCCACTATGAAGAGTAAAGGGTTCTGATAATATAAAATCAAGTTTCAAGAAAGGAACTATTTTCAAAAAGTGTTCTAATGTATGATATGATATGTTTTCCAAGTGTGGAAAATTATGAAATACGAGAAACTTTTCAAATATGAAAAAGTTATATGATAAGATATGTATTTTTTTTCAAACATGACAAGTTATATAATATACTTGCTCAGTTTTACGTAAAAAGTTCTTGTGATACGATATGAAGGGACAGTATGTATGAAAGTATGTTAGTATGTATGAAAGTAAGAAAGTAAGAATGTATGCAAGTATGTATGTATGGATGTATGTAAGTAGGAACGTATGTAAGTATGAAAGTGAGATAGTATGCAAGTATGTATGTATGTACGCAAGTATGAATGTATGTAAGTATGATAAGATATGAAGAAGATTATGGTTCTATATAAGAGACATGATCCCATTAAAGGATTAAAATGGGAACTTGATCAAACCAGTATGTATTGGTGATGAAATTTAAGAAAAGTTACTTAGAAGTAACTGAATTTTCGAGGACGAAAATTTTTTAAGGAGGTAGATTGTAATACCTGATTTTTCATCAATACGATTCTTTGTATAGAACTTACATTGAACCGTAAATGCATTTATGGAAAAAGCCCAGTTAAGGGTTTTTAATTATGTTTTGTGAGTTTTATGGTTATATAAGACTCAAACAGGATTAATTAATTAAGAAAACAACCTTTTAAGTCAAAAGGAACAATATGGCAAAATTTCTTGAAAAGTCAAACTTTGACCGAGAAACGTCACGGTTGACCAAAAAGTCAACTATTGACCAAGAAAGTCAAAATTTGACAAAAAGGTCACTAATCGACAAGAAAGTCGATGGTTGATCCAAAAAGTTCAAGAAATGATGCTACGAGTCTGTACGATTTATTAAGAAACCGTATGGAAATTGTACCAGACGAAAACCGGTTTTTCAGATAATAAGAAATGTTTAAGACTTAAGAACCACCCTAGAAAATCAAGCACAATGAGTTCAAGTATAGGGCAAAAGGGTTTTGAAAAATAAGGAAAATTTACACAGTCCATTTTTATACGAATGAATTTTGGACTGCAGTTCGGTAAACCGATACTGAGTTTAAGTAAATCCAGTATTGGAAATACCTGAGTTAACTTAAAAATGGACTGTACAATAATTAAAAAGCCAAACAAGCCTAAGCCTAGCTTACCTCACATACCTTTTCCTTTATGACATCATTTTTCCATTTAAGAAAAATAGGAAAGTATTTTGGAAGATAAGCTTCCTTGGTGGCCGGCCACATACCCCCCCCCCTAATGTGTGATTTCTTGCTTTTCATGGGGCCAAAATCCAATTTCCCAAAAGTTCCCAACCTCTATAAATAGGGGTGGGCATTGTTTACAATTCAAGAATGTTAGCTAAACTTTGGCCAATTTTCTACTCACCAAAACCGGATTTGAGTGAAAGAGAAAGGCAAGAAAATTTGCAAAACCAAGAGTGTGTAGGGCTTAGTGATGGTCGGATTCAAGTAGGAAACCAAGCAAAAAGTTGGAGAAAATTTTGGAACCCAAATCCTTAGCCAAGGCCGGTTGTAGGGGGGAGAACCAAGCCAAGAATCCAAACCGGGTTTTGGAGCAATTGGCTGGAAATTTTGGTGCAAGTTGGTGACCGGACTTCAAGGGAAAGAAGGCTGGAAATTTTGGACCCTTTTAGCCAAGCAAGACCAGCGGCTGTTGGTTAGGAAAAAGGGAGGAAACCGAGCCCACCTTGAGCCAAGAAAGTGAGGTAAAACTCTAACAGATTCAAGCTTTCATTTAAATTTCGTGTGGAGAAATTTAAATGTATTTAAGCTATGGTTTGTAAGGGTATAAGCCCACTTTTAAGTTCTGCCCTAGCTTGTTAGTTATAAGCATGTGCTTGATTTGTTTAGGTTTAAGGTTTGGTGGTTCAATTATGTGCATGCTAGGTGTTTGCTAGAATGCCTAGGGTTTATGCATGATTATGAATGACGTTCAATTTGGTTACATGTTGAAATCTGAACGTTAGAAACGTGATGCATGTCTGATTTAGGCTCCCGCTGAGGTCGGTCGAGGTAGGGTGAACGTTATAGGACGTAAACAAAAATTTAAACCGAAAACTGCCAACTCGGGTAGAAATTGGCCAGTTTCGGGAAAAACAGTTTTTGAGGCTTCTAGAGGCCGTATCATGGGAAACTCAAAACATGAAAGTTTTTAAGTAGAGTTTTTCCTAGAGGACAGCACGGACAGTTTTGTAAAATGAGGCTCCAATGGCCTCGGTTTTTACCAAAACCCGTGCCTAAGGTGCCCAGGACCCGTGCACGGCCAGGACTAGTTCCAAAGGGTTTTTGATCACGAAAACGCCAGAACTGGGTTTTACCCAAAACATGAAAGTTGTAGAGTTTTTCAATGTTTACAACTTTCGTGAAGACAAGTTTTACAAATTCAGTCTGGATTTTAAGATGAAAATGGATTTCGGAAAACTGTATAGGAATTAGGGGAATCCTGTACAGGATTTACAAAGTTGACACAAAAAATGCATATTTTTGCAGTTTCACTGCAAATGGACATTGTGAAACTGTTCCAAAGGCAGTTTCCAATAGTCAATAATTTTATAAGTCTCATTTGAAGATTTTCAGTTTTTAAAGTCAAACAAAAAGATTGTTTTGAAGATAATTTACCCAAGTTTCCAAAGAGATGGAAAATGGGTTTTTAAACCAAACTGGGTAAATAAAATGACTACGGGTAATAACAGGAAATAATATTCGAATTACTAGGCCAAAGCCTAGAGCTCAAGTTTAACCCAGATAGGGTTAACTTTTGATGATCAAGAGTTTAATTATGATTAACCTTAAGGGTTAGTCAAGATAACCCTAAAGGATATCATAAGTAATAAATTGGGCTATGATATAGGATTATTTGAGGTAACCCAATGATTATGGACAAGAATAAAGCCCAAGGTTAGGAATGAAACCTAACCCTAACAGTATGCATAAAGGTTTAACACATGAGGTTATCCAACGTAACCTCTTAAAGAATTTATTCATAGGGTTACTATTTGTAACCCAATAAGACGTCTAGTAGTTGAGACCTACATTTAGGATTACGTATGCATGTTGGTTAGTTTATCAACATTCCGCCATACTAATTAAAACCTCACCTATGTCCTTAAATGAGCAGGAGGGAACCTACAGCTGTACTCTGAGAGGAAGCAGCTTAACGTAGGACATAGCTAGAGAGGTAAGTACAACTCCACCTGCAGCATGAACAAAATGTTTTTGTTACATGTTATGTTTTTACGAAATCATGTATTGATTTACATGATTTACCTAAGTTATGTTATGAAAAGCGGTGTCATGATAAGTTAAGTATGTTATGACAAGTATAAGTATGATATGATGAGTTACGTTATGATAAGGTTACGTCATGTATGTCATGTTATGATAAGTTATGTCATGATAAGTTTATGTATGTCAAGTTATGTTATGTTATGACATGGTAATTTATGTTAGAATGTATTATGTTTGTGACATCATGAAGCATGTTCACCATTATTAAATCACATGGTAAGAATAAGTTAAGTTAGGAGTTAAAGACCCGCTAATGTTATTGTTCGTACCGACTTGCCACAAGGGCGGGTTTAAACGGTTAAGTCAATGGTTTGAATTGGATTGGACTGCCTACCCCAATCACTCTATGCAAACAATTAGTTTCATAGTTTGACTTGGTTTGGATTGGCCGCCTCCAACCACTCCATGGATGAGTACTACGGTACGAGCATGTATGACATATAAGGGTTTATAACCAAGATATTGAAAACATAGTAGCTTTGAAAAAGAACATAATCGGTTCACGCATTTTATATGTTAAAAATGTTTTTGTGGATTGAATATTGTACTTACTGGACAATTAGCTCATTACTTACGTTCATGCTGTAGGTAAGCAACCTAACGGCAGTACTTGATGCAAAACTGTGAAGAGTTGGTGTTGCGGACTGTGAAATATGGGATGGACACCGCCACGGGTTTGGAAAATATGTTTTTATAAAATACGTTTGTAAAATATGTTTTGTTATGTTTAAGAAAAGTTTCAAGTATGTATGGCAAGCAAGTTGCCTCGTGTTGTACCGATCCGCGCTAAGTCGGGTCTGGTCCACGATATTAGTACTCGTGTGAGTACATACGAATATGCATGATGATAAGTTAAGTTTAAGTTTGAAAGTAAAATAGTTTTTAAAATCAAGTTTAAAGTTTGAAGGAAAGAAAAGAATAAAAGAAAAAAAATTTATTCTGAAATTTTCTATAAGGTTAAGTATTTAAGATTGAGTTTTAATTTAAGTAAGGTGACGACCCGGCGAAGGAAATCGGGACGTTACAAGTTCAGACTTTAACATGTCCTTATTCTTGGTTGAACTCACCTGGCCGTGCATAAATCCTGGGCACGGTCAGGCTCGGATTTTAATAAAAACCGAGGCCTTTGGAGCCTTATTTTGAAAAACGGTCCACGTTGCCCTCTAGGAAAAATCATTATCTACAACTTTGTAATTTTGAGTTTCTTCAAATTCGGCCTCGAAGGGCCTCAAATTATCATTTCCAGAAAGCTGCCCAGTCTTGACCCGAGACTGGCAGTTTCGGTTCTTAATTTCGTTTTACGTCCTAAAACGCGCACACTACCTCAACCGACCACAGCGGGAGCCTAAGATCACACATGCAATCATTTCTAACATTCCATTCATCATGCACATAATCATACATTCATTCTAAGACCTATGGGGACATTTAACAAACACATAGTAGGCATATTGCAAACATGCATCAAAATCATAAACTAGAGACCACCAACCCTAATCAAGCATAATTAAGCACTTAAAAGTGAGCTTATGCTCTTACATCCAATGCTGGAAATACACTTTAAATTTCAAATTGAAGCTCAACTTAAAAAGCTTAGGGCTTAAGGAGATTACCTTGATTGAACACAAGGCTAGGCTAGGAGTTTGGTTCACATTTTTCTCCTTTCTCCTTGGCTGCCCATAACCGGCCATTCTCCTCCTATTCCTAGCATTTTTTCTGCTTTTCCAGCTTATCCATAACCGGCCATTCAAGCCAAAAAAAATGGGTTTCCAATGTTTTTTCCACTCTTTTTCTTTCTCACCAAAAATCCGGCCACTAAAATTTTTCCACTTTGGGTTCGGTTTCTAGGGAGGTTTGGAGAAAATTGGGCAGAGTTTTGGGATGATTTTGAGCTGCCAAAACCGCCCCCTTTGAGCCCTATTTATAGGTGAAAATACAAATTTTTCACCATTTATTTTTATTTCCAAAATTGCATTTTAGGACCTAAAAACAAAATATTTGCTAACTAGTCCCTACACATGTGGCCGGCCATTAAGGAGTCCTTGGAGGCCAAGTAATTGGCTTACCTCATGCTTGCATCATCTTGCTTACATCACCTTGCTTACATCACCTTGCTTGCATCACATTTTCTTAAATTTGCATTTTAGTCCCTAAAGGACAAAATATTTGCATATTTCTCCTTATAGGTGGCCGGCCATTAGGAAAAGCTTGGAGACCAAGTTTGCTTACCTCATCATGCTTATGTCACCTTGCTTACATCATCATGGTAATTTCTTAAAATTACACTTTGGCCCCTAAATGCAAAAATATTTGCATTTTAGTCCTCTAAGTGGCCGGCCATTAAGGTGCTACGTGGCATCCAAATATTTTTCCCACTTTTCATTAATCAATAATGATGTCATAAATCCAAGATAAGGCTATGTCATCATAAGGCCTTGTTTGGCTTGTTTCTTAATATGCAGTCCATTTTTATGCGAACACAGATATTTCCAATACTGTTATTAACTAATAACAGTATTTTACACTGTACTACAGTCCAAAATTTATCTGTGTAAAAATGAACTTTATCAAATTTTTCTTATTTCTTGAAACCTTTCTTGCCCTTCGTATCTAACTTGGTGTGCTTGATTTTCTAGGGTGGTCTCATAGCTTATGCTTACTTATTCGTCCGTAATGAAGGTTTTTCCACAGTATAATTCCATACTACTTTGTCGTATCTCAGCACCTTCATCTATTTGACCTTCCTGGTCAACCTTGAACTTTTTGGTCAACTTTGACTTTTTCGGTCAAATTTTAACCAACATGAAATCATAGAATTTTTCTTCCCATTTTTCCTTAAAAGGCCTAATGCTTGGCTAGGCAATCTATTATTGAGTCTCGTAACCGTTTAATCGAGAACTCAAACTTATACTGATATTTAACTCAGATCGTGAGTTTCATATCGACTTACAAGATTCAAACTTGGGATTTTCCTTGTCTAAAAGGAAATCATAGGTTCATAAAAATCTGGGTATTACATAAGGTACGCTTGATCATGAATTTAATTTATTGTTATATGCATCATGAGATTCTTTTCGAAACGGCATAAAAATTTTAAAACTTCCGCTGCGCCGTAACTCCGATATCGGATCCGTTTTTTTCCAACATACCTCTCAATTTTGGATGAGTGTTCACAATGCCATGGGTCAAAATTGAAGTTTACACAGCTTTTCACCCCCAAACCGATGGACAATCGGAAAGAACCATCCAAATACTAGAAAATATGCTAAGGCTATGTGTTCTGGATTTTAAAGGAAGTTGGGATCAGAAGCTCCCTTTCATTGAATTTTCTTATAACAATAGTTATCATGCCTCAATTGGTATGGCACCATTTAAAGTGTTACACGGAAGGAAATGCAGATCTCCCATTCATTAGCAAGAAGTTGGGCAGAAGCAGCTCTAAACCACGGATTTCATTAGAAAAACCTCCTAAGATATTAAGTTGATAAAACAAAGACTCAACATAGCTTTTAGTCGACAGAAAAGCTATGCCTATAAAAGTCGAAGACCGTTTGAATTTCAAGTTGGAGACTCTGTTTTCTTAAAAGTTGCTCCAATGAAGGGAGTAATGAGGTTTGGTAAGAAAGGAAAGCTTAGTCCGAGGTACATAGGACCATTTGAAATTCTTGAAATGATTGGAAAAGTAGCCTATAAGCTTGCATGACAGTCAGAATTAGTTTCTGTGCATAATGTTTTTCACGTCTCAATACTAAAGATGTACATGATCCTTCCTATGTTCTAAGATAGGAACCAGTTGAAGTTCAAACAGATTTGATGTACGAAGAGAATCTAGTTCGGATTTTGGGTCAAGAAGAAAATGTCTTAAGGAACGAAACAATTCCCATGGTCAAAATTTTCTGGCGGCATCACAACATTGAAGAAACAACACGGGAACGAAAAGATGAGATGAGGAAAAGCTATCCCGGCCTGTTTTAATTTTCGGCGACAAAAATATTTAAGGGGGGTAGATTGTAATGACTAACTTTTTGACGGACTCGTGATTTCCCTTGATACCAAGTAAATTTAAGTCTGTACTATGTATGCCTGTGTGAAATGTATGATCTGATTTTGTAGAATATGTTTGAGTTCTTATAAATTATAAGACTTAATGTTAGTATGAGGCCTTTTAAGGAGGAGGCAAAATCATGATTTATGACTTTGTTCTAGCCTACATATGACCAGGATAACTAATGACTTGAATAAGACTGTACTGCAGTGTAGGAATTACACTATGTCTGACCGACATTGCAAATACAGAATGAAGAATAAGGAATGGGATCACTTTAGAAAAATCAGGAATAATATTTGGAGTAAGGAGGACTAAGTAGTTTCAAGTCTTAAGAAAAATCCATACGCATTCCAGTTAAGTGCAGATGAATTCTGGACTACAGTCCAAATTGTAGTACTGTTGATAGTTAAAATAGTATTGGTATTATCTGGATTATTAAGGAAATGGACTGCATTTGAGGAGGGAGTGCCAAATATAACCTAATTAGAGGACACCTCATCAAAGATAATTATCCAATTTTGGGAATTTTTGATAATTATGGGAAATTAGTGGATAATCATAAAAAGATTTTTGTTACTCAAGGCTACACATGGCCGTCCATTGAGGGGCATAGAAGGCAAAAACTTTGTATTTGAGGCCAATTAAGTAATTGAAGGAGAGTTTTAGAAAAAAAATAATTGTGAAAAATTAAGGATTTTTCACCTATAAATAGAGGGGTGGTAGAAGAAAAACCATTTAGTTGGACATCTAAAAATTTAGTTCTCTTTCAACTTCTCCCTCTAGCCCTTAGGAAAAAAGAGAGAGAGAGAGAGAGAGAGAGAGAGAGAAAGAGAGAGTGGCTGATTGGGGTCGTAAATTGTGAAGGAAAAATATTTCTCGTCCTAAGGTCTAGAACAACCTTCCAAGCTTCAGAGATATTCCTCTTAACCCTCTAAGAATTGCAAGACCATGGAAGAGGGCATTATGTACTGTGAAACTCTAGGTTGGACACCGCCATGCGTTTTGAAAAAAAAAATATATATATATATATATAAATGTCGGTATTATGTTATGATAGTTTGATGATACTAATATATAGTAATTAGTATATTTTATAAATGTGTTAAGATGGTTTAAAAACTTAGTACTTGCTTTGATCAAGTACATATATATGAGTATGAAATTAAATTGGGATTTAAAGTAAGTTAAAAAAAAAATATTTCCATATTTTTACATAAAATAAAGTAAGTTTCTAAGTAAGATAAGTATGGTAAAGGCCTATGTAAGGCAGGTCGTTACATAGTAAGCGTTTGATGCATTAGTAGCATTCAAATGCAATTGTTTTTTTTTTTCTCAGTTTTAACTATTAACAGTTTACAATTACAACTTTACGTACAACTCAAACTTTAAAAGTTCATAACTATGTATATAAAAGTCTAAATGGGATTTTTTTTTCTCAATTGCATAGAATTTCGAAACGAACAAAACAAGCTTAATGTTGATATTTTTTCCAATCATATTTCTAGTTTTTACATTTTTTAGCTCCAGCTATTCAAACTTGTGCACAAATTGCATAACAATTCAACTCAAATCCAACCTAAAAAGCTCAATTCAGACCTATGCACCATGTGCATGCTTAATCCATTTAATGACATAACATAATATGATTAGTTAGATACTATGTCAAAAATCAAAAAGTAGACAATACATCTGAATCTATGTCAGTGTGATAACATTATTTAATGAGGATTATTCGTTATGTGCATTAAATATCATGACATAAAATTCCCGGGGTTCTATTTTTTTCATATTAGGTATATAATTAAAACAAATTAATCACTAAATTTAAAGTATACAAAGCAATTTATAGATCATCACTTATTTATATTTCACCCTGATTTTTGGACTCTTTGTATAGATATCTCCTGAACTTTTCAAATTTGACAATTTAGTCTCTAAATTTTTTTTCTGGGTAATCAGGCCCCTGAATTTATAATTTTTAGTAAATCAATCCTTTTTAATCAAATTCGTTAAAATTTGAATGATTTTCTACAAATAAGTTGCACACTATATTCCAGGACTAGCATTATTGATCATTTTTGCTTAACTTCAATATAATTTCCTTTGAAAATTTGAACCTAATTCAACTATACTCAAATATAAACCTAAATTTTAAAAGAAATTTGTATTGAAATTGAGAAAAAATTATCAACATTGTTTCTCTTGAGCTATAATACGTAATTTTTGTGCAAAAAATTATCTTAATTTAAATAAATTTGAGTAAAAAGGACTAAATAGTCAAAAAATAGCCCGAAAAAAAAGTTTAAGGATTAAATTTTCAAATTTAAAAAGTTCAGAGGGTATTCATATAAATAAGCCTAATTTTTTATATATTGCTAGTTGTTCTTAGGATTTGTGTATGAAAATTTTCTGTTAACTCATTCCACCCTTACCAACTAAACTAGCACCGGATAACTATATTTCAATTTTTACCTCTATCACTTTACAAATAACTTTAGATAATTAGTTTAGAATCTTCCACACTTGTGCTCTCAGTGCAATTCAATTGGGCATTTAGTTGCTAACTGTGGATACAATAATCATAAACAGACTGACGAATCTAATGACATGAGGAAGAACATGGCTCAGAAGGTGATTTAAGTCTACAACACTAGTAAAAATTATGGATTACATGACGGTTATTAATCATCATCTAAAGTTTATACGACGGTTGACAATCATTATGTAATCCACCGTCGTCGAATATTTTTGAGATACCACGAAGATTAATAAATCATCGTGGTATCTCAATATTCTACGACGGTTCACACCGTCATCGAATAGAGAAATAAAGGTAGCAAACTTCACAAAATTAAGAACTTTACATGACGGTTTCAAAGCAAAACCATCGTATAAAGTGGGCTTTGCACGATGGTTTAGTGCGAAACCGTCGTGTATAATCCGACATGAATTAAAAAATAATTTGACGTTTTTTGGTGATATCCCATGGTGGCCTAACTTGTATGTTATCCAATACACAACCTATATTATGATTGACAAAATATTAGCTACATTATATCAAATTAAAATATCATCCATTACATTATAAGTTTACATATTACAATTAATGAATTGCATTACATATCTAGCCCATTATCCCCTAATCAAATCCATATCATCAGAAGTAAAAAATTATTTTCTATCAAGTACGTCAATTACATTCAACACTACGTCCCTCATAAAACCTAAAATAAAATAACCACATTCAACACTTTCCTCTTGGTGAGGACAAGCACGGTCCGAGATTTTTATTTTATAGTCTCGTCTCTTTCTAATCCCTTCTCCGGTTATAAGCTTCCAATTCGTTAGTATGATAACTGACTTTGTTACAAATTATGATTTCTTGTTTCTCAAGGAATCAAAATTTGTATTATGTGTTAGTATATGATTTGCCTGATCAGAATCAGGATTTATGTATGATTTTATTCCGGTTAAAGTTTGGCCAGAATGATTTGAGCTATTGTAGGAATTTATGATAGTATTCCGGTCAAGGTTTGGCTAGAATGATATAAGGTATGATAGAAATTTATGATTTTATGTTAGTCAAAGTTTGACCAGAATGGTCAAATTTTGACCAGAAAAGTCAATGCATGATGGTACTGTTGTATAACAGGTAGTATAGAAATTATACTACGAAAAACCGTCACTACGGATAGATAAGCAAGTTTAAGGTACGGGATTGTGTTAGAAAAATCAAGCATAATATTTAGGACAATAAGGACTAATAAGCTTTAAGTTCTAAGAAAAACTTAAACGCAGTCCAGTTTTATGCAGATTAATTTTGGGCTGCAATTTAGTATAACAGTATTGTTTTTATTGAAAACAATATTTGTTATATATGTATTAGTATGAAAGTAGACTGTTTTTAAAAGTTAGAGCCAAACGGAGCCCTTGGTGTTAGACACCTCATCAAGGGATAATTATGTATTATTTGAATTTCTGAAAATTTTGGAAAGAATTCAAGAACATTCTTGAACCTTTTCTTCCACTAATGGCCGGCCACCTATGGAGGAGTTTTCAGCAAATAAAAGTTTTGAAAGGCTTGGAGAGCAATTTGAGGAATAAAAATAAATCATGAAATAAAATTTATTTTCACCTATAAATATGTGTCATGTGTGGAAATTTTTTTCGACATTTTATTTGAAAAATCCACCCAAACTCTTGCCATTTCTCTCCTCATTTCTCTGCCAATAGCCGAACCTTAAGTCAGCCAAAAACCCCAAAGTGTGGTTGGATTCTAGTGAGGGAAAGTTAGAAAAACAGTTTTCGGAACTCAATGCCCAAGATTTTCTCTTCGGCTTGGAGGTAATCTCTCAAACTCCTAAATCTCTAAATTCTGTTTTTTTCAGCTCTTTACAGTGTATTTCCAGCTTATTTGTAAGAGCTTAAGCTCATTCATTTATGTCCTTATTTTTGGTTAATTTGATTAGTATGTGCTTGATTTAGGTTTTAACATGTTTATGTTTCAATTTGGTGCATATTTGTGAATGTATGCTCTAGAAATTAGGTAGATGATGTGTGTGACCATTAGGTGTTTGATATATGTCCCCATGTGCTTAATCTGTTGATGAATGGCTGATTATGGTATTGAATGATTGTATGTTGAACTAGGGTTCAAGAAAACCCTAGAGAAACCCTAGAAAACCCAAGTTTGGTGAATTTCGCCAAATGGGTTTGATAAAATAATTGAGAAAACTCAAAACAAAAAAGTTGTAGGAAATTGAAAATTCTAGGGGGCAACGCAGACATTTTTTGAAAATAAGGCTCCAAAGGCCTTCGTTTTTATGAAAACCCATGCCTGGACCGCCCAGACATATGTGCACGGCCAGATAGATTCAAGAAAGAAAAAGTATAAGTTAAGTTCAGAACTGAGTGTTTATCAAAACATGAAAGTTGTAGAGTTTTTCAGTATCTAAAACTTTCATGAAGAAAAGTTTTTCAAAATCCAAATATATTTCAAAGTAAAACTGAATCAGTATAGCAAACTCTGATTCAGAATTTTAAAACAGTGCATGCACAGGAAATTCCTGCACATGCACTGACAATTTAACTGTTTTCAGCAAATTTCTACAAAACCAAGACAGTTTTATTTAAAAGCAGTTTAAATAATTAATTAAACTCAGTTTAGTAAGAAATAAATTAATTAAGCAAATTAAGCAAAGTAAGCCAATTGGTAACCTAACATAGTCAAGTAGGTTACCTAATTTTAATTGGGCCTAGTTAATTAAGAACAAAGGTTGTATGTTGGGCTTTGAGTCCAAGATTTATTTAAGGTAACCTTAAAGGATACCACTTTAATTGTTGGGCCTTAGTAGCCCAACAGGCTTTTTAAATTTCACCCAATATGGGCCTATACCTAAGGTTACTTATAGTAACCTAATAGGAAGCCCATACCAAGATCATTGGGCCTTAAGCCCAAAGTTCATTAAGTAGTCAAACAGGATACTGTTTGATTATCATTAGGGCTTGTGCCCTAGGGTTACACTTAGTAACCAACAAATATATTATTAAGCATATGAGGGGGACATATATATAGGGTCACAGAAAAATGTTGGTTAGAGTACCAACATTTAATGAAATAAGTTAAAATAAGATATGATGATTCTTATCTTGCTTCCTTTTTGGAAACAGGAGGTAACCTTTTGAGGTAACTTGTCGGAACGACAATCCCCAGGACCTAGCGTTACCTGTACGTACAACTCCACCTACAGCATAGGCAAATGGTTTTATGACTTGACATGTTTTTAAAGATCATACATTGATATGATAAGTATGATGTATGTTTATTATTATTGTGACATCATGAAGCATGTTCACTAATAATAATTTCTATGGTAAGAAGAAGATTATGTTTTAAGCAAGAACTGTTTTAAGAAAACGTTTTTAAGTATGATGTGTCGTACCGACCTGCTCTAGGTCAGGTTTGGTTCATGGTTTGAGTTGGATTGGGCTGGCCGCTCCAACCACTCCATGACTGCGCGCCACGGTACGTACACTTATAAGGGGCCCAAAACTATGAAAGCATAATGAAAGCATAATTGGTTCATGCATTGCTTTATTAAGTTTGTTTTGCGGGTTCAAGGTTATACTTGCTGAGCGAAAGCTCACAACTTACGTTTGTGCTGTAGGTAAGCTTCCTACTGGCAATTCTTGATGCAAGGTGGTGAGGCTTGGCAGGGCGATCTGTGAAACGTGGGAATGGAGACTGCTACGCTTTTGAATTATATATGTGTATGGTTTGTTTAGTACAAAGTTATTTTATGGTAGGATACTTTTGATAAGTAAATATCAGTTAAGTCCAAGTTATTTTACGTTACGACAGTTTTGAAAAGTAATTACTAAATAAGTATGTTTTTACATTGTAAATATGTAAGTAGTAAAGTTTTTACTCAAGTGGTTTAAAAAAAAAGAAAGAAAAGAAAAAGAAAAAAATATATACGTTATTTCCGCATAAGTAAGCAAGTATGTTAATCTAGTATGTATGACAAATATAGTAACGGCCTACATAAAGACTGGTCGTTACAGTATGTTAAGTTAATATGTAAGATAAGTAACTGTAACGGCCTACGTAAGGGCGAGTCATTACATAGTTGGTTTCAGAGCGGGATCCTGCCTTCCAGTTTCACAGTCTGCCTGCCAGCGCCACCGTCATTGTAAGTAAGAGTTATTTTTTTAGTACATAGATAAGTATTTATTATGTGCTCGTAAATTGATTGATGGGACTCAGCAGACGATATCGCTAACAGGATGGCTTTTCGATATGGAGGTGATTTTTAGGGTATGCCATATCGAAGTCCATCTTCAGGTTTTATTAGCAAGTAGATGTTTGATGGGAGAGGTTAGAGTCTGGTGGATGGTGCAGGGGGATCCGGCTATTCACGGGATACCATGGGCAGATTTTCGTGCCCGTATGATATCACGATATGGACCTCCACCCGGTGAGGGGGCCAATGTGCCGTACCGCGACCCGGCTATTTACGGTGACATGTACAGGAGGCAATATCTCAACTTTGCCGCAGAGTGGCACGCTTACCCGGATGAGACTATAGGCCACTATTGCCGTAGGTTCCGCGAGGCAATGTTGCCTATATCCCTCAGGAGCTTGTTGATCCAGAGTGGCGAGCGTTACAGCTTATCAGGGACGGGCTACCTCTGGAAGTTAAGTTTTATGTCCCCGCTTCGGTTGTGGGAATATCCTTGGAGGACATGATTGATGCTATTATGGAGGCTGAGGTAATAGCATATATGGTACAGGAGGCCGACCTAGTGGATGTTTATCACGTCGATCCAGTCGTCGACGCCGGCATTCCAGAGCTAGTTTTCGAGGGAGTTCTGGTTATGCCCGAGGATCCAATTCCGGCGGTCCCACTTCAGTAGATCCCTCCACAAGAGGCGGAGGCAGGACCGGATGATGATGGTATGGATCCTGCTGAGGCTCCGGATAACCCAGGGGACAACGCCGAAGATCCTCCAGTAGTCTTCATTGAGAGTGATGATGAGGAACAAGAGGTATGGAAAGAATGGGATGAGTTGAGGATATAGAGGAGGAGCTAGACGATCCCGAGGAGCAGGAGGAAGATCCTGAGGAGATTCCATTCGACGAAGAGGATTGGGACGTATTTTCAGACACGACGACCGAGTAGATAGTTTTAGATCTAACTCCGACTTTTTATTCTTTTGACGTTAGTGTTGTATATAGGATAGGAATGATGGTTAAGTGGTAGACACTTCCATCCTATTTTGACTATGTATATAGCAAAAATGATGTATTTTTGAAAATATATAAAACAATATATTTTCATATGAAACAAGTATCATGATGATTATGATGTCATGATGAGAAGTTTCTATGATAAGTATACGATAAGTTTATGATAAGTTTATGATATGATACGTTATGAAGAAATCATGAAGGATTTCTACATAATGTTTTATGATATGATATGCTATGAAGAAATCCCGAAGGATTTCTATATGATATGATTAAGTATGATATGATGATGTGTTTTATAGGAAATGAATGAAAGGAAAGATTTTCGGGGAATAACGAAATCTTTTCTTGAAATTTATTAGGAGTGATAAGATGGTGCGTACGCGAAAACAAGCTAACCAGAACGAGCAAGAGCCAGATCTTGTGAATGTTGTAGCCATGTTGCAACAGCAATTGTTACAACAGCAGCAAGAAATGAATCGGCTACATGAGCAGGTAGCCCAATTGAACCAGATACCCCACGCGAACGAAATTCCACCTCATGATAACCCTGCACCCCCGGTAGTGCCCCAGGTATCGGAGGTTCGTCAGGAGGTTCCGCGGAATTTCGGAGTTCCGTTAGCACCCGTAGGGATGCAAGCGAACCTACCCGTAGTTCAGGAAGATTTACTGTAAGAGTGTTTCAGGCGGATGAAAGCGCCTAAGTTTGAGGGTCTTACAGACCCGATAGAAGCCGATAACTGACTTATGGATATCCAAGTTATATTGGATTTCATGGGACTCACGGAGTAGGAGAGGGTGCTCTGTGCTTCATTTGCACTGAAAAAGGATGCTAGGCATTGGTGGATAACAGTGCAAATACGTAGGAATGTTGCGGCCATGAGTTGGCAGGATTTTGTAGCTGAGTTCAAGGCGATGTACTACAACCGGGAGATCCTTGCCGCACAGCAAGACGAGTTCAATAGCTTAAGGCAAGGATCGATGTCAGTTATGGAAGCTGTTAAGAAGTTTGAACAGCTAGGCCGCCTATGTCCCAAACTCATACCGACCGAAATAGAAAAAGTAAGGCGAATGATGAAGATGTTTAGGACGGATATTGCTAAACAAGTGAGTGCAGGAAGCAGCCCTCCAACCCTAGTGTCTGACTGCATTAGTCAGGCAATTAGGGCTGAGTATTGGATCAATCAAGATAAGGATGCGAGGGCGCAAATTATTAAGGCGAAGAAAGAGGAGAAGGCTACGGAGAAGCAGTTGCAGCCTAGGCAGAACCAGGACACTTATGCAAAGGGCCAGACTAGCAATGCGGCCCAGCATGCTAAGCAGTTCGGAAAGAACAAGAGGAAAGGAAATGCTGCTGGCCAGGGACAGCAAAGGAATTACCCTCAAAAGAGAAGTAACCGAGGGAATGAGGGTACTAATAATAACTATCCAGCGTGCGCTCAATGCGGGAAGAAGCACCTGGGAATATATAGACTGGGGACCAATGCTTGCTACCTTTGTGGTAAAGAAGGTCATTACGCGAGGAATTGCAACCTCAACAATTAGAACCAGAACTCCCAGTACCCGCATAGGAATGCGAGCGGTCAGCTGCATGCGGTGCCAGTTAAGATCGAGGACATCTCAGATGCACCAAGGAGGCTAGAGGCTCCTGGACCCCAAGCTAGGATTTTCTGCCTACACCAAAGGGGATGCCGAGGCCGGAACTTCTCACGTGGTGACAGGTGAGATTTCTATCACCACTACGACGCTATTGCTTTGTTTGATTCTGGTGCCACCCATTCATTTATATCAATGGAGTTTGTCCATAAATTAGGAAGACGCATCGATAGCTTTAAGCAGCCGTTTAGGACGTTCCTTCCGTCAGGAGAGATTTTGCTATCCGATATTTGGATGCCAAGTGTTCCTGTAGTTATTTGCGGTCGAGAGCTTTATGTTGATCTCATCGCAATTAAACTTCAGGATTATGACGTTATTTTAGGAATAGACTTCCTAGGGAAGTACAACGCTAAGATAGATTGTCGAAAGCGTTGTGTTATGTTTGGTTTGCATGATGAGGAGGAATTCAAGTTTTACGGTCAGTCCCGTAACTCCTCAAATAGGTTAGTATCGGCACTGAAGGCGTGGAAAATGTTGGCTAATGGATGCCAAGGATACTTAGCCAACATGGTGGACAAAGAGAAAGAAGTGGAGTTAAAGCCAGAAGATGTTCCCATTATCAGGGAATATGTGGATGTCTTTCCAAAAGAATTGCCCGGACTTCCTCCCGAGCGGGAAATTTCTTTTGAGATAGACTTATTGCCCGGAGTTTCATCGGTATCCAAAGCACCTTATCGTATGGCCCCAGCTGAAATTAGGGAGCTCCAAGTGCAGTTGCAAGAACTGCTGGACAAGGGATTTATCCGCCAGAGCTATTCTCCATGGGGAGCACCAGTATTGTTCATTAAGAGGAAGGATGGATCGTTGCGTAAGTGTATCGATTATCGTGAGTTGAACAAGATCACAATCAAGAACAAGTACCCTCTCCCTAGAATAGATGATCTTTTTGATCAACTTAAGGGAGCAGTGGTGTTTTCAAAGGTCGACTTGCGGTCGGGATACCACCAACTCAAGATTATGGATGGAGACATTTCGAAAACGGCTTTTCGAACGCGCTATGGGCATTACGAGTTCTTGGTTATGCCGTTTGGTTTGACCAATGCTCCAGCTGCATTTGTGGACTTGATGAATAGGGTGTTCAAAGAGTACTTAGATAAGTTTGTCATCATTTTTATCGATGATATTCTGATATACTCAAAGTCCATAAAAGAACACGAGCAGCACCTAAGGATGGTTTTGGAGACGTTAAGACGGAACCAGCTCTATGCCAAGTTCACGAAATGTGAATTTTGGTTGGAAAAAGTTCATTTCTTAGGCCATGTAGTGTTAAACGAAGGGATTTCCGTTGATCCTGCTAAGATAGAGGCGGTTAGTACGTGGCCTAGACCCAAAAACGTTACGGAAATACGGAGCTTTCTTGGATTGGCCGGATACTATCGACGGTTCGTTGAAGGATTCTCCAAGATCGCCGCACCTCTTACCGCCCTTACGCGAAAAGAGAGGAAGTTCAAGTGGACACAGAAGTGTGAGGAGAATTTCCAAGAGCTCAAAAAGAAGCTTACTAGCGCCCCGGTGTTAGTAATTCCTGACGTTGATGCCGGGAATTTTGTGATCTACAGCGATGCTCCTAAAACTGGACTAGGAGCGGTCCTGATGCAGCAAGGAAAGGTGGTCGCCTATGCTTCACGACAATTAAAGGATCACGAAAAGAATTATCCTACGCACGATTTAGAGCTTGCAGCGGTGGTCTTCGCGCTAAAGATCTGGAGACACTACTTGTATGGGAATAGATGTGAGATTTTCACCGATCATCAAAGTCTCAAATACATCTTTACCCAGAAAGAGCTCAATATGAGGCAACGGAGATGACTTGAACTCGTGAAGGACTACGATTGCAAGATCCTTTACTACCCTAGTAAAGCAAATAAAGTAGCGGATGCTCTTAGCAGGAAGTCATCCGGTATGCTGATGTCTTTAGGAACGTTGCCCAAGCCACTTCAGAAGGAGATATGCGATTTCAACGTAGAGATGATCACTGGAAAGTTGTCAGTTTTGACTCTCCAGTCTAATCTCTTAGAGTCCATTAAGGGTCATTAAGGTAAAGATTCTTTTCTGCTAAAGGCGCAAATCTTTGGCGGAAAGAATAAGGAGTTTAGGACCTCTGAGGATGGAGTAGTTTATTTCAAAGAAAGGATCTGCGTTCCTGACTTTGAAATTCTTAAGAAACAAATCATGTCCGAAGCACATGAGACGCCATATTCGGTACATCCTGGAGCTTCCAAGATGTATAAGGACCTTAGAGAAAACTATTGGTGGCCGAATATGAAGAACAAAATCGCTGACTTTGTGTCAAAGTGCCTAACTTGTCAAAAAGTTAAGGCTGAGCATCGACAACCAGGCGGAGAACTTCAAAAGATTGAGCTCCCAGAATGGAAATGGGAACAAACCACTATGGATTTCGTAGTAGGTTTACCCAGGACTGCAAGTGGGAATGATATGATTTGGGTAATTGTGGATAGATTAACCAAATCAGCCCACTTCATTGCGATTAAGGCTACCTTTTCGGTTGAAAAATTGACTGAAATTTTTGTATCCCAGATTGTTAGGCTGCATGGTGTGTCAAGATCCATCATTTCCGATCGGGATGGGCGCTTTACCTCTCGATTCTGGAAAAGTGTTCACACAGCTATGGGATCGAAATTGAAGTTCAGTACGGCATTTCATCCCCAAACGGATGGACAATCAGAACAGACGATCCAGACGCTGGAGGATATGCTAAGGTCATGCATTTTGGATTTCAAAGGAAGTTGGGATCAGAAGCTGCCTTTGATCGAATTTTCTTACAATAATAGTTATCACGCCTCCATTGGAATGGCTCCATTCGAGGCGTTATACAGAAGGAAATGTCGATCTCCCATTCATTGGCAAGATGTTGAACAGAAGCAGCTTCAAACCACGGATTTTATCCGAAAGACTTCAGAGGATATTAAGAAGATTAAACAAAGACTCGATGTAGCTTTTAGTTGTCAGAAAAGCTATGTCGATAGACGTCGAAGGCCCTTAGAATTCCAAGTCGGAGACTATGTTTTCCTCAAGATTGCTCCCATGAAGGGGATTATGAGATTTGGTAAGAAGGGAAAACTTAGTCCTAGATACACAGGGCCATTCGAAATTTTGGAAAAGATTGGCAAAGTATCTTACAAGCTTGCCTTGCCACTAGAATTAGCTTCGGTACACAAGTTTTTCATGTTTCGATGTTAAAGAAGTATGTACCTGACCCTTCCCATGTGCTAAGTCAAGAACCGATTGAGGTTCAATTCGACTTGGCTTACGAAGAGAAACCAATTCAGATTCTAGATCAGGAAGAGAAGGTCTTACGAAATAGGACAATTCTCATGGTTAAAGTATTGTGGCGAAACCACAATGTCGAAGAAGCAACATGGGAATTAGAAGAGGATATGAGAGCGAATTATCCCCACTTGTTCTAATTTTCGAGGACGAAAATTTTTAAGGGGGGAAGATTATGATAACTGACCTTGTTACAAATTATGATTTCTTGTTTCTCAAGGAATCAAAATTTGTATTATGTGTTAGTATATGATTTGCCTGATCAGAATCAGGATTTATATATGATTTTATTCCAGTCAAAGTTTGACCAGAATGATTTGAGCTATTGTAGGAATTTATGATAGTATTCCGGTCAAGGTTTGGCCAGAATGATATAAGATATGATAGAAATTTATGATTTTATGTTAGTCAAAGTTTGACCAGAATGGTCAAAATTTGACCAGAAAAGTCAATGCATGATGGTACTGTTGTATAACAGGCAGTATAGAAATTATACTGCGAAAAACCGTCATTACGGATAGATAAGAAAGTTTAAGGTACGGGATTGTGTTAGAAAAATCAAGCACAATATTTAGGACAATAAGGACTAATGAGCTTTAAGTTCTAAGAAAAACTTAAATGCAGTCTAGTTTTGTGCAGATAAATTTTGGACTGCAGTTTAGTATAACAGTATTGTTTTTATTGAAAACAGTATTTGTTATATATGTATTAGTATGAAAGTAGACTGTTTTTAAAAGTTGGAGCCAAACGGAGCCCTTGGTGTTAGACACCTCATCAAGGGATAATTATGTATTATTTGAATTTTTGAAAAGTTTGGAAAGAATTCAATAACATTCTTGAACCTTTTCTTCCACTAATGGTCGGTCACCTATGGAGGAGTTTTCAGAAAATAAAAGTTTTGAAAGGCTTGGAGAGCAATTTGAGGAATAAAAATAAATCAAGAAATAAAATTTATTTGACATTTTATTTGAAAAATCCACCCAAACTCTTGCCATTTCTCTCCTTATTTCTCTGCCAATAGCCGAACCTTAAGTCAGCCAAAAACCCTAAAGTGTGGTCGGATTCTAGTGAGGGAAAGTTAGAAAAACAGTTTTCGAAACTCAAAGCCCAAGATTTTCTCTTCGGTGTGGAGGTAATCTCTCAACCTCCTAAACCTCTAAATTCTGTTATTTTCAGCTCTTTACAGTGTATTTCCAGCTTATTTGTAAGAGCTTAAGCTCATTCATTTATGTCCTTATTTTGGTTAATTTGCTTAGTATGTGCTTGATTTAGGTTTTAACATGTTTATGTTTCAATTTGGTGCATGTTTGTGAATGCATGCTCTAGAAATTAGGTAGATGATGTGTGTGACCGTTAGGTGTTTGATATATGTCCCCATGTGCTTAATCTATTGATGAATGGCTGATTATGGTATTGAATGATTGTTTGTTGAACTAGGGTTCAAGAAAACCCTAGAAAATCCAAGTTTGGTGAATTTCGCCAATGGGTTTGATAAAATAATTGAATGTATGAGATTGAATGAACGGGTATGAGGACGTTAGATTACGTGCTGCATGCTTGATGTAGGCTCATGGTTGCGACCGTTTGAGGTAGGGTGTGCGTAATTTTACGTGAGAGCGAACCGAAACCAAAAACTGCCAGTTCGGGTGAAAACTGGACAGTGAATTGGAAACGGTCTTTTGAGGCCTTTAGAGGCCGAATTTGAGAAAACTCAAAACAGAAAAGTTGTAGAAAATTGAAAATTCTAGGGGGCAACGTGGACATTTTTTGAAAATAAGGCTCTAAAGGCCTTCGTTTTTATGAAAACCCGTGCCTAGAACGCCCAGACATATGTGCACGGCCAGACAGATTCAAGAAGGAAAAAGTATAAGTTAAGTTCAGAACTGGGTTTTTGTCAAAACATGAAAGTTGTAGATTTTTTCAGTATATAAAACTTTTGTGAAGAAAAGTTTTTCAAAATCTAAACATATTTCAAAGTAAAACTGAATCAGTATAGCAAACTCTGATTCAGAATTTTAAAACAGTGCATGCACTGGAAATTCCTGCACATGCACTGACAATTTAACTGTTTTCAGCAAATTTCTATAAAACCAAGACAGTTTTATTTAAAAGCAGTTTTAAATAATTAATTAAACTCAGTTTAGTAAGAAATGAATTAATTAAGCAAATTAAGCAAAGTAAGCCAATTGGTAACCTAACATAGTCAAGTAGGTTACCTAATTAATTGGGCCTAGTTAATTAAGAACAAAGGTTGTATGTTGGGCTTTGAGTCCAAGATTTATTTAAGGTAACCTTAAAGGATACCACTTTCATTACTGGGCCTTAGTAGCTCAATCATACAATCAACAAATGAAAGTAAATAGGACACAACTTATTAAACATGAATAACATCCTCTTATTAATATCAAAATGTCATATTTACAGAAAATCCCTAATATTGATTTTCTATCCTTAGGGCACATTTAGATCCCAACAATCTCCCACTTGCCCTAAACGAGTAAATGTAACATATTACGCATTCCCATGCCTTCGACGTGTTATTCGAATCTTATGGCCACCAAAGTCTTCGTGAACGGGTCAGCAAGATTGTCCTCTAATGCGATTTTGTAAACTGTCATATTTCCACTATCAACAAAGCCTCTGATGATGTGATATTTTCTGTCAATGTGCTTACTCCTCTTATGATGCCTAGGATCTTTGGTATTAGCTACTGCTGCACTGTTATCAGAGTAAAGCACCATAGCTTTATCCATACCAGGAACGACCTCAAGGTCACTAAGGAACCTGCGGAGCCATACCGCTTCCTTTGATGCCTCACTGGCTGCCACATACTCGGCTTCTATAGTCGAGTCAGCAATGCAAGATTGCTTAATACTCCTCCACACAACGGCACCACCTCCAAGGGTAAAGACAGATCCTGAAGTCGATTTTCTCGAATCCTGATCTGATTGAAAATCAGAATCTATGTATCCTATAGGAACAAGGTCCTGACCAGAATACACTAGCATATAATCCTTTGTTCTCCGTAGATACTTGATTATATGCTCGACCGCAACCCAATGGTTCGGTCCTGGATTCGACTTATATCGACTTACCATACCAACCGCAAAACAAATGTCAGGTCTTGTGCATAACATAGCGTACATAAGACTACCTACTGCAGATGCATAAGGTACATTTTTCATATGCTCCCTTTCTTCCGATGTCTTAGGACAGTCATCTCTAGAAAGCTTGATTCCAACCCTGAAAGGTTGGGCACCTTTCTTGGAATCTTTCATAGAAAACTTTTCAAGTACTTTATCAATGTATGAAGCTTGGGAGAGTGTTATCGTTTTGTTCTTTCTATCTCTAAAGAGTTGAATTCCAAGAATATAACTAGCTTCTCCTAAGTCCTTCATGTCAAACTGTTTGGCTAACCAAACTTTGACAGATGATAACATTGCCACATCATTTCTAATAAGCAATATATCATCCACATAAAGTACTAAGAAAACCAGCTTCTCGTTCTTGATACATTTATAAACACATGATTCATTAATGTTTTGTTCAAATCCATAGGTTTTGATTGCTTGATCAAACCTAATATTCCAATAACGAGATGCTTGCTCTAATCCATAAATGGATTTAAGCAACTTGCACACCTTGTCTTCTTGGCCCTTTGCCTTGAACCCGTCTGATTGTATCATTTAGATATCTTCCTCAAGAGAGCCATTCAAGAAAGCTGTCTTGACATCCATTTGCCAGATCTCATAATCGAGAGCAGCCGCAATGGATAAAAGAATACGGATTGACTTGAGCATTGCTACAGGTGAGAAGGTTTCTTCATAATCGATTCCTTCTTTCTGCGTATAGCCCTTTGCTACAAGTCTTGCCTTGAAAGTTTCTACTTTCCCATCCACACCTTTTTTTCTCTTGTATACCCACTCACACCCAATCGGTTTTATGCCTTGGGGTAAGTCTACAAGTTTCCAGACCCCATTGGAATCCATAGATTCCATCTCGGTTTTCATAGCCTTTTGCCAAAGACTAGAATCAACATCCTCCATAGCTTCTTTGTACGTAGCCGGATCATCAACATGTTCTATGGATTCTGCTTTAAAAACTTCACCATTGAACATGTACCTTTCAGGTTCCCTGATAATCCTCCCACTACGTCGAAGCTCCTGTGGTTGTTGATTCTCGAATGGTTTTTCCATAGGGTTTTCTGTGACTTTAGGAATATCCAAATCCGAAGTCATCTCCTCAAGCACTACTTTGCTACGAGGTTTAAAGTCTTCCACATAACTTTCCTCCAGGAATGTTGCATGTGTAGAAACAAAGACTTTATTTTCCTTCGGGTTATAGAATAGACTACCTTTTGTCCCTTTTGGATAGCCAACAAACAAGCATACTTCTAATCGTGACTCCAATTTCTTCGCTTCCTTATCCAGGACGTGTGCCAGACAACCCCAAATTCGAATATGATTCAAATTAGGTTTTCTACTCGTCCATAACTCATAAGGAGTTTTAGGAACCGATTTGGAGGGAACGTTATTCAGAAAATAGCACGCAGTTTGTATGGCGTGCCCCAAAAATGACAAAGGTAATGTGGAATAACTCATCATAGATCGGACCATATCCAATAAGGTCTTATTTCTTCTCTCAGCTACACCATTCTGTTGAGGAGTACCAGGTGTAATTAACTGGGATTGTATCCCATTCTCTATCAAATATCCTAAGAACTCATCCGATAGGTATTCCCCACCTCGATCCGATCGAAGTGCCTTAATGGACTTTCCTAATTGTTTTTCTTCAGCCCGAAATTCTTTGAACTTGTCCAAGGCTTCGCTTTTGCGGGTCATCAAATAGACATATCCATACCTTGAGTAATCATCAATAAAAGTGATATAATACTCATACCTACCACGTGCTTTTATGTTCATGGACCACAAACATCCGTATGCACAAGTTCTAAAAGTTCCTCGACACGACTATTGATAACTCTATGAAATAGAGTTATTTAACATACTTTTAAGCTTGTTAATTATTGTCATTTCAAGATAATATGCCTTAGTTTTAAGTATTTTATATAATATTAGTTAACTTGTTTTAGTTAAAGAATAGGTTTAAATAATTAGTTAATTTTAGTTTTTGGAATAGTTATTGTATTTAATTTTGATTTTTGGCTTCTTGTTTTGTTTCAGTGGACTTACGGTGTCAATGGAGTGAAGACCCAGTGGATTAGAAGACTTATCATGGTTTGTAGCTGAAAACCGTAACTTTACTGCAAGCAATGCTACAGCATGGACACAGCAAAGTGATCTAGTGCAGAATTGGAATAAGAGCATGTGGACCCAATCTTACTTTACAGCTGGCAAAGATTCATTTATTCATTTAATTGTGCATGACAGCTGTGGGGAAAAAGTTACCAAACTTAGCAACCAAAAGGGGCACGTGGAGCTAGGGCATCTTTAGGCTTTGGAGATAAAAAGGAAAGTAAACAATTTTCTGAAGGAGGCAGCCGTTTCTGGGCAAGAAAAAAAAGAGGAGAGAGCGGAAAACAGAGAATTGGGAGAGAGAAAGAGGAAGACGAAGAAAAGGGAGAGAGGACGAAAAAGTGGGAGACAACGGAAATATCAGAGAAAGAGATTTGTTCTGTGCTGAAGATCTCTCAAATTTTTCAGTTCCTTCTAAACCTTTTCTTAATCTTTTGATTTTCTTTCATTGAATTGATGAATATGTGGAGTGAGATTTATATTTGTAAATTCTTTAATTTGAACATGAACTAAATCCTCTAGCTAGGATTATTGATGGAACCAAGGTTGCAATGAAGATTTAGATGTTGAGTTAATTGTGTAGTGAAGTTTATTCGGATTATTCAAGCGTTTCGTTATTGTTTAATTTTGTTGATTGACTGGCCATCAATTGATAGAATATACAAACTAAAATTAATTCTGGGAAGGTTAATTTGGTTGGATTTAACTTGGATAATATAAGTGAACGGTATAGGAATATATTGTTTTCTTGTACAACATGTTAAAATTGACGCTTAATGTTATGTTTGGAAAAACTGAAATGCATAGGGATATGTTACTTTTGGTTTGAAGAACTGGAAGCACAACATCTTTCGGAAGAGGATAGTGCAGAATTTTAGTTCACTGGATAACTTTGCTGCAGCATTTCCTATAGCATTTGTAGTCAGATTTGCAACTAAGGGGAAATCTATAATTCTAGCTATCACCTATCATTAATTCACAACCTAAGCCTTTGTTATTATCACATTTAATCTTTTGTTTGCATTTTAAACTATACCCATTCATTTATATTCAGTTTTTGTAATTTTATTATTCAAATCAATTCCCAATTGTTTTAAACCGATTGTTTTCTATAATCAATTTTGATAATTCAATCCCTGTGGATACGATACTCTACTCACTATTATATTACTTGTTCGATTACGTACACTTGCGTAGTATTTTCGCATACATATTTTTGGCGAACAAGTTTTTGGCGCCGTTGCCGGGGATTGGTATTATTGAAAACTGCTATTATAGAAACCAATTATTTTACTTTTATTTTGCTATTCTTTATTTAGTTAAACTCTGATTTTTGTCTTTGCAGGTGTGGTTTTCTTGTATGAACAGGCCGAGGGACGCAGATTTAGTTCCCCTTGATCCAGAAATTGAAAGAACTTTCAGAGCAAGAAGAAGAGAACAATTAGGTGCTGCTAGAATGGAAGGAATGGCTGAAGGTGTAGTAGAAAATAACGTTGCCAACAATGCTGCAGCAATCGCAGATGACAGAGACAGAGCAATAAGGGATTATGTGGTCCCTATGTTGCACGGGTTACATCCTAGCATTGTTCGACCAGAAATTCAAGCCCAACATTTTGAGTTGAAGCCGGTGATGTTTCAGATGCTCCAAACAGTGGGTCAATTCAGCGGGATGCCTACTGAAGATCCTCATTTGCACTTGAGATTGTTTATGGAAGTGAGTGATTCTTTCAAGCTTCATGGTGTAACTGAAGAAGCGCTTCGACTCAAGTTATTCCCTTATTCTCTACGAGACAGAGCTAGAGCCTGGTTGAACTCTTTATCACCAGATTCAGTAGCAACATGGAATGATTTGGCTGAGAAATTTTTGGTGAAGTATTTTCCTCCGAACAAAAATGCGAAACTACGGAATGACATCACATCGTTTCAGCAAGTAGATGGAGAGGCTCTCTATGAAGCATGGGAGCGTTTTAAAGAGTTGCTTAGAAAATGCCCATACCACGGACTTCCCCATTGGATTCAAATGGAGACTTTTTATAATGGTCTTAATGCTCAAACTCGGAGTATGGTAGATGCGTCTGCCAATGGAGCCCTTTTGATGAAGTCTTACAATGAAGCTTACGAGATTTTGGAGGAATGTCTAACAACAACTACCAGTGGCCTACCGAGAGAGTTTCTACGGGAAGGCGTGTAGCGGGAGTTCATGAGGTAGATGCCGTTACAGCTTTGACAGCTCAAGTTTCTTCATTGTCCAACATATTGAAGTCCATGAATATGGCAGCAGGGGCAAATTCGGTGCAGGCAATGGAAGTTGTTGTGTTTATTTGGTGAAGGTCATTCATTTGAGAATTGCCCAGCTAACCCAGCTTCAATTTGTTATGTGAATAATTTCAACAGGAAGAACAATACATATTCCAACACTTACAACCCAGGGTGGAGGCAGCATTCGAATTTTCTTGGGGTGATCAGGGAGCTAGTCTTCAGCAGGCTGAATAAACCGACACACCCACCAGGTTTTCAACAGCAGCAACAAAGACATCCGTTCATGAACAACCGAATCCTATTGAGGCGCTACTCAAGGAATACATGGTGAAGAATGATGCGATCATTCAGAATCAATCAGTCATTATTCAGAGTCAAGCTGCATCGCTGAGGATTTGGAGAATCAGGTGGGGCAGCTAGCTAATGCTTGAACAATAGGCCCGAGTATCGCTTCCTAGCGATACGGAGAACCCAGAAGAGATGGCAATGAGCATTGCAAGGCAATTACACTTCGGAATGCAGACAAGTTGATCAACCAATCCGAC
>CM046372.1:6702640-6751696 GCA_025413025.1 Ficus hispida | reverse complement strand
CTAAAATACAACTCAAAGGATTATTTCAGATAATCCGAGTTTTTTAGGCCCAACTAGTCATTTTCACTATTATATTGGGTTCTGTTGGATAACCCTTGGGCTTAGGGCCCAAACCAATAACGCGGTACCTTTCCCGGTTATGGTTCATTTAACTCGATTTAAGTTCTTTCTTTATTTCGGAAAAACTTAGAGTTTTAAGATCATTTTATTAAAACTCAGAATTTGATGAGTGGGTCTTTGTAAAAATCATTAAAAACATAAACTGCCTTTGGAACAGTTTGTCACTGAGAATTAGTCAGTGGATGTGCAGAAATGCCCTTTTCCTGCACTGTTTTAGACATCCCTGTGCAGGAATTTCTTGTTCACTGCACAGTTTTAAAATCCAATTTTCTATTTAAAAATCAAAGCCGAATTTGAAAAAGTTTTCTTAATGAAAGTTTTAAAGCATTCAAAATCCTAAAATTTTCGTTTTGAACTCGAGACCCAAATCGGTCTCTAACCCACTCCTTTAACCTGTTAAACTCACCTGGCCGTGCATAGGGTCTGGGCACGGTCAGGCTCGGGTTTTCACAAAAACGAAGGCCTTTGGAGCCTTATTTTTGAAAACTGTCCATGCTACCGACTAGGAAAAATCCTACTCTACAACTTTCATGTTTTACGTTTTTCCAAAATCAGCCTCTAAGGGCCTCAAATTTTGGTTTCCAGAAAACTGGGCAGATCTAACCCGAATTGGTAGTTTTTGTTCATTTCTTGGTTTCTCGTCCTAATTCGTGCACACTACCTCAACCGAACTCAGCGGGAGCCTAGAATCAACATACAACGCTTTTCTAACGTCCCATTTTGACTCACATGAAGCTCAAACCCGTCCATGCAAGTCAACAATCAAACGGCCATTTTAAGGGTTAGGGTTTTGCTTGTTTCTAGCTTTCTACCAACATAGCATACACATTTCCATCTAACACCCTAACATGCCATTTAAATGTTGTTGGGCAGATTTGGGGAAACATACAACCCTTAATTAATCTAGCATACAATCATACTCATAAGCACATATAATTGCACAATTAAGCATGAAACAAAACACAACTTAAAACACTAAATCAACCACCCTAACTAATCAAGCACACATGCACTTAACAAAAATTCTGACCTAGAGCAGAATTTAAATTGAGCTTAGGCTCATTACAAATTAGTTTGTAATACATTTAAATCTCTAATCTAGAACTTGAATTAAGAGATTTAAGGGCCAAGAGAAATTTTTACCTTGCTTAGTCCAATGTGGGTTTGGTTTGGCTCAATTTCTCTCTTCCTTTCCCCTTGGTGCAGCCGGCCCTTAGCTCCTCCAATGAGCCTGAAATTTTCCAGCCACCTAGGGAGGACTCCTACCAATGCTCCGGTCACTTCACACCACAACTCAGCCACCTCCCTTCTTAGTTTCCCTTCAATTTTCCTTCCCCCCTGCTGCTGCCACAGAACCGGCCAGCAATGGCCAAACTTGGTTCCAAAATTTTTCTAGCTTCTTGGCTTGCTTCCTAGTGAATACCTAACACTCCTAAGACTAATTCCTTGATTTTCCAAGCTTTTTCTTTCTCTTTGGCAGCTCACTCAAGTTCGGATTTTAGAGGGAAAATTTGACCAAAGTTTGCCTAAGTTTTCTAATTTTTGTGAATAGGATGCACTCCTATTTATAGGCATTTTTGAACTTTCCAAAATTGCAAAATAGTCCTTCAAAGTTCACCAAATTGCACATAAGGGGGGTGAGGTGGCCGGCCATGGTTGTTCTAGAACCATCCTAATTCTTTCCAATTTTTCACTAAATCCATATAATGATGTCATAATCCAAAAGTAATGTGACATCACCATTAAGGCCTTATTTGGCCTAATTCATGAATAAACAGTATCTTTTAATGCTAAACAGATATAATTGATACTGTGGTCTTTGATTTATAGTACCGATTAATAAAATGCAGTCCAAAATTTATCTGTCGAATAATGGACTATACGAAAAGTTCTCTTTTCGTTTCGAGCCTTTTGGTCTTTAATCTCCTACTTAGTGTGCTTGATTTTTCTATGGTGGTTTTGAATCTAACTTAAACCATTTTATCTGAAAAATTTGGTTTTCCGCAGTATACTTCATATACTGCTCACCATTTTTCGATATCGTCAAAGAATTGATCTTTCTAGTCAATTTTTGACTTTCGTGGGTCAATGTTGCTTATCCTGTCAACATGGACTCTCTTGGTCAACTTGACGGTTTCTGGTCAAACTTTGACTTTCTGGTCAAACTTTGACTCTCGGGTCAAACTTTGACTTTTGTAAAAATCATAGCGTTTTTATACCTTTTTCCTCAAAAGGTCGTATGCTCAACTAAGCAATCATTTTTGAGTCTTATAAAAGCATAAGAGCTCATAATTCTGAATAAAAACCCTAAACCGGGCTTTTCATAATTACCTTCATGGTACAGTTTAAATTTCTATACAAGAAATTGTAACATAGAAAAATTCTAGTCATTACAACATTTATGCACATACACTGACTAATTCACAGTAAGAAACTGTTCCAAAGACAGTTTCTATTTTTAATGGTTTTTACAAGGATCCACTCATAAGGGTTCAAGTTTTATAAAGATTTTAAGGAAAAGTGAATTTAAAACCCTAAGTTTTCTAAAGTTAAGAAAAAGGGTTTTTAAACCAAGTTGAATGAGCAATAACCGGGAAAATACCGAGTTATTGGTTTGGGCCCAAAGCCCAAGGGTTATCCAACGTAACCCAATAGAACGATAAGTATGATTAGTTGGGCCTAAAAACCGGGGTTACTCAAGAGTAACCTAATATGATGAATTTTTAAGAAAAGCTTAGGCCCAAGGTTAGGTTTAATAACCTAACATAATTATGGAAGGCTTGAGTAGCCAAGGTTACTTCTAGTGACCGATCAAAGTACGTTATAAACCCTAAACCATAGGGTTATCCGTGATACTGAGAAAGTATCCGGCATTGTTTAAGGAGGGGGGCATATAACCACAACTAGGTATGAATGTTGGTTTGATTACCAACATTCTGTAAGAACAGAATTCTTACCATATGTCCTTTGATATAGCAGGAGAGAACCTGCTGAGGTATCCTGACCTGGATCAACACATCATTGGACATAGTGAACAAGGTAAGTACAACTCCGCCTATAGCATAGGCTTTTGTTGTATACTTGCCCAAGTATGTTTGATGTATATGATGTGATGAGGTTATGTTCATGATATGATTATGTTAAGTTCATGATTATGAGATTAAGGTATGATGTTAAGATATGAGCATGATTTATGAATAGTGACATCACGAAGCATGTTCACTAATAAGATCAAGTATGAGTTCATGAAAAACAAGTATGATGGCAAGCAAGCTTGCCTGTGTCGTACTGACCCGCGTTAGGTCGGGTTAGACTGTGGTCTGAGTTGGAAATGGACTGGCCGCCCCAACCAAATCATAGTTGCGTGCCCGGTACGTACATTCATGATAAGGGGCCCATAAGTAAGATAAGTTAAGAATGAATAAGATGGCATAATAAGAGTATAATCGGTTCATGCATATATTATGCGATGTCATGTATGTTATGATAAGTTCAGTATGATATGTATGCTATGAGAAGTTAAGTATGATATGTATGCTATGATGAATTAAGTATGATATGTATGATGTGTTATGTTATGTAAGGTTATAATGATTTATGTTTATGTTTAATTGTTGCGGTTATGTATGTTGTACTTGCTGACTATTATGCATTACGTTTATCCGCACCGTATAAAAAAAAAATTTCCGTTGTTTACGCTAATTAAGTAAGTACGTATGTATGTATGTATGGTAACGGCCTGTGCTATGCGGGTCGTTACATGGTGAAGCTATAAGGAATTTTTGACATGATATTACAAGACGTTTGTGGAGGACTTTGTAATAAAAGATAGTGTGTGGACACGGCCTCAAAAAGTTATTGACAACTATCCTAATATAGAAGAAGAGGATTAGATGAAACTCGTTTAGTATAGAACATCCTCATAATTCCAACAACTTTCGGATCATGAAAGCGAAATAAGGACCAATAACGAATACACATCGAAAAGAGGCCGAAACGGATATAGAAAGCTTGATCAGAAAAAGGTATGTTAATAAATTTTGTTGTAATAAATCGTAGGAAAATTATTTATGTATATTAACGATGTTAAATTACAGTTTAAGGAGACTGGGAAATGGGAAAAAAGAGATGTGTTGTGGTTAGATTCACGGACAGGCAGAGATGGAGAGTTGAAGGATCCATCATGTCGAAAAGTTGGCGAGTTAATAGTAAGTTTACTGTCAATGAGAAGTGAAATATAAGAATTAAAGGCGTGGTGCATGGTCTATGTGTGAAGAAAGATATGGAGCCATCGTTTGACCAAGAGAATGTGCCAACTATTGACCAACACAATTGCTTTAAAAGTAGTTGCTCTCTCCAAGAAAAACAACATGGAATGTTTGATCCGTCAACCATGCCGGTCGACAATCAGGAGTGTAAGCTCTACATTGTCGATGAACTTCATGGTGGACAGTTGCTTGTTGCTTTGGAAGAGTATGGTTGGAGAGCATTCCCACCGATACAGTCCATGGGATTCCACTGGGTGAAGGGAACGTGTGAGTGCCAATCAATGTGCCAAAATTAAAAAATATAGCATTACCTACTCCGATGTATGAGGCAACAACTGTGGAGGAGGCTGTTAATGGGTTTGTAGCTTGGCCTAAAACATTAATTGAGCTCGACACGATTATGAACAAGGCGAGTTGAGGGCCTTGTCACGTTCTTGACCAAGCAGCTGAGGCAAACAAATGCTAAAAAAAGCTAGGAAAAAAACCGATCAACTCTCAAACTGAGGTATAACAAGATACGTAACAACAAAAACCTTTGTTCGACTTCAATAAAATGAACATGGAGATGAGGCCTTTGGCTTATTATGTACATAGTTCTATGCATGAAGGTAATCAGATAGAGGTCCCAATACTATACACGATCAGTGGTACTAACGTGCCTGTATTTCTGAACTTTGATGATATTTATGAGTTCATCACTTTTCAAGAAATCAGTGCGAATTGTATATTAGTATACCTCAGGTATGTCATTCTATCTCTAAATTTTATTTTTATTATCTGTAAGTTTTTCTATATGTCGTCCAGAGTAACAATTTTGATATACTTTTGCAGATATTTGGAGGAACTATGTAGGATTGACGGGCGAGCTGAGAAGTTTATGTTTGTGTCTCCAACCTTGATCTCACTGGTTAGAGTAGATACTCCAGATGCTAGCCTGAGAGAGTGAGCCGATGCTCTTGTCGCCATTTTGCGTGATGCACCAAAAGGATGACTTTATCTTGTGCCACATAACAGAGGGAGACATTAGGTCTTGGGAGTTATTGATCCATGGAAGGACCTAGTCCTTTATTTTGATGCTCTTCGACACAAGAAACATGATGGTTTTACTAATCTAATAAATATGTATGTCAATTTTCATATGTTAATTTTTGATTTAATCTTAATTATATGTATCTTAATTATTTTGAAATTTGGAAACTTGCTATGGCACTAACTGTAACGACCCGCCCTTACGTATGCCGTTACAGTTACTTATCTTACATATTAACTTAACATACTGTAACGACCAGTCCTTATGTAGGCCGTTACCATATTTATCATACATACTAGATTAACATACTTACTTACTTATGCGGAAATAATGTACATATTTTTTTTTCTTTTTCTTTTCTTTTTTTTTTTAAAACCACTTGAGTAAAAACTTTACTACTTACATATTTACAATGTAAAAACATACTTATTTAGTAATTACTTTTCAAAACTGTCGTAACGTAAAATAACTTGGACTTAACTGATATTTACTTATCAAAAGTATCGTACCATAAAATAACTTTGTACTAAACAAACCATACACATATATAATTCAAAACGCGTAGCAGTCTCCATTCCCACTTTCACATATCACCCTGCCAAGCCTCACCACCTTGCATCAAGAATTGCCAGTAGGAAGCTTACCTACAGCATAAATTTAACGACCCGCCTAGCACAGGCCGTTACCATACATACATACATACATACTTACGTACTTATACGTAAAACAGCGGAATATATATATTTTTTTTATAAGCCGTATAAATATATATACGCACCTACGTAAATAATTATACTGAATAATTAAAACGTTGTGTAGGTATAAATAAAGCTTGTAAAATATTAACATAATAAACAAAACGTGTGGCGGCATTATTCCCACATTTCACAGTCCAGCACACCTCGCCTTCCATCTTGTATCATTGATTACTGGCAGGTTGCTTACCTACAGCATAGACGTAAGACAGTGAGCGAAAGCTCAGCAAGTACAACTACTAATACCGCAATATTAAAAACACAGCATAATCTAACCTAATATAACATTGGGTAACATAACATGGCATACCATTTCACAACCTTTCTTAATCATAACATGGCATAACATTTCATAACCTTTCTTAATCATAACATGGCATAACATTTCATAACATAACTTGACATATCGTATGCATGATCCGTTTATGCTTCTTTATGCTCTCTTATCTCTTCATAACTTTCTTAACTTAACTTTACTTTTGGGCCCCTTAACATGAGTGTTCGTACCGGGCGCGCTCTATGGACTTACTCTTGCCATAGCTCAACCCGACCTGACGCGGGTCGGTACGACACAGGCAATTGCTTGCCATCATAACTTAATCTTTTATTTGTTAATTAGTGAACATGCATCGTGATGTTTCACTCAATTAATCTTAACATAACTTAACCCTAATCATGCTTCTATAGACCATAGCATACAAAACATACGTTCATAACATAGAATCATAGCATTCCTAGGCTAATCTATAACACTGAGCATGTAACATATAGCATTCATAACTAGCAATCATACTTAGGCAAGTATTCACAACAAGCCTATGCTGTAGGCGGAGTTGTACTTACTTTGTTCGTGAATCCGGTGTCCAATCGTGGAGTTAGGTTCCGCTGGGACACCTCGTCGTACAACGTTCTGAAATTAAATAAAAGTAAGGGTTAGAACTGTTGGTAGTATAACCAACATTCTTTTATAACCTTAGTTATAAGCCCTTACTTATTTTCACGTTATCCTAACTGGTTACTTTGGTAACCCTATTCGGGTAGTTTTTAACTTTGGTTTTAAAATCTTATTTTTGGGAAATGAAAACCTTAATTTTTTGTATTTAAACTCTTTTGTTTAATTTTAAGGATTGAAAATCTTAAAACGAGACTTATAAATTTATTGACTATTGGAAAATGCCTTTGGAACAGTTTCTCAATGTCCATTTGCAGTGAAACTGCAAAAATATGCATTTTCTGTGTCAACTTTGTAAATCCTGTACAGGATTTCCATAATTCCTGTACAGTTCTCCGAAATTCATTTTCATCTTAAAATCCAGACTGAATCTGTAAAACTTGTCTTCATGAAAGTTGTAAACATTTAAAAACTCTACAACTTTTATGTTTTGGGTAAAACCCAGTTCTGGCGTTTTCGTGGTCAAAACCCCTGAGGAACTTGTCCTGGCCGTGCTCGGGTCCTGGACACCTTAGGCACGGGTTTTGGTAAAAACCGAGGCCATTGGAGCCTCATTTTACAAAACTGTCCGCGTTGTCCTCTAGGAAAAACTCTACTTAAAAACTTTCATGTTTTGAGTTTCCCCTGATTCGGCCTCTAAAGGCCTCATAAACTGTTTTTCCCGAAACTGGTCAGTTCCCACCCGAGTTGACAGTTTTCGGTTTAAAATTTCGTGTTCGTCCTAAAACGTCCACCCTACCTCAACCGAACTCATCGGGAGCCTAAATCAGACATGCATAACGTTTCTAACGTTCAAATTTCAACATGCAAGCCAAATTGAACGTAAATCATAATCCTACAAAACCCTAAGCATTCAATCAAACACTTATCATGCACAATATGCACATAAATGAACCACCAAACCCTAAGCTTAAACAAATCAAGCACATGCACATAATTTACCAACTAGAGCAGAATTTAAAAGTGGGCTTAAACCCTTACAAACCATAGCTTAAATACATTTAAATTTCTCCACACGAAATTTAAATGAAAGCTTGAATCGGTTAGGATTTTACCTTGCTCGGTTAGGCTCGGTGAGCTAAAATTTCGGCTTCCTTCCTCCGTCTCAAATCACCGGCTGATTTGGTGATTGGCAAGTGCAAACTTGCTGCCTTTCTTGCCTTAAGTTCAGCCACCAAAAGACACAAAGTTGGCTGCCTCTAACACCAAAATCCGGCTGCCTCCTAGCTTGGTTCCTCCCCCCCTAGAACCGGCCTTGCTAGGGAAATGGGTTCTAAAATTTTTCCCAACGTTTTGGCTTGGTTCCCACCTTGAATCCGACCACTCTAAGCCCTACACACTCTTAGTTTTGCAAATTTTTCTTTCCTTTCTCTTCTCCCTTAAGTCCGGATTTTTGTGAAGAAAAAATGCAAGAGTTTGGCTAAGTTTTCTCTTTAATTGTGAACAACGGCCACCCCTATTTATAGAGGTTGGAAACTTCTCATAATTGCACATTTTAGTCCTCAAAAAATCAGAAAATTGGACATTTAGGGGGGCATGTGGCCGGCCATGGCTAAGGTGGATGCCAACTATTTTTTTCCAATTTTTCCTTAAATCACTTAATGATGTCAAAATAAAAAAGGTAATGAGGTAAGCCAAAGCTTAAGCTTGTTTGGCTCTTTTGCTAATAAGCAGTCCATATTTAAGTCATCACAGGTATTTTCAATACTGGTTACACTTATGCACAGTATTGGTTTACCGAACTGCAGTCCAAAATTCATCCGCGTAATACTGGACGGTATGAAATTTTTCTTAGTTCGTCAAACTCTTTTGCCCTAAGCTTCAACTTAATGTGCTTGATTTTCTAAGGTGGTTCTCATGTCTTAAACATAACTTTTTATCTGCAAAAAGGCACGGGTTTACCCGGTGCAATTTATACAGATCAATATCTAAACATAAAGTCATTTCTTAAACTTTTCGGGTCAACCATCGACGTTCTTGTCAATTAGGGACCTTCTTGTCAAGTTTTGACTTTCATGGTCAACAGTTGACTTTTGGTCAACCGCGACGGTTTTGGTCAAACTTTGACTTTTTGTAAAATTTCACGATTTTGTTCCTTATCACCTAAAAGGTCGTTTTCTTAAATACATAACCATTTTTGAGTCTTATAAAGTCATAAAACTCACAAAACATAATTAAAAACCCTTAACTGGGCTTTTTTTTTTTTTTTTTTTCATAAATACCTTTACGGTTCAATGTAAATCTATACATAGAATCGTTCAGACATAAGAAAATCAGGTATTACAATCTACCCTCCTTAAAGATTTTCGTCCTCGAAAATTAGAACAAGCCGGGGTAGTTCTTTCTCATTTCATTTTCTAATTCCCAAGTGGCTTCTTCTACTTGATGGTTTCGCCATAAAACCTTTACCATGGGAATTGTCTTATTTCTTAGAACCTTCTCTTCTCGATCTAAGATTTGTACCGGCTTCTCTTCATAGGTCAAGTCTGTTTGAACCTCTACCGGTTCTTGACTGAGAATATGCGAAGGATCTGGTACATACTTCTTGAGCATTGATACATGGAAGACGTTATGCATGGATGCTAATTCCGGCGGTAGGGCAAGCTTGTATGCTACTTTTCCAATCCTCTCTAGGATTTCAAAAGGTCCGGTATACCTTGGACTAAGCTTCCCTTTCTTTCCGAATCTCATTACACCTTTCATCGGAGCTATCTTGATGAAAACCGCATCTCCGATCTGAAATTCCAAAGGCCTTCTTCGTTTATCCGCATAGCTTTTCTGACGACTGAAAGCTATGTCAAGCCTTTGTTTAATCTTCTTAATATCGTCAGAAGTCTTTCTGATGAAGTCCGTGGTCTGAAGCTGCTTCTGTCCAACTTCTTGCCAGTGAATAGGGGATCGACATTTTCTTCCGTACAGTGCTTCGAATGGAGCCATACCAATCGAAGCATGATAACTATTGTTGTAGGAAAATTCGATCAAAGACAGCTTCTGATCCCAGTTTCCTTGAAAATCTAGCACGCAGGATCTCATCATATCTTCTAATGTCTGGATGGTCCGTTCTGACTGACCGTCGGTTTGGGGTGAAAAGCCGTACTGAACTTCAGTTTCGACCCCATAGCATTGTGTACGCTTGTCCAAAATCGGGAAGTGAAACGTCCGTCTCTATCCGAGATGATCGATTTTGGTACACCATGCAGTCGCACGACCTGGGATACATAGACTTCGGCCAACTTCTCCACTGAATAAGTGGCTTTGATAGCGATAAAGTGGGCAGATTTGGTTAATCGGTCGACAATAACCCAAATCGTGTCATTCTCACTTGAAGTTCTTGGCAGTCCCACGACAAAATCCATGGTAATTTGCTCCCATTTCCATTCGGGGAGCTCTATTTTCTGCAACTCTCCTCCAGGATGTCGGTGTTCTGCCTTAACTTTCTGACAAGTCAAGCATTTGGATACGAACTTCGCTATCTGATTCTTCATATTTGGCCACCAGTAGTTCTCTCGGAGATCCTTGTACATTTTAGAGGCTCCGGGATGTACTGAATACGGTGTCATGTGCGCCTCTGCTAGTATCTGATCTTTCAAAAACTTGAAATCAGGAATGCAGATCCTTTCTTTGAAGTAGATCATGCCATCTGCAGAGGTTCTAAACTCCTTATTTTTCCCGCCAAAGAGTTGTGCCTTGATCAACTGAGAATCCTTTCCTTGAAGGTTCTTGATGGACTCCATTAAATTGGACTGGAGGGTTAAGGCGGATAACTTTCCCGTTATCATCTCAAGGTTGAAGTCAGAGATTTCCTTTTGAAGCGGCTTGGGCAGCAGTACCAAAGACATCAGCATGCCAGATGACTTCCTGCTTAAGGCGTCTGCTACTTTGTTCGCCTTGCCAGGATGGTAAAGGATCTCGCAGTCGTAGTCCTTTACGAGTTCAAGCCATCTTCGCTGCCTCATATTGAGCTCCTTCTGGGTAAAGATGTATTTGAGACTTTGGTGATCGGTGAAAATCTCACATCTATTCCCATACAGGTAGTGCCTCCAAATCTTCAATGCGAACACCATCGCAGCGAGCTCTAGATCGTGCGTCGGGTAATTCTTCTCGTGATCCTTCAGTTGTCGAGAAGCATACGCGACCACTTTACCTTGCTGCATTAGGACTGCTCCTAGTCCCGTCTTAGAAGCGTCGCTGTAGATCACGAAATTTCCTACTTCAACATCTGGAATAATCAAAACAGGCGCACTTGTCAGCTTCCTCTTGAGCTCTTGGAAATTCTCTTCGCATTTAGAAGTCCATTCGTACTTCTTTCCTTTGCGCGTAAGGGTCGTGAGAGGGGCTGCTATCTTAGAAAATCCTTCAACAAAGCGACGATAATAACCGGCTAATCCGAGGAAACTCTTATTTCCGTTACGCTCGTGGGTCTTGACCATAAGCTAACTGCTTCTACCTTGGCTGGGTCCACAGAAATCCCTTCTTGTGACACCACGTGGCCTAAGAAATGCACCTTTTCGAGCCAAAATTCACATTTTGTGAACTTTGCGTAGAGTGATGTCGTCGTAACATTTCCATCACCATCCTTAGATGCTGCACATGTTCTTCCTGGGACCTTGAATAGATCAGGATATCGTCGATGAAGACAATGACGAACTTGTCCAGATATTCCTTGAACACTCGGTTCATCAGGTCCATGAAAGCAGCTGGAGCATTGGTTAACCCAAAAGGCATAACCAAAAATTCGTAGTGTCCGTAGCGTGTCCGAAAAGCCGTCTTGGAGATATCTGAATCTTTGATTCTGAGCTGATGATAGCCAGATCGTAGATCGACTTTCGAAAACACCTTTGCTCCTCTGAGTTGATCAAACAGATCGTCAATCCTTGGAAGAGGATACTTGTTTTGATGGTGACCTTGTTCAGCTCGCGGTAATCGATGCACATATGTAGAGATCCATCCTTTTTCTTCACGAATAGCACAGGTGCTCCCCATGGAGAGTAACTCTGTCGGATGAATCCTTTATCTAACAGTTCTTGCAGTTGTACTTGGAGTTCCCTGAGTTCAGCGGGTGCCATACGGTAAGGCGCCTTCGATACTGGAGCAACTCCGGGCATAAGCTCAATTTCAAATGAAATTTCGCGTTCCGGTGGAAGCCCTGGTAGCTCTTCCGGGAAGATATCCACATACTCCCTGATAACAGGTACATCTTCCGGTGTTAGCTTCATTTCTGCTCTTTGTCCACCATGTTAGCTAAATACCCTTGACAGCCATTAGCTAACATCTTCCAACTTTCATAGCCGAAACCAATTTGGTTGTTGAGTTCCGAGCTTGTCCGTAGAAACTGAACTCTTCCTCGCCATGAGGGTTGAAAACACACAACGCTTTCGACAGTCAATCTTAGCGTTGTATTTCCAAGAAAATCCATCCTAAGATCACATCGAAATCCTGTAGCTTGATTGCGATGAGATCTACGTACAGCTCTCTGCCACAAATAATCACGGAGGTATTTCGTATCCAACAGTTGGACCACAAAACTTCTCCAGATGGCAAGGAGGTTTTAAAAGGTTGGCTTAATCTATCCACACCTCTTCCTAATTTCTGGGCGAACTCCAATGATATAAATGAATGAGTGGCACCAGAATCAAACAGGGCAATTGCTTCATAAGTGGTGATAGAGATCTGACCTGTCACCACATGTGAAGTGCCTGCTTCCGCATCTCCCCTTGTATAGGCGTAGATTCGGGCTTGAGGCTCAGGAGCTTCCAATCTTCCTTGGCCTATGGAAGGTCCTTCTAGTCTAGTCTGGGCCGCATGAAGCTGACTGTTTGGTTCCTGTTCTGGTACGGAGGGTTCTGGCCTTGCTTATTCATATTGCAGTTCTTCGCAAAATGTCCCTCCTTTCCGCACAGATAACACTCATTAGTCCCCATTCTGCAAACGCCCGGATGTTTTCTGCCGCACTTTGTACATACCGGGTGGTCAGAGTTATTACCCTCATTTCCTCTATTATTCCTCTTCTGAGGGTAATTTTGTTGCTGGCCCTGTCCAGAAAAATTTCCCTTTCTCTTGTTCCTCCCAAACTGTTTGGAACTTTGAGCAGGGTTATTATTCTGACCTTTCTGATTGGCCTCAGCACTCTGACGGGGCTGGGTCTGCTTAGTAACGGCCTTTTCTTCCTTCTTGGCCTTGTAAAACTGCGCCCTTGCTTCTTTGTCCTGGTTGATCCATATTCAGCTCGTATTGCTCTGCTACGCAGTCGGATACCAGGGTAGGTGGGCTGCTTCCTGCACTAACTTGCTTGGATATGTCGGTCCGGAACATCTTCATCATTCTCCGAACCTTCTCTGTCTCGTTCGGTACCAGCTCTGGGCACAAGCGTGCTAGCTGTTCGAACTTCTTAACGGCTTCCATCACCGTCATAGACCCTTGCTTGAAGCTGGTGAATTCGTCCTGTTGAGCGGCAAGGACTTCTCTGTTGTAGTACATACTACGAAACTCAGTCACAAAATCCTGCCAGCTCATTGTCATGACGTTCCTACGCATCTGAACGGTTATCCACCAGTGTCTCGCGTCCTTCTTAAGAGCAAAAGAAGCACATAAGACTTTCTCCTGTTCAGTAAGCCGCATAAAGTCTAGGATAACTTGGATGTCTATCAACCAGTTGTCTGCGGCTATTGGGTCTGTTGTTCCCTCAAATTCAGGCGCTTTCATCCGCCTAAACCTCTCATATAACAAATCCTCTCTTGCCGGAGGCGGATCTGCCGGTACCCCAGCAGGTGCTACTGGTACCTCAGCATGTCGCGGAACATTGGGCACTGGAGGTGCCACTGGAGGTGCTTGTTCCGCGGGTAAGGGAACCTCGTTGACCTGGGGTCTCTGGTGTAACTGAGCTAGCTGCTCTCTCAGCTGGTTTGTCTCTTGTTGCTGCTCGAGCAACTGTCGTTGTAAATTCGCTACAAGGGTCGCTAGATCCGGCGCAGGTGGATTAACTGGTGCAGCCTTGCGCCTCGAACCATCTTAATCTTCCTATTTAAATCATAAGAAAAGATATTATTAACTATTAATATCCTTTCTTTGCATTCATATTTTAACATATTGTAACAATATGCATATGTCACAATATTGTCATACCATAATCGTACATACTTATCATATCATATCATAAACATTTATCACATTCATACTACATCATTCATAATTGAGATTCCATACATTTTACATTCAACTGCCTTTTAATATATATACAAAAGTACATCATGTTCTTTACATCATATATACATCATCAAAAAAATTTAAGATGGAAGTGTCTACCACTTTACCATCGTACAAAAGTACAAGCCTATTATCAAAATAAAATAAGCTAGTACATCAGTCTCAAAACATATACATATACACGTGATCTGAGCCTAATCTAACTCTACTACCGTAACGGTGGAGATTCAGAGTCGTCCTCTCCGTCATCGTCTGGAATCTCCTCGTCATCTCCTCATCGAAATCTCGCCTCATCGAGCCATCCTCCAAATCCTGGCTCGTGATCAGGCTCCTCCTCATCATCCTCGTCATCGCTAGATATGACGATGATCGAGGGTCCTCGGGCATCAGCATCCATTCCTCATCAGCATCATAACCATCATCCTCGCCTCCTGTACCGGGTCGGGTATTGGATCCTCCTGGTCGACCGGGTCGGGCTCATAAGCGGGCTCTGGCTCATATATCGGCTCCGGCTCATAAACCGGCTCGGGCATCTCGACGTCATCGACTGGTACCTCATGCTCTGCTACGTGAGCATCGGCCTGTGGGTCCTGTGCAAGGATCTCCGCAGCTAATATGTACTCAATCATATGGGCCACTGACATGATCTGCGTTGGTATGGGCGTATGCTGACGGATCTGTGCAGGCAATCCATTCCGCAGGACCACTAAAGCCTGTAATCCTGGGTTTGGTATGTCCATGGGAATGTGAGGTAACATAGCCTGCTGGAACCTTCGACAGTAATGGTCCATCGGCTCGTGGGGGTACGCTCGCCAGTACTCGGCCATCATGTCGTATCGCTCGTGCTGCATCTCCCGATAAATATCGGGATCTCGATAGTGCTCAACCGCCCATCGTCCAGCACTGGTCCGTAGCGGTTAGTCATGCAGACACGAAAATGTGCCCACGTACGAGCAGGTAACGTCCCCTCGCCGATCGTCATCCACCATAACCGTGCATCGGCTGCCAAACATCGACTAGCCAATGAAACATGTAGATGTGGCTCTATGTGGCAGAGGAGAAAATCATCTCCAGATCGTAGAACCAGACCGATAATGCCACCGTCCGGGGTGTTCCATCGAATAGTAGAGGCCGTGACTCGTAGAATGCTGAAACCGCGCGTCGGTCCTCTTCTACGGGTGCCGGGTCCATAATCGTAAATCTAATCATACATATTCGCATAATAATTATTAACATATGAAATAAAATTTTAACTTACAATGATGGAGGCGATGGCAGGCTGACTGTGAAATTTAGTCGCAGGAAACCGCTCTGATACCAACTCTGTAACGACCCGCCTAGCACAGGCCGTTACCGTACATACATACATACATACTTACGTACTTATACGTAAAACAGCGGAAATATATATTTTTTTTTTAAGCCGTATAAATATATATACGCACCTACGTAAATAATTATACTGAATAATTAAAACGTTGTGTAGGTATAAATAAAGCTTGTAAAATATTAACATAATAAACAAAACGTGTGGCGGCATTATTCCCACATTTCACAGTCCAGCACACCTCGCCTTCCATCTTGTATCATTGATTACTGGCAGGTTGCTTACCTACAGCATAGACGTAAGACAGTGAGCGAAAGCTCAGCAAGTACAACTACTAATACCGCAATATTAAAAACACAGCATAATCTAACCTAATATAACATTGGGTAACATAACATGGCATACCATTTCATAACCTTTCTTAATCATAACATGGCATAACATTTCATAACCTTTCTTAATCATAACATGGCATAACATTTCATAACATAACTTGACATATCGTATGCATGATCCGTTTATGCTTCTTTATGCTCTCTTATCTCTTCATAACTTTCTTAACTTAACTTTACTTTTGGGCCCCTTAACATGAGTGTTCGTACCGGGCGCGCTCTATGGACTTACTCTTGCCATAGCTCAACCCGACCTGACGCGGGTCGGTACGACACAGGCAATTGCTTGCCATCATAACTTAATCTTTTATTTGTTAATTAGTGAACATGCATCGTGATGTTTCACTCAATTAATCTTAACATAACTTAACCCTAATCATGCTTCTATAGACCATAGCATACAAAACATACGTTCATAACATAGAATCATAGCATTCCTAGCTAATCTATAACACTGAGCATGTAACATATAGCATTCATAACTAGCAATCATACTTAGGCAAGTATTCACAACAAGCCTATGCTGTAGGCGGAGTTGTACTTACTTTGTTCGTGAATGCGGTGTCCAATCGTGGAGTTAGGTTCCGCTGGGACACCTCGTCGTACAACGTTCTGAAATTAAATAAAAGTAAGGGTTAGAACTGTTGGTAGTATAACCAACATTCTTTTATAACCTTAGTTATAAGCCCTTACTTATTTTCACGTTATCCTAACTGGTTACTTTGGTAACCCTATTCGGGTAGTTTTTAACTTTGGTTTTAAAATCTTATTTTTAGGAAATGAAAACCTTAATTTTTTGTATTTAAACTCTTTTGTTTAATTTTAAGGATTGAAAATCTTAAAACGAGACTTATAAATTTATTGACTATTGGAAACTGCCTTTGGAACAGTTTCTCAATGTCCATTTGCAGTGAAACTGCAAAAATATGCATTTTCTGTGTCAACTTTGTAAATCCTGTACAGGATTTCCATAATTCCTGTACAGTTCTCCGAAATTCATTTTCATCTTAAAATCCAGACTGAATCTGTAAAACTTGTCTTCATGAAAGTTGTAAACATTTAAAAACTCTACAACTTTTATGTTTTGGGTAAAACCCAGTTCTGGCGTTTTCGTGGTCAAAACCCCTGAGGAACTTGTCCTGGCCGTGCTCGGGTCCTGGACACCTTAGGCACGGGTTTTGGTAAAAACCGAGGCCATTGGAGCCTCATTTTACAAAACTGTCCGCGTTGTCCTCTAGGAAAAACTCTACTTAAAAACTTTCATGTTTTGAGTTTCCCCTGATTCGGCCTCTAAAGGCCTCAAAAACTGTTTTTCCCGAAACTGGTCAGTTCCCACCCGAGTTGACAGTTTTCGGTTTAAAATTTCGTGTTCGTCCTAAAACGCCCACCCTACCTCAACCGAACTCATCGGGAGCCTAAATCAGACATGCATAACGTTTCTAACGTTCAAATTTCAACATGCAAGCCAAATTGAACGTAAATCATAATCCTACAAAACCCTAAGCATTCAATCAAACACTTATCATGCACAATATGCACATAAATGAACCACCAAACCCTAAGCTTAAACAAATCAAGCACATGCACATAATTTACCAACTAGAGCAGAATTTAAAAGTGGGCTTAAACCCTTACAAACCATAGCTTAAATACATTTAAATTTCTCCACACGAAATTTAAATGAAAGCTTGAATCGGTTAGGATTTTACCTTACTCGGTTAGGCTCGGTGAGCTAAAATTTCGGCTTCCTTCCTCCGTCTCAAATCACCGGCTGATTTGGTGATTGGCAAGTGCAAACTTGCTGCCTTTCTTGCCTTAAGTTCAGCCACCAAAAGACACAAAGTTGGCTGCCTCTAACACCAAAATCCGGCTGCCTCCTAGCTTGGTTCCTCCCCCCCTAGAACCGGCCTTGCTAGGGAAATGGGTTCTAAAATTTTTCCCAACTTTTTGGCTTGGTTCCCACCTTGAATCCGACCACTCTAAGCCCTACACACTCTTAGTTTTGCAAATTTTTCTTGCCTTTCTCTTCTCCCTTAAGTCCGGATTTTTGTGAAGAAAAAATGCAAGAGTTTGGCTAAGTTTTCTCTTTAATTGTGAACAAAGGCCACCCCTATTTATAGAGGTTGGAAACTTCTCATAATTGCACATTTTAGTCCTCAAAAAATCAGAAAATTGGACATTTAGGGGGGGCATGTGGCCGGCCATGGGCTAAGGTGGATGCCAACTATTTTTTTCCAATTTTTCCTTAAATCACTTAATGATGTCAAAATAAAAAAGGTAATGAGGTAAGCCAAAGCTTAAGCTTGTTTGGCTCTTTTGCTAATAAGCAGTCCATATTTAAGTCATCACAGGTATTTTCAATACTGGTTACACTTATGCACAGTATTGGTTTACCGAACTGCAGTCCAAAATTCATCCGCGTAATACTGGACGGTATGAAATTTTTCTTAGTTCGTCAAACTCTTTTGCCCTAAGCTTCAACTTAATGTGCTTGATTTTCTAAGGTGGTTCTCATGTCTTAAACATAACTTTTTATCTGCAAAAAGGCACGGGTTTACCCGGTGCAATTTATACAGATCAATATCTAAACATAAAGTCATTTCTTAAACTTTTCGGGTCAACCATCGACGTTCTTGTCAATTAGGGACCTTCTTGTCAAGTTTTGACTTTCATGGTCAACAGTTGACTTTTGGTCAACCGCGACGGTTTTGGTCAAACTTTGACTTTTTGTAAAATTTCACGATTTTGTTCCTTATCACCTAAAAGGTCGTTTTCTTAAATACATAACCATTTTTGAGTCTTATAAAGTCATAAAATCACAAACATAATTAAAAACCCTTAACTGGGCTTTTTTTTTTTTTTTTTTCATAAATACCTTTACGGTTCAATGTAAATCTATACATAGAATCGTTCAGACATAAGAAAATCAGGTATTACAATAAACGTAAGTTGTGAGCTTTTGCTTAGCAAGTACAACCTCGAACCCGCAAAACAAACTTAATAAAGCAATGCATGAACCAATTATGCTTTCATTATGCTTTCATAGTTTTGGCCCTTATAAGTGTACGTACCGTGACGCGCAGTCATGGAGTGGTTGGACGGCCAGCCCAATCCAACTCAACCATGAACCAAACTTGACCTAGAGCAGGTCGGTATGACACATCATACTTAAAACGTTTTCTTAAACAGTTCTTGCTTAAAACATAATCTTCTTCTTACCATAGAAATTATTATTAGTGAACATGCTTCATGATGTCATAATAATAATAAACATACATCATACTTATCACATCAATGTATGATCTTTGAAAACATGTCAAGTCATAAAACCATTTGCCTATGTTGTAGGTGGAGTTGTACTTACAGGTAACGCTAGGTCCTGGGGTTGTCGTTCCGACAAGTTATCCCAAAAGGTTACCTCCTGTTTCCAAAAAGGAAGTAAGATAAGAATCATCCTATCTTACCTTAACTTATTTCATTAAATGTTGGTACCCTAACTGTTGGGATATAAATGTGCCTAAGGATAGAAAATCAATATTAGGGATTTTCTGTAAATATGACATTTTGATATTAATAAGAGGATGTTATTCATGTTTAATAAGTTGTGTCCTATTTATTTTCATTTGTTGATTGTATGATTGAGCGAACATAAAATACTCATTGACTATTGGTAATATATCGGATTACCATATGTATACGGGGTATATATAGAAGACATGGTAATTTGATAACAGTCAAAATAAATAGTCCGCAATCGATGGAATAAGATTTGGGGATCTTATTCATGATAAGATTGTACATGTTATCTACTTCCTTGGAGGGATGGTTTGTCTTGACCATCGGATTGGTTCCGAGTGAAAACTTTAATGTATACCAGTATTGAGGTATGACATTGGACTGGACCTAAAGTGTTAATTGATTCGGTTTAATAATTCCGTTTATAAGAATCAATGAAGCTTTAATTATTATCTGTATTAATCTTAATCCTGAAATGATTACTTGAGTTCGTATCCATGACTTATGTACTTTAATGCACTACAGGTGAGACACTATTAATTTATGGTCAATATACTTGTGTTTTGGGTGCATGACTTATGGATAGAGAAATCAAGATTCATAGATATGGAATCCATAGCTATCTTAACGATAGTACATGTTATCTACTTAAAGGCATTATTCGGGGATTGAAAGATAGTATAACAAGATCTTGGCCATCGGTTTACTTTGTGTTCTCTGATGGTTTACCAATTGTATGGTTTTACAATTGGTGGTTCTTTCAATGGAGAATAATGGAACTTTAAGTTAAAATGATTGAAAAGGTAAAACGGAAAAAGTCCTTAATTCAATCATGGATAACATATGGGGATTAAACAAGCGATGAATAAATCATGGAAGAAGCACTGTGTGAGAGAGCATTTGTAATACGGTATGTAAACAGGAGTTCAGCTTCAAACTTTTAGTGGAATAGTTTTGAAGTTGATAATTGATGAATAATTAATCTGGGATTAATTTTTCACAATTATAGGAGCCTCTTTACATATTTCCATCGGGTCCCTCTACTAGCTCATATAGTTCTAAATAGCGTCTCGGGATTTGTTCCTAAAGAGATCGGTAAATTTAAATGGAATTTTGTAATGTCTATTAAGACATGGTACTCTCTAACATGCAATCTAGAAAAGGATTAGACATGTAGGATTAGTATAGATAAATAACATGATTTGTCAACATGTGATTGGTTAACTTGAATTTTGGAAATAAGATTGTGTTTGAATTATTTAATTTTGGAGAACAAAATTTTTCTCTCCTAATCTAAAAGAGGTGCATGGTTTTAGATAGGTGGAGAGAAGAAAATTTTGTTTCAAAATTGTTCAAATATATTCCTAATATTAAATTATTAATTGATTTAAATAATAGAGATTATTTGATGAATTTTTTCTTGTGGTGCAAGGTTTTCATGAGGAGAAAAGAATTCAAATATTCTATTTATTTAAATTAATAAATATGGTTAATATTTGAGGAAAAATATTTAATTCAAACAAGTGAATCTTATTTAAATTCAAAAAGGTTTAAAAGTAATTTGAATCTAGATAGGACTAGGATCTTTTTACTAGTCTAGATTCTTGATTTAAAATTTGAACCACCAGTCTAGATTTATCCTAAAGTGGCCAAATTTTTTAGAGGAGATTCTCTCCTTGGAAAAACGTTTCTAGGTTCAATGAATCTAACCCTAAAGTTATATGATCATTTTGGTTCAAAATTTATCCAGAAAAATAATTATTAATTATTTTTCAAGAACGAATTAAATTTTGAAAAGGATTAGACTTCTATATAAAGGCTAGGAATTCTTGAGAAACTAATTTTTTGTATTTTTCTAGGAGAAAAACGTTTTTTAGGAGAGAAGAAAAAATAATTTGGGTTTCTTCTACTTCACAAAAATTCGGCTATCTTGTGAGAAAGAAAAAGAGAGAAAATTCCATTGATTCAAAACTGTGAGGAAGGTTAAACCGAGTGATAATTTTCATAGGAGGTTAACCGGTTCCTGTTTTGTAGTTTTGAAGAAAGAAGTTGGATCGTATTCTCAACGAGGAACATCAGAATTGAGAAGGAGGGATCTAGACTTCGGAAAACATTACCGGTCGTTTGGATTCATAGAACGTGTGCCCACACACACTATGAGACGTGGAACTCGAGAATAGTAGAGAAAACACGTTGGTCAAACACTCTAGTGATTCCGGAATCCGAGAAATAAGGTAAGCTTGATCATGAATTTAATTTATTGTTATATGCATCATGAGATTCTTTTCGAAACGGTATAAAAAATTTTAAAACTTCCGCTGCGTCGTAACTCCGATATCGGATCCGTTTTTTCCAACAATTGGTATCAGAGCCTACTCATGATTATGCATATAACATAAATTATTTGATCAAATAAATTTCTCTCTATGCATTAATGAAATATTTTAGAGAGTTGGCACTCTAGGTTTTATTTTGTGTATGTTAAATATATTATGAATGGATGTATGATTGAATGCTTTATATTATTTTTATAATATATGATGCTTGTTCAATTTTGCCGGTCATGATTCCATAGAGGTTAGAATTTGTATCTAAGTTTTTCAAGTATAATAGATGTGGTCTATTATCACCGCTAGGTCGTTCTTTCAATTCCTAGAATTTTTGTAAGCCGGAAACGGCATAGGAATTTTTTTGTAAAATTCGGGATACAATGGATTCGAGGAGATTGAAGATGAACGAAGGTATGTAAATTTTCAAAGGATGTGATTTTGTGTTTTTTGTTATTTTCAATAAAAAAAACATTTTTTAATAAAAAAAATCACAAAATCTTTTTGAAAATTTAATTTTCCAATGATATGTGATCTTGATAATTTGAAAATCAAAATTAAAAAATTTAAATTTAAATTTAATGGATATTATTATGAATTTTAAAATTTTGAGATTTAAATTTGAAATTTCAAATTTCAAATTTTTTGAATTTTAAAATTTAATAAACCGGATTTTTATTTAAATTTTGATATTTTGTAATTTTGATTAAAATTAAAAATCACATATAATCTTTTTGAAATTTGAATTTTAAATTTAAATTGAAAAAGATGTGACATTGGAGAAGGAAGACATATTGAAGAAGGATACAAGGCATGGATCTACAAATGAAGGCCGATATATGTTTCGGTTAATTTTTGTAAATTTTACAATTTTCTTTTCTCTAGGATGGAATCATGATCCACGGCTATTTACATATTTTGCAAACCATGGATGATCTGCTACTAGATTAATATGTTATACTATTTCGTGATGTATTGATAACATGCTATATAGACTCGGGAGTGCCACTCAATAAATATTGTTTATGCATGAAAAACAAAAACCCTAATTTAAAAGATTGAGTGGGAGAAGGTTTTATACACTAAGACCTACGGTCTCCATCGTTGGTCCAATAGTTACGCATAGTAGTGCCTACTACTCGGTTTTGACTCGGGGATTCCTTTCGGATAGGTATCTTACCTAGAGCGCACACTGATTTGGATTTCCGAAAGGATAATAATTTTGGGTATATTTTATGTTTAGATCACCCCTCGGTGGCGGATGTAAAATATGGATTCAAAATTGGAAACGATGGTTATACACTCATGCTACTTTATTTATTAATCCTCCCTCGAGGCTCTGATATGTAAAGAAGTGGCCAAATAAACGATAGTTAATATATAGTTAATGGAGTTTGCTCCATGGACGAATATGTATTAATCGGAAGGGATCCGTGTTCTTGGCTAGTTATTCTATGACTACCCCTCGGTAGCTTAGAAAGCAGAAGCTAGGAATTATCGTTGTAAGGTATGTGTTTTAAGGGTTTTACACATGAACATTTAGATTGCGTATAGATATTTATGTTTCATTACAAAATCATTTTTTATAAACTGATAGGATGTTTGCTCGTACTTATTACATGTTTTCTTATTATAGATCAAAATGTCGAGCCCTTTATCTGTGATACTTATGCAGAATAAATTAACTGGGGAAAACTTTAATGACTAGAAAAGGAACTTGCTTATCATCCTAAACTTTGAGAAACACAGTTTTGTCCTAACCCAACCAAGACCACCTACGCCTGCGATCGATGCTCCTGATAGGGAATTTGTAGCGCTTGAGCGCTGGGACAATTCTAACCTAAGTGCCATGTGCTATATTCGGGGGAGCATGTCTAACGTGCTCCAGAAACAGCATGAGGAACATCAAACTGCTAGGCAGATCATGGATAACCTGGAGGAGATGTTTGGTGAACAAACTATCCAGGCTAAAACCGATGCTATCAAAGGTCTCATAAACTGTAGGCAGAAGGTTGGAACTCCCATCAAGGAGCACATGATGAAAGTTATGGCTTATTTGTCTGAGGCTCAGACAAATGGGGCTGAGATCGATGCTGCAACTCAATTGGTTATGGTTTTCCAAACCTTATCCAAGGATTTCGATTTGTTTCAGGCATCCTACAACCTTAACCGGAAGGAGATGTCTTTAATGGAATTGATGAAAGAGTTGCAAGCCTTTGCGAACATTTTTAAAGGTTATGGATCTAAGGCTGAGGCAAATGTGGCTGAACCTAGTTCGCCTGCTCCTAATCCCAAAAGGAAGAAGGAAAAAGGGAAGAACAAGGGAAACAAGCCTGTGGTGGATGCACCAGTTTCTAAGAAGTCTACCAAGACTAAGAAGCGAAAGGTGGATCCTAAAAAGGCTAAGTGTTTTCACTGTGGGAAGAAAGGACATTTCAAGAAGGATTACCGAGAATACCTGGCTTTGAAAAAACAGAAAGGTAATTTCAATGTCCTGTATCTTGAAGGTTGTTTAGTGGAAGAATCTAAGGACAATTTTGTTTTAGATTCTGGAGCTACTAACCATGTTTATATTTCTCAACATGGGTTCAAGGTAACGAGAAGTCTGCGTGAAGAGAACTTCACGTTAAGAATCGGTGATGGGACGTTGGTGCAAGCTGAAGCAGTGGGAGAAGTGCATCTTTATTTTGATGAATTTAGGTTTATTGTTTTGAGACATTGTTTTTATGTTCCTAGTTTTAAGAGGAACCTAATTTCGGTAGCTTGTTTGATTAAAGATTCTTATTCAGTTTCTTTTAATAATAAAGTTGTTATTAGGAAAAACAATTCTCTTATCTGTAATGGATGGATGCATGGAAATCTTTATTTTATCAAACCTAAGATGTACTCACTGCTTGATACAGAATTGGAAAAGAATTCTAAAAGACTTAAGTCTTCTCACTCTAACAAATCATATCTTTGGCATTTACGACTTGGTCACATAAGCCTTAATAGAATTCAAAGGATGGTAAAGGAGGAAAGCCTTGACTTGTATGAGGTTGAACCTTGGCCACAATGTGAATCCTGTTTGGAGGGCAAGATGACTAAACGGCACTTTGCTGCTAAGGATAGTTGCTCGCCAAAAATATGTATGCGAAAATACTACGCAAGTGCACGTAATCGAACAAGTAATATAATAGTGAGTAGAGTATCGTATCCACAGGGATTGAATTATCAAAATTGATTATAGAAAACAATCGGTTTAAAACAAATTGGGAATTGATTTGAATAATAAAATTATAAAAACTGAATATAAATGAATGGGTATAGTTTAAAATGCAAACAAAAGATTAAATGTGATAATAACAAAGGCTTAGGTTGTGAATCAATGATAGGTGATAGCTAGAATTATAGATTTCCCCTTAGTTGCAAATCTGACTACAAATGCTATAGGAAATGCTGCAGCAAAGTTATCCAGTCAACTAAAATTTTGCACTATCCTCTTCCGAAAGATGTTGTGCTTCCAGTTCTTCAAACCAAAAGTAACATATCCCTATGCATTTCAGTTTTTCCAAACATAACATTAAGCGTCAATTTTAACATGTAGTACAAGAAAACAATATATTCCTATACCGTTTACTTATATTATCCAAGTTAAATCCAACCAAAATTAACCTTCCCAGAATTAATTTTAGTTCGTATATTCTATCAATTGATGGCCAGTCAATCAACAAAAATTAAACAATAACGAAACGCTTGAATAACCCGAATAAACTTCACTACACAATTAACTCAACATCTAAATCTTCATTGCAACCTTGGTTCCATCAATAATCCTAGCTAGAGGATTTAGTTCATGTTCAAATTAAAAATTTACAAATATAAATCTCACTCCACATATTCATCAATTCAACGAAAGAAAATCAAAAGATTAAGAAAAGGTTTAGAAGGAACTGAAAAATTTGAGAGATCTTCAGCACAGAACAAATCTCTTTCTCTGATATTTCCGTTGTCTCCCACTTTTTCGTCCTCTCTCCCTTTTCTTCATCTTCCTCTTTCTCTCTCCCAATTCTCTGTTTTCCGCTCTCTCCTCTTTTTTTTCTTGCCCAGAAACGGCTGCCTCCTTCAGAAAATGGTTTACTTTCCTTTTTATCTCCAAAGCCTAAAGATGCCCTAGCTCTACGTGCCCCTTTTGGTTGCTAAGTTTGGTAACTTTTTCCCCACAGCTGTCATGCACAATTAAATGAATAAATGAATCTTTGCCAGCTGTAAAGTAAGATTGGGTCCACATGCTCTTATTCCAATTCTGCACTAGATCACTTTGCTGTGTCCATGCTGTAGCATTGCTTGCAGCAAAGTTACGGTTTTCAGCTACAAACCATGATAAGTCTTCTAATCCACTGGGTCTTCACTCCATTGACACCGTAAGTCCACTGAAACAAAACAAGAAGCCAAAAATCAAAATTAAATACAATAACTATTCCAAAAACTAAAATTAACTAATTATTTAAACCTATTCTTTAACTAAAACAAGTTAACTAATATTATATAAAATACTTAAAACTAAGGCATATTATCTTGAAATGACAATAATTAACAAGCTTAAAAGTATGTTAAATAACTCTATTTCATAGAGTTATCACACCCCCAAACTTAAATCATTGCTCGTCCTCGAGTAATGCCAAAATAAACACAAAACACAACACACAAAAAGAAAAAAACTCAAAACACAAAACAGAAAAATTGCTCAGGATGCTAAATAAGTTGATTCTCCAATCTCAGATGTGCTTCTTAATTACCAGCTCATAGTCAAAATTCGCATTCATTAGGTATCAATATCCATTCTAACTGAATTCACTCCCAAATGAGACTCCTTTAAAGGTGTATGTGTGTGACTATAGTTAAGCATCCTTGAATTACTCAGGTCATTCAAACCAAGTTCATTGAGCCTAGATAATGATTCAATAGGCTGATTGCATAACTCCTTCTCCACTAATAGCAGTTTACCAAACACCTGAGATTAAACATGTTCCACTGATTACTGCTTAAGGCTTTGTACAGGGTGAAATTTATTTCTTTTTTTTTTTTTTTTTAATCTTCATGTCACTGTTACCTTTTTACGCGAATGTCAACATTGGTGATGAAGACACCCGGTTACTCAGTAACGTCACTAATCAGATTTATTATAGCCTACTCATATTCAGAACCACTTTTTGACGCAAAAGTACACATGGGGCTCATGTTACTCCTGGTTACTAGGAATTCCAAATAGCGGAGTAGGTTTTTTTTTTTTTTTTTTTTTTAACCCTCAAATAACAGCCCTTTTTGAAATATCCATACTCTAAACATATATCAATTCATCCCAGGATACTTGGCTTCTTACCATTTCGCCTCGAAGGTTTCATACAATCAATTCTCAAATCCCAAACTCTCACTGTGATTTAAAATTTCCTAAGTTTTTCAAACGAAACACAAAGCTATAGTATAATGTGCATCATTTAAGCAATCTCATTTAAGGAGCAAACCAATAATAAACATCAACCATACTCAACTCATGCCAATTCATTCCATATTCTGAGAATTTCAAAACACTATTACTCTTCATAGAATTTCCTCAAACCAACTTTTCTATAGCAAAACCAGAGCAAACAAAACATACTAATTTTTAAAATTTTTTTTTTCTTTTTAGAAAAAAAAACATAACAAACTCATATCAACAAATCAAACTCCCTACCCCCAAACTTAAAATCAGCAGTGTCCTCACTGTTGGAACAAAACAACACAAAACAGAACAAAAACAACAAAACAAAACAAAACACTATAAAACTAAGAAAAAGAGAAAGATAGAAACTTCCTAATTTAGTGGGTCGCTGGACTGGCTGTGTGAGATGTGAATCCGTGACTGGAGTGGGGGCTGATTGCGGTTTAGCGGTTGAAGTGGTGGAGGCGGCTTAGCGGCGAGCTGGCTCTACGTGGGCGTAGCAGTTGGTGTCGCGTCAGTGCGGTTGGTTTCAGTGCAGCGTCGTCGTGGGTTGGTCGGAAATGGAGCGGATCGGCTGGTCGGCGCTGAAGAAGAAAACAAAAAGGAAGTAGGGCCTGTAGAGTTGTGGAGTTTTTTTTTTTTTTTTTTTTTTTTTTTTTTTTTTTTTTTTTGCTGTAGCATTTCCTGCAGCATTTTAATACAGATTGTTCTCCAGTTCTGCCCGATTTTTGCTGCGGCTTTGCTGTAGCATTTCCCGCAGCATTTTAACACAGATTGTTCTCCAGTTCTGCCCGATTTTTTGCTGCAGCATTTCCTGTAGCATTTCCCGCAGCAATTTAATACAGATTGCTCTCCAGTTCTGCCCGATTTTGCTGCGGCTTTGCTGTAGCATTTCCCGCAGCAATTTAATACAGATTGCTCTCCAGTTTTGCCCGATTTTTGCTGCGGCTTTGCTGTAACAATCTGATTCATCATAAAGAAATGCTGTAGCAAAATCACCAGAATCTGCTGCAAACCTTGCACCAAAGAAATGAAAAGAAAAATAAAAACTTAAGAGCAGAATGGAACAAAAATTAGACTAAAAATCAATAAAAATGGCAAATCAAATGTAATTAAAGAAATTGAGAATATAGGGTTGCCTCCCTCAAGCGCTTGTTTTAGAGTCTTCAGCCTGACTATGCGGTATTTCAGGCATCCTGTAGCGAGATAGAAGGATTCTGATGGCTGAAACCATCACCCCAGTAATGCTTAAGTCGCTGTCCATTAACTTTGAAAGTTCTCCTTGAGTTTTCTGCAGCATATCTTTCTGACAAATAATTTTTTCTATAGCAAAACCTCCAAAGTGAAGCCGATGTCATGTGAATCCAGTTTTTTTTTTCGCTTTTTCTTTCTGCTACCACTATCCCTCAAGTGTGTTGGTAGAGGTTTTAGTTCCAAAGCGGGTGGTTCTTTGACGGATGATTTATGTGATTTAAGGGTCCTTTCTAATAACTCGAGGGACTCAAATTGCTTCCCAACTCTAACTGCTGTATGTCTGCTCTCCATCCAAGACACTTGATTATCACTAGCTTCCTCATCTTCATCTGACACAGCCAAATCATCTTCATTTATCATCTTTGGAGAGCATTTCTTCTCAAACTCAGTAGCCACTAGTGAATCCAGAATATTGATGGCAAACTCCTCAACATCATCAGCAAATGCATAGCCTTGAAGACGTTGAAGGTAACCTGTTGATCGTGAACTCTCATGGTCAATTCACCCTTCCGTACATCTATCAAGGTCCTGCCAGTAGCCAAAAATGGTCTTCCCATTATAATTGGCACGTCCTTATCTGCCTCATAATCTAGCACAATAAAATATGCTGGAAAAATGAATTTGTCCACTTGCACTAGCACATCTTCAATTTTTCCTTCCGGATGAGCCAAGGATCTGTCAGCTAATTGGAGAGTTACTGTTGTAGGTCTTGCTTCCCCAATTCCCAGCTTTTTAAAGATAGACATGGGCATCAGATTTACACTTGCTCCTAGGTCACATAATGCCCTTCCAAAGTACCGGTTCCCAATGGAGCATGGTATGGTGAAACTGCCAGGATCTTCCAGCTTAGGTGGCAGATTGTTCTTCAATATCGCACTGCACTCTTCAGTTAGTGCCACCATCTCGAACTCACCTAGCCTTCGTTTCTTTGAAAGAATGTCTTTCATGAATTTAACATAGCTAGGCATCTGTTCCAAAGCTTCCACAAGTGGAATGTTGATTGCAGCTGCTTAAACATCTAAAACTTCTGAATGCTTGTCCTGCTTTGATTCTGAAATCGTTGGAAATGGTGGTGGAGGTCTCTCGATCTCTTGCTGTACTTTGCTGTAGCATTTGCTCTCTCATCTGTTTTTGTTGCTTCTGTACTTTGCTGTACATTTGCTCTCGCATTCTGATTCTTCATTTCTGATTGTGACTGGCTGATTTGGATTGAAGAGGTTCTGTATTTGAGCAGTTGTCGGATTGGTTGATCAACTTGTCTGCCATTCCGAAGTGTAATTGCCTTGCAATGCTCATTGCCATCTCTTCTGGGGTTCTCCGTATCGCTAGGAAGGATACTCGGGCCTATTGTTCAAAGCATTAGCTAGCTGCCCCACCTGATTCTCCAAACTCCTCAGCGATGCAGCTTGACTCTGAATAATGACTGATTGATTCTGAATGATCGCATCATTCTTCACCATGTATTCCTTGAGTAGCGCCTCAATAGGATTCGGTTGTTCATGAAGCGGATGTCTTTGTTGCTGCTGTTGAAAACCTGGTGGGTGTGTCGGTTTATTCAGCCCTGCTGAAGAACTAGCTCCCTGATCACCCCAAGAAAAATTCGAATGCTGCCTCCACCCTGGGTTGTAAGTGTTGGAATATGTATTGTTCTTCCTGTTGAAATTATTCACATAACAAATTGAAGCTGGGTTAGCTGGGCAATTCTCAAATGAATGACCTTCACCACAATAAACACACACAACTTCCATTGCCTGCACCGAATTTGCCCCTGCTGCCATATTCATGGACTTCAATATGTTGGACAATGAAGAAACTTGAGCTGTCAAAGCTGTAACGGCATCTACCTCATGAACTCCCGCTACACGCCTTCCCGTAGAAACTCTCTCGGTAGGCCACTGGTAGTTGTTGTTAGACATTCTCTCCAAAATCTCGTAAGCTTCATTGTAAGACTTCATCAAAAGGGCTCCATTGGCAGACGCATCTACCATACTCCGAGTTTGAGCATTAAGACCATTATAAAAAGTCTCCATTTGAATCCAATGGGGAAGTCCGTGGTATGGGCATTTTCTAAGCAACTCTTTAAAACGCTCCCATGCTTCATAGAGAGCCTCTCATCTACTTGCTGAAACGATGTGATGTCATTCCGTAGTTTCGCATTTTTGTTCGGAGGAAAATACTTCACCAAAAATTTCTCAGCCAAATCATTCCATGTTGCTACTGAATCTGGTGATAAAGAGTTCAACCAGGCTCTAGCTCTGTCTCGTAGAGAATAAGGGAATAACTTGAGTCGAAGCGCTTCTTCAGTTACACCATGAAGCTTGAAAGAATCACTCACTTCCATAAACAATCTCAAGTGCAAATGAGGATCTTCAGTAGGCATCCCGCTGAATTGACCCACTGTTTGGAGCATCTGAAACATCACCGGCTTCAACTCAAAATGTTGGGCTTGAATTTCTGGTCGAACAATGCTAGGATGTAACCCGTGCAACATAGGGACCACATAATCCCTTATTGCTCTGTCTCTGTCATCTGCGATTGCTGCAGCATTGTTGGCAACGTTATTTCTACTACACCTTCAGCCATTCCTTCCATTCTAGCAGCACCTAATTGTTCTCTTCTTCTTGCTCTGAAAGTTCTTTCAATTTCTGGATCAAGGGGAACTAAATCTGCGTCCCTCGGCCTGTTCATACAAGAAAACCACACCTGCAAAGACAAAAATCAGAGTTTAACTAAATAAAGAATAGCAAAATAAAAGTAAAATAATTGGTTTCTATAATAGCAGTTTTCAATAATACCAATCCCCGGCAACGGCGCCAAAAACTTGTTCGCCAAAAATATGTATGCGAAAATACTACGCAAGTGTACGTAATCGAACAAGTAATATAATAGTGAGTAGAGTATCGTATCCACAGGGATTGAATTATCAAAATTGATTATAGAAAACAATCGGTTTAAAACAAATTGGGAATTGATTTGAATAATAAAATTACAAAAACTGAATATAAATGAATGGGTATAGTTTAAAATGCAAACAAAAGATTAAATGTGATAATAACAAAGGCTTAGGTTGTGAATTAATGATAGGTGATAGCTAGAATTATAGATTTCCCCTTAGTTGCAAATCTGACTACAAATGCTATAGGAAATGCTGCAGCAAAGTTATCCAGTGAACTAAAATTCTGCACTATCCTCTTCCGAAAGATGTTGTGCTTCCAGTTCTTCAAACCAAAAGTAACATATCCCTATGCATTTCAGTTTTTCCAAACATAACATTAAGCGTCAATTTTAACATGTTGTACAAGAAAACAATATATTCCTATACCGTTCACTTATATTATCCAAGTTAAATCCAACCAAAATTAACCTTCCCAGAATTAATTTTAGTTTGTATATTCTATCAATTGATGGCCAGTCAATCAACAAAAATTAAACAATAACGAAACGCTTGAATAATCCGAATAAACTTCACTACACAATTAACTCAACATCTAAATCTTCATTGCAACCTTGGTTCCATCAATAATCCTAGCTAGAGGATTTAGTTCATGTTCAAATTAAAGAATTTACAAATATAAATCTCACTCCACATATTCATCAATTCAATGAAAGAAAATCAAAAGATTAAGAAAAGGTTTAGAAGGAACTGAAAAATTTGAGAGATCTTCAGCACAGAACAAATCTCTTTCTCTGATATTTCCGTTGTCTCCCACTTTTTCGTCCTCTCTCCCTTTTCTTCGTCTTCCTCTTTCTCTCTCCCAATTCTCTGTTTTCCGCTCTCTCCTCTTTTTTTTCTTGCCCAGAAACGCTGCCTCCTTCAGAAAATTGTTTACTTTCCTTTTTATCTCCAAAGCCTAAAGATGCCCTAGCTCCACGTGCCCCTTTTGGTTGCTAAGTTTGGTAACTTTTTCCCCACAGCTGTCATGCACAATTAAATGAATAAATGAATCTTTGCCAGCTGTAAAGTAAGATTGGGTCCACATGCTCTTATTCCAATTCTGCACTAGATCACTTTGCTGTGTCCATGCTGTAGCATTGCTTGCAGCAAAGTTACGGTTTTCAGCTACAAACCATGATAAGTCTTCTAATCCACTGGGTCTTCACTCCATTGACACCGTAAGTCCACTGAAACAAACAAGAAGCCAAAAATCAAAATTAAATACAATAACTATTCCAAAAACTAAAATTAACTAATTATTTAAACCTATTCTTTAACTAAAACAAGTTAACTAATATTATATAAAATACTTAAAACTAAGGCATATTATCTTGAAATGACAATAATTAACAAGCTTAAAAGTATGTTAAATAACTCTATTTCATAGAGTTATCAATAGTCGTGTCGAGGAACTTTTAGAACTTGTGCATACGGATGTTTGTGGTCCCATGAACATAAAAGCACGTGGTAGGTATGAGTATTATATCACTTTTATTGATGATTACTCAAGGTATGGATATGTCTATTTGATGACCCGCAAAAGCGAAGCCTTGGACAAGTTCAAAGAATTTCGGGCTGAAGAAAAACAATTAGGAAAGTCCATTAAGGCACTTCGATCGGATCGAGGTGGGGAATACCTATCGGATGAGTTCTTAGGATATTTGATAGAGAATGGGATACAATCCCAGTTAATTACACCTGGTACTCCTCAACAGAATGGTGTAGCTGAGAGAAGAAATAAGACCTTATTGGATATGGTCCGATCTATGATGAGTTATTCCACATTACCTTTGTCATTTTTGGGGCACGCCATACAAACTGCGTGCTATTTTCTGAATAACGTTCCCTCCAAATCGGTTCCTAAAACTCCTTATGAGTTATGGACGAGTAGAAAACCTAATTTGAATCATATTCGAATTTGGGGTTGTCTGGCACACGTCCTGGATAAGGAAGCGAAGAAATTGGAGTCACGATTAGAAGTATGCTTGTTTGTTGGCTATCCAAAAGGGACAAAAGGTAGTCTATTCTATAACCCGAAGGAAAATAAAGTCTTTGTTTCTACACATGCAACATTCCTGGAGGAAAGTTATGTGGAAGACTTTAAACCTCGTAGCAAAGTAGTGCTTGAGGAGATGACTTCGGATTTGGATATTCCTAAAGTCACAGAAAACCCTATGGAAAAACCATTAGAGAATCAACAACCACAGGAGCTTCGACGTAGTGGGAGGATTATCAGGGAACCTGAAAGGTACATGTTCAATGGTGAAGTTTTTAAAGCAGAATCCATAGAACATGTTGATGATCCGGCTACGTACAAAGAAGCTATGGAGGATGTTGATTCTAGTCTTTGGCAAAAGGCTATGAAAACCGAGATGGAATCTATGGATTCCAATGGGGTCTGGAAACTTGTAGACTTACCCCAAGGCATAAAACCGATTGGGTGTGAGTGGGTATACAAGAGAAAAAAAGGTGTGGATGGGAAAGTAGAAACTTTCAAGGCAAGACTTGTAGCAAAGGGCTATACGCAGAAAGAAGGAATCGATTATGAAGAAACCTTCTCACCTGTAGCAATGCTCAAGTCAATCCGTATTCTTTTATCCATTGCGGCTGCTCTCGATTATGAGATCTGGCAAATGGATGTCAAGACAGCTTTCTTGAATGGCTCTCTTGAGGAAGATATCTAAATGATACAATCAGACGGGTTCAAGGCAAAGGGCCAAGAAGACAAGGTGTGCAAGTTGCTTAAATCCATTTATGGATTAGAGCAAGCATCTCGTTATTGGAATATTAGGTTTGATCAAGCAATCAAAACCTATGGATTTGAACAAAACATTAATGAATCATGTGTTTATAAATGTATCAAGAACGAGAAGCTGGTTTTCTTAGTACTTTATGTGGATGATATATTGCTTATTAGAAATGATGTGGCAATGTTATCATCTGTCAAAGTTTGGTTAGCCAAACAGTTTGACATGAAGGACTTAGGAGAAGCTAGTTATATTCTTGGAATTCAACTCTTTAGAGATAGAAAGAACAAAACGATAACACTCTCCCAAGCTTCATACATTGATAAAGTACTTGAAAAGTTTTCTATGAAAGATTCCAAGAAAGGTGCCCAACCTTTCAGGGTTGGAATCAAGCTTTCTAGAGATGACTGTCCTAAGACATCGGAAGAAAGGGAGCATATGAAAAATGTACCTTATGCATCTGCAGTAGGTAGTCTTATGTACGCTATGTTATGCACAAGACCTGACATTTGTTTTGCGGTTGGTATGGTAAGTCGATATAAGTCGAATCCAGGACCGAACCATTGGGTTGCGGTCGAGCATATAATCAAGTATCTACGGAGAACAAAGGATTATATGCTAGTGTATTCTGGTCAGGACCTTGTTCCTATAGGATACATAGATTCTGATTTTCAATCAGATCAGGATTCGAGAAAATCGACTTCAGGATCTGTCTTTACCCTTGGAGGTGGTGCCGTTGTGTGGAGGAGTATTAAGCAATCTTGCATTGCTGACTCGACTATAGAAGCCGAGTATGTGGCAGCCAGTGAGGCATCAAAGGAAGCGGTATGGCTCCGCAGGTTCCTTAGTGACCTTGAGGTCGTTCCTGGTATGGATAAAGCTATGGTGCTTTACTCTGATAACAGTGCAGCAGTAGCTAATACCAAAGATCCTAGGCATCATAAGAGGAGTAAGCACATTGACAGAAAATATCACATCATCAGAGGCTTTGTTGAGAGTGGAAATATGACAGTTTACAAAATCGCATTAGAGGACAATCTTGCTGACCCGTTCACGAAGACTTTGGTGGCCATAAGATTCGAATAACACGTCGAAGGCATGGGAATGCGTAATATGTTACATTTACTCGTTTAGGGCAAGTGGGAGATTGTTGGGATCTAAATGTGCCCTAAGGATAGAAAATCAATATTAGGGATTTTCTGTAAATATGACATTTTGATATTAATAAGAGGATGTTATTCATGTTTAATAAGTTGTGTCCTATTTACTTTCATTTGTTGATTGTATGATTGAGCTACTAAGGCCCAGTAATGAAAGTGGTATCCTTTAAGGTTACCTTAATAAATCTTGGACTCAAAGCCCAACATACAACCTTTGTTCTTAATTAACTAGGCCCAATTAATTAGGTAACCTACTTGACTATGTTAGGTTACCAATTGGCTTACTTTGCTTAATTTGCTTAATTAATTCATTTCTTACTAAACTGAGTTTAATTAATTATTTAAAACTGCTTTTAAATAAAACTGTCTTGGTTTTATAGAAATTTGCTGAAAACAGTTAAATTGTCAGTGCATGTGCAGGAATTTCCTGTGCATGCACTGTTTTAAAATTCTGAATCAGAGTTTGCTATACTGATTCAGTTTTACTTTGAAATATGTTTAGATTTTGAAAAACTTTTCTTCACAAAAGTTTTATATACTGAAAAATCTACAACTTTCATGTTTTGACAAAAACCCAGTTCTGAACTTAACTTATATTTTTCCTTCTTGAATCTGTCTGGCCGTGCACATATGTCTGGGCGTTCTAGGCACGGGTTTTCATAAAAACGAAGGCCTTTAGAGCCTTATTTTCAAAAAATGTCCACGTTGCCCCCTAGAATTTTCAATTTTCTACAACTTTTCTGTTTGAGTTTTCTCAAATTCGGCCTCTAAAGGCCTCAAAAGACCGTTTCCATTCACTGTCCAGTTTCACCCGAACTGGCAGTTTTTGGTTTCGGTTCGCTCTCACGTAAAATTACGCACACCCTACCTCAAACGGTCGCAACCATGAGCCTACATCAAGCATGCAGCACGTAATCTAACGTCCTCATACCCGTTCATTCAATCTCATACATTCAATTATTTTATCAAACCCATTGGCGAAATTCACCAAACTTGGATTTTCTAGGGTTTTTCTTGAACCCTAGTTCAACAACAATCATTCAATACATAATCAGCCATTCATCAATAGATTAAGCACATGGGGACATATATCAAACACCTAACGGTCACACACATCATCTACCTAATTTCTAGAGCATGCATTCACAACATGCACCAAATTGAAACATAAACATGTTAAAACCTAAATCAAGCACATACTAAGCAAATTAACCAAAATAAGGACATAAATGAATGAGCTTAAGCTCTTACAAATAAGTGGAAATACACTGTAAAGAGCTGAAAAACAGAATTTAGAGGTTTAGGAGGTTGAGAGATTACCTCCACACCGAAAGGAAATCTTGGCTTTGAGTTTCGAAAATGTTTTCTAACTTTCCCTCACTAGAATCCGACCACACTTAGGTTTTTGGCTGACTTAAGGTTCGGCATGGCAGAGAAATAGGAGAGAAATGCAAGAGTTTGGGTGGTTTTTCAAATAAAATGCTAAAAAATGTCCACCATGACACTATTTTAGGTGAAATAATTTTATTTCTTGATTTATTTTTATTCCTCAAATTGCTCTCCAAGCCTCAAAAATTTATTTCTAAAACTCCTCCATAGGTGCCGACCATTAGTGGAAGAAAGGTTCAAGAATGTTCTTGAATTCTTTCCAAATTTTTAAAAATTCAAATAAAACATAATTATCCCTTGATGAGGTGTCAACACCAAGGGCTCCATTTGGCTTCAACTTTTAAAAACAGTCTATTTCATACTAATACAATATAACAAATACTGTTTCAATAAAAACAATACTGTTATACTAAACTGCAGTCCAAAATTTATCTGCCAAAACTAGACTGCGTTTAGGTTTTCTTAGAACTTAAAGCTCATTAGTCCTTATTGTCCTAAATATTGTGCTTGATTTTCTAACATAATCCCGTACCTTAAACTTGCTTATCTATCCGTAATGATGATTTTTCGCAGTATAATTTCTATACTGCCTGTTATACAACAGTACCATCATGCATTGACTTTTTTGGTCGAACTTTGACCATTCTGGTCAAACTTTGACTAACATAAAATCGTAAATTTCTTCATACCTTATATCATTCTGGCCAAACCTTGACCGGAATACTATCATAAATTCCTAAAATAGCTCAAATCATTCTGGCCAAACTTTGACCGGAATACAATCATACATAAATCCTAATTCTGATAACTCAGATTAGCAATTCATATACTAACACATAATACAAATTTTGATTTCTTGAGAAACAAGAAATCATAATTTGTAACCAGGTCAGTTATCACAATCTTCCCCCCTTAAAAATTTTCGTCCTCGAAAATTAGAACAAGTGGGGATAATTTGCTCTCATATCCTCTTCTAATTCCCATGTTGCTTCTTCAACATTTTGGTTTCGTCACAATACTTTAACCATGGGAATTGTCCTATTTCGTAAGACCTTCTTTTCCCGATCCATAATCCGAACTGGTTTCTCTTCGTAAGTCAAGTCGGATTGAACCTCAATCAGTTCTTGACTTAGCACATGGGAAGGATCAGGTACATAATTTTTAACATCGAAACGTGAAAAACGTTGTGTACCGAAGCTAATTCTAGTGGCAAGGCAAGCTTATAAGCTACTTTGCCAATCCTTTCCAAAATTTCGAATGGCCCTGTGTATCTAGGACTAAGTTTTCCCTTCTTACCAAATCTCATAATCCCCTTCATGGGAGCAATCTTGAGGAAAACATAGTCTCCAACTTGGAATTCTAAGGGCCTTCGACGTCTATCGGCATAGCTTTTCTGACGACTAAAAGCTACATCGAGTCTTTGCTTAATCTTCTTAATATCCTCTGAAGTCTTTCGGATAAAATCCGTGGTTTGAAACTGCTTCTGTCCCACTTCTTGCCAATGAATGGGAGATTGACATTTCCTTCCGTATAACGCCTCGAATTGAGCCATACCAATGGAGGCATGATAACTGTTGTTGTATGAAAATTCGATTAAAGTTAGCTTCTGATCCCAGCTCTCTTTGAAATCCAAAACGCATGACCTTAGTATATCCTCCAGCGTTTGGATAGTTCGTTCTGATTGTCCATCCGTCTGGGGGTGAAACGCCGTACTGAACTTCAATTTCGATCCCATAGCCATATGAACACTCTTCCAGAATCGAGAGGTAAAGCGCCCATCCCGATCGGAAATGATGGATTTTGGTACCCCGTGCAATATAACAATTTGGGATACAAAAACTTCAGCCATTTTTTCGACCGAAAAGGTAGCCTTAATCACAATGAAGTGGGCTGATTTGGTTAATCTATCCACAATTACCCAAATCATATCATTCTCACTTGCAGTCCTGGGTAAACCTACTACGAAATCCATAGTGGTTTGTTGCCATTTCCATTCTGGGAGCTCAATCTTTTGAAGTTCTCCGCCTAGTTGCCGATGCTCAGCCTTAACTTTTTGACAAGTTAGGCACTTTGATACAAAGTCAGCGATTTCGTTCTTCATATTCGTCCACCAATAATTTTCTCTAAGGTCCTTATACATCTTGGAAGCTCCAGGATGTACTGAATATGGCGTCTCATGTGCTTCGGACATGATTTGTTTGTTAAGAATTTCAAAGTCAGGAACACATATCCTTTCTTTGAAATAGACTACTCCATCCTCAGAGGTCCTAAACTCCTTATTCTTTCCGCCAAAGATTTGCGTCTTTAGCAGAAAAGAATCTTTCCCTTGATGACCCTTAATGGACTCTAAGAGATTAGACTGGAGAGTCAAAACTGACAACTTTCCAGTGATCATCTCTACGTTGAAATCGCATATCTCCTTCTGAAGTGGCTTGGGCAACGTTCCTAAAGACATCAGCATACCGGATGACTTCCTGCTGAGAGCATCTGCTACTTTATTCGCTTTACCAGGGTGGTAAAGGATCTCGCAATCATAGTCCTTCACGAGTGCTAGCCATCTCCGTTGCCTCATATTGAGCTCCTTCTGGGTAAAGATGTATTTGAGACTTTGATGATCGGTGAAAATCTCACATCTATTCCCATACAAGTAGTGTCTCCAGATCTTTAGCGCGAAGACCACCACCGCAAGCTCTAAATCGTGCATAGGATAATTCTTTTTGTGATCCTTTAATTGTCGTGAAGCATAGGCGACCACCTTTCCTTGCTGCATCAGGACCGCTCCTAGTCCAGTTTTAGAAGCGTCGCTGTAGATCACGAAATTCCCGGCATCAACGTCAGGAATTACTAACACCGGGGCACTAGTATGCTTCCTTTTGAGCTCTTGGAAGTTCTCCTCACACTTCTGTGTCCACTCGAACTTCCTCTCTATTTCGCATAAGGCGGTAAGAGGTGCTGCGATCTTGGAGAATCTTTCCACGAACCGTCGATAGTATCCGGCCAATCCAAGAAAGCTTCGTATTTCCGTAACATTTTTGGGTCTAGGCCACGTACTAACCGCCTCTATCTTAGCAGGATCAACGGAAATCCCTTCGTTTAATTCTACATGGCCTAAGAAATGAACTTTCTCCAACCAAAATTCACATTTCGTGAACTTGGCGTAGAGCTGGTTCCGTCTTAACGTCTCCAAAACCATCTTAAGGTGCTGCTCGTGTTCCTTTATGAACTTTGAGTATATCAAAATATCATCGATAAAAATGATGACAAACTTATCTAAGTACTCTTTGAACACCCCGTTCATCAAGTCCATAAATGCAGCTGGAGCATTGGTCAAACCAAACGGCATAACCAAGAACTCGTAATGCCCATAGCGCGTTCGAAAATCCGTTTTCGAAATGTCTCCTTCCTTAATCCTGAGTTGATGGTATCCCGACCGCAAGTCGACCTTTGAAAACACCACTACTCCCCTAAGTTGATCAAAAAGATCATCTATTCTAGGGAGAGGGTACTTGTTCTTGATTGTGATCTTGTTCAACTCACGATAATCGATACACATACGCAACGATCCATCCTTCTTCTTAACGAACAATACTGGTGCTCCCCATGGAGAATAGCTCTGGCGGATAAATCCCTTGTCCAGCAGTTCTTGCAACTGCACTTGGAGCTCCCTAAGTTCAGCTGGGGCCATACAATAAGGCGCTTTGGATACCGGTGTAGCTCCGGGCAATAAGTCTATCTCGAAAGAAATTTCCCAGCTCGGGAGGAAGTCCGGGCAATTCTTTTGGAAAGACATCCACATATTCCCTGATAATGGGAACATCTTCCGGCTTTAACTCCACTTCTTTCTCCTTGTCCATCATGTTGGCTAAGTATCATTGGCATCCATTAGCCAATATTTTCCACGCCTTTAGTTCCGATACTAACCTACTTGAGGAGTTACGGGACTCGCCGTAAAAGTTAAATTCCTCCTCATCATGCAAACCAAACATAACACAACGCTTTCGACAGTCTATCTTAGCATTGTACTTCCCTAGGAAGTCCATTCCTAAAATAACGTCATAATCCTGAAGTTTAATTGTGATGAGATCAACATAAAGCTCTCGACCGCAAATAACTATAGGAACACTTGGCATCCAAACATCGGATAGCAAAATCTCTCCTGACGGAAGGAACGTCCTAAACGGTTGCTTAAAGCTATCGACGCGTCTTCCTAATTTCTAGGCAAACTCCATTGATATAAATGAATGGGTGGCACCAGAATCAAATAAGGCAATAGCGTCGTAGGTGGCGATAGAAATCTGACCTGTCACCACGTGAGAAGTTCCGGCCTCGGCATCCCCTTTGGTGTAGGCGTAAATCCTAGCTTGGGATCCAGGAGCCTCTAGCCTCCTTGGTGCATCCGAGATGTCCTCGATCTTAACTGGCACCGCATGCAGCTGACCGCTCGCATTCCTATGCGGGTACTGGGGGTTCTGGTTCTGATTGTTGAGGTTGCAATTCCTCGCGTAATGACCTTCCTTGCCACAAAGGTAGCAAGCATTGGTCCCCAGTCTACATATTCCCAGGTGCTTCTTCCCGCATTGAGCGCACACTGGATAGTTATTATTATTACCCTCATTCCCTCGGTTACTTCTCTTTGAGGGTAATTCATTTGCTTCCCTTGTATAGCAGCATTTCCCTTTCTCTTGTTCTTTCCGAACTGCTTAGCATGCTAGGCTGCATTACTAGTCTGGCCCTTTGCATAAGCGTCCTGGTTCTGCCTAGGCTACAACTGCCTCTCCGCAGCCTTCTCCTCTTTCTTAGCCTTAAATATCTGCGCCCTCGCCTCCTTATCTTGATTAATCCAATACTCAGCCCTAATTGCCCGACTAATGCAGTCAGACACTAGGGTTGGAGGGCTGCTTCCTGCACTCACTTGTTTAGCAATATCCGTCCGAAACATCTTCATCATCCACCTTACTTTTTCTGTTTCGGTCGGTATGAGTTCGGGACATAGGCGGCCTAGCTGTTCAAACTTCTTAACAGCTTCCATAACCGACATCGATCCTTGCCTTAAGCTATTGAACTCGTCCTGCTGTGCGGCAAAGATCTCCTGGTTGTAGTACATCGCCTTGAACTCAGCTACAAAATCCTGCCAACTCATGGCCGCAATATTTCTACGCATTTGCACTGTTATCCACCAATGCCTAGCATCCTTTTTTCAGTGCAAATGAAGCACAGAGCACCCTCTCCTGCTCCATGAGTCCCATGAAATCCAATATAACTTGGATATCCATCAACCAATTATCAGCTTCTATTGGGTCCGTAAGACCCTCAAACTCAGGCACTTTCATCCGCCTGAAACGCTCGTACAATAAATCTTCCCGAACTACGGGTGGGTTCACTTGCATCCCTACGGGTGCTAACGGAACTCCGAAACTCCACGGAACCTCCTGACGAACCTCCGGTACCTGGGGCACTACCGGGGGTGCAGGGTTATCCTGAGGTGGAATTTCGTTCGCGTGGGGTATCTGGTCCAATCGGGCTACCTGCTCACGTAGCCGATTTGTTTCTTGCTGTTGTTGTAGCAATTGCTGTTGCAACATGGCTACAACATTCGCAAGATCTGGCTCTTGCGTGTTCTGGTTAGCTTGCTTTCGCGTACGCACCATCTTATCACTCCTAATAAATTTCAAGAAAGGATTTCGTTATCCTCCGAAAATCTTTCCTTTCATTCATTTCCTATAAAACACATCATCATATCATACTTAATCATATTATATAGAAATCCTTCGGGATTTCTTTATAGCATATCATATCATAAAACATTATGCAGAAATCCTTCATGATTTCTTCATAACGTATCATATCATAAACTTATCATAAACTTATCGTATATTTATCATAGAAACTTTTCATCATGACATCATAATCATCATGATACTCGTTTCATATAAAAATATATCGTTTTATACATTTTAAAAAATACATCACTTTTACTATATACATAGTCAAAATAGGATGGAAGTGTTTACCACTTAACTATCATTCCTATCCTATATATAATCCTAACGTCAAAAGAACAAAAGTCGGAGTTAGTTCTAAAACTATCTACTCGGTCGCTACGTCAGAAAATACGTCTCGATCCTCGTCATCGAATGGAATCACCTCGGGATCTTCTTCCTGCTCCTTGGGATCGTCGAGCTCTTCCTCTATATCCTCAAACTCATCCCATTCTTCCCACACCTCTTGTTCCTCATCATCACTCTCAATGAGGACTACTGGAGGATCTTCGACGTTGTCCCCTGGGTTATCCGGAGCCTCCGCAAGATCTGTAATACCTAGATTTCTCGATGTTACTATTTTTTTTAAAAAAGGAATTAAATGAATACCATAGAGGTATTATTGAAAGAGAAGCTCGGTTAAGAGTTCTCTTACATTTTATGAGTTTTTAGATTAATAAAACTCAAAATGGACTATGTAGATTAGCAACGGACCTTTTTAGACAAAAGGGACGGAAAAGTGCATGATTTTAAACGAAAGTCAGAGTTTGACCAAGAACGGTTAAAGGATTGACTTTGCAGTATAGTAAAATAAAGTATACTGTAAAAACCGTCTTTACGGTTGAAATAGTATGAATAGGCTTTAAAAACTAGCTTAGAAAATCAAGCACACCAAGTAGGATTAAAGACCAAAAGGGCTCGAAAAAAATAAGAAAAAGTTTTTACAGTCCATTTTTACGCAGATAAATTTTGGACTGCAGTCAAGTAAAACAGTACTGAATTGTACTGTGTATTAGTAAACACAGTATTAGAAATATCTGTGTAGCAAAAAAATGGGTTATTTTAGAGAAAAGTAGCCAAACAAGGCCTTAGGATGACATCATAATTATGACATCATCCTTATTTGGAATTATGACATCATAATTCCATGAACCAACCATTAGATGCCATGTGTCTTGTTCTAGAACAATTTTTGCTTGTTCTCCAAGGGGATGGCCGGCCACCTAGCATGCCATTTGGCAAATTTTTCAAAACTTTAGGGGTCAAAATTGAATTTTGAAAAGTTCCCCTTTGCCTATAAATAGGAGTGACCCATATTCATTTTTAATGAAAAACTTAGCCAAACTCTTGCCATTTTCTGCCATCAAAACCGAAAAAGAAAGTGAGAGGGAGCCAAGAGAAAAACCAAAATTTTCCTAAACCAAGCTTAGGTTAGTTTTCGGTTTGCAAGGGAAAGCTAAGGGGAGAGTTTGAGAAATTTTTCCAGCCTTGTTCTAGGCTTGCAGCCGGGTGGTTAGGTGCAGGAAAAACCAAGAGAGAAACTGAAAAATTAAGGGGAAAAGTTAGGGTTATTTCGGGTGTGATTCAATCAACCGAAAACAAGTTTTGAGACCATTTTCTTGGTCTAGGGCAGCCACGGTTTTGAGCTAGGGGGAGGAAGAAATTTTGTGACCAAAACTTGACTTTGGTCCAAGGTAAAAATCTAGAACCCTAACTCTTTTATTTGAGTTCAAATTTTAAGATTTAAGGTAGTTCAATTTGGTTGTAAGGACATAAGTCCATCTTCCAATTTTTGCCCTTATAGTTGTATGTGCTTGATTTGTAGATCTAAGGGTGTATGGCTTGATTTCTTGCATAAGTTGTGCTTGTGTAGGATTGATTTTCATGCCTAATGCTTAGGGTTGTGTGTCCCCTGGTTTGGTCCGAAAATCTGCCCTTAGGCAGTGCTTGAAGCATGCTAGCTTAGGGAGCAAAGTTTAGTGTTTGTATGTGTTGTATGCAAAAAGTTAGAACCATGCAAACCTAGGTTAAGTTAATACGGGTTTTGGTTTGCATGGACATGTTTGAATTACATGTTGGTTCATGTGGGACGTTAGAAAACGCTGCATGTATGTTATCTAGGCTCCCGCGTGATCGGTCGAGTTAGAATCCGCGAAATAGGACGTAAAACAAACTTAAAACCGAAAACTGCCAGTTCGGATGTGAACTGCCCAGTTTCGGGAAAAGTGGAATTTGAGGCCTTTAGAGGCCGAACTGGGTAAAACGTAAAACATAAAAGTTGTTCAGAACGAGTTTTCCTAGGGGCCTACGCGGACAGTTTTCCAAATTGAGGCTCCAATGGTCTCCGTTTTTACAAAAACCCGTGGCTAGCCTGCCCAGACCCAGTTTACAGGATCAGCCAGTTTCAAACAAAAACTGGTACGAATACAGGCCGAACTGGATTTTTCTCAAAACACGAAAGTTTTAGGATTTTTCAAGAGCTACAACTTTCGTGAAGACAACATTTTCAAAATCGGAATGGATCTTTAAACTGGAATGGTTTTATAAAGACTGTGCAGGGAATGAGAAATTCATGTACAGGATTTTCAAAAAAAAAAACAACAAGTTCCGAAAAAAAAAAATCATATCTTTTCCCAAAACCACTGTTTTGACTAAGGAAACTGTTCCAAAGGCAGTTTCCAGCCTTAAATGATTTTATAAAAACCTATTTCAAGGATATGGATTTTTGTGAGATTTTTAAGGTTAATTCACTCAAGTTTCCAAAGAAATGGAACATGGAATTTTTTAAAGCCAAATTGGGCTAAGGTATAGGGTTAATTAAAGTAACCTAATAATTATGGATAAGAATAAAGTCCAAGGTTAGGAAGGTAACCTAACCCTAACGGTATAACACATGAGGTTATCCAACGTAACCTCTTAAAGAATTGATTCATATTTGGTTAGGGTTACTATTTGTAACCCAGTAAGACATTTTAGAAATGGGGACATACAATTAGGATTATGTAAGCATGTTGATTAGATTATCAACATTTCCGCAAAACTAATTAGAACCTCACCTATGTCCTTCAACGAGCAGGAGGGAACCTGCAGCTGTACGCAGAAAAGAAGCAGCTCAAAGCAGGACATAGCAAGAGAGGTAAGTACAACCACCGCCTACAGCATAGGCTTTGTTGTGGTACTTGCCTAAGTATGATAGATGTATGCTAGGGATATATGCTATGATATTGATGTTGATGCTATGTTAGGATGTTGATGCTAGGTTATGATGTTGATGCTATGTTAGGATGTGATGATAGGTTATGATGTTGATGCTATGTGATGTTATTGTTGTTATGCTATGTTGGGTTATGTTGTATGATAGGTTAAGGTATGCTATTGATGAATGCTATGTTATGTTTATTAAAGCACGAAGCATGTTCACGAAATCTTATAAGAATTATAAGATCAAGTATGACACAACAAGATGAAAAGAAAGATGGCGAGCAATCGCCTGTGTTGTGCCGACCCGCGTTAGGTCGGGTTGGACTATGGTTTGAGTTGGAAATGGTTTGGCCGCCCCAACCACTCCATAGTCGCGCGCCCGGTACATACACACAAGTAAGGGGCCCATAAGTAAGATAAGAAATAGAAGTAAGTTAAAAATGAATTGAGCATAAAATGTGCATAAATGGACCATGCATTATGATATGTATGCTATGTTACGATGAATGAAGTTAAGTAATGATATGATATGCATGATAAGTTAAGATATGATATATTAGAATATGTTATGTTCATGATGTCGCGGTATAGGAGGTTGTGCTTGCTGAGCGAAAGCTCACTGTCTTACGTTTATGCTGTAGGTAAGAAACCGTCAGCAATGGTTGATACAAGATGGAAGGGCATGGCGGGGCAAACTGTGAAATGTGGGAGATGTAGCCGCTACGCGTTTTGATATACGTATTTATGTTATGGAAAATATTTTTGATAAAGACACTCTTATATGTTGCACTAGTATGCCATATAAAAAAAAAAAAAAAAAAAAAATTCCGCTGTGTTTTCATAAGTATGTAAGTATGTACGAGAAGTTAAGTATGTAAGTATGTATGTATGGTAACGGCCTGTGCTAGGCGGGTCGTTACAGAGTTGGTATCAGAGCGGTTTCCTGCGATACGATTTCACAGTCTGCCTGCCATCGCCACCATCATTGTAAGTTAAATTTATATTTTATGTATATGCGTAAGTATTTACGATAGGATTATGCTATGATAGACGCGTAAATATGGAGCTCGCACGGATCGATGCCGGGATAGGAGAACCCCAGCATGAAGTGGGTCCAACGTTTCCCGAGGACCCGATTCCTGCTATATCTGTACAAGAGATCCCAGCCCAAGAGGCTGAAGACCAGATGGACGCCGAGGACACTGTCGACGATTTGATTGCTCCGGAGGAACCACCGGAAGACCCTCCCATTATGATCATCCCTAGCGACGACGAGGACGACGAGGACGATATGGAGCCCGAAGCCGAGCAAGGTAACTGGATGGAGGATATTGATGACGCCGAGGGCGATCCCGAGGAGATGCGATTCCACGATGGAAATTGGGATGAAGACTCTGACGCCGAATCCGACGTTTCGATGATTACGCTAGAGGTTATAGTCTAGTTAGGGCCGATATGCGCATATATTTTTAACCATGTATGATGATAGAGTAATAGACACTCCTATCATATTTTTTTATTATGAACAGTACGATGGTAAAGTGTTAGACACTTCCATCATATTTTGACCATGTATATGTAAAGATATGTACGTACAAGTATGAAGTATTCAATGTGTAATTACAGTATTGTAAATTTCGATGTACAAAGTATGTACATAAAGGACCGTACAGATACGGGATTTATAACAAGAGCATGTTATAAATATTATGAAAGATATGCTATATTATGATAAGTATCTGTTATGATACCTTCTATGTTATGATATGAAATGTATGATGTTACGGCATGATGTGATGTGATAAGTTATGTATGAAAGAAAGGATATTAATGGTGTGATGATATCTTTTCTTATAGGATTTAAAAGATGGTACGTCCACGAAGAACGGTACCACTCAACCCGCCTGAGCCAGATCTCGCAACCATCGTTGCAAATCTACAACAGCAGCTGCTAGAACAGCAGCAAGAGACGGAAAGACTACGAGCTCAGATAGCTCAAATGAATCAAGGACCGCGGATTAACGAGGTTCCACCACGAGCTCAACCAGTACCCCCGGTACCTGAGGATCAACCAGAAGTTCCTCAGAATGCTAACATTCCGATGGCACCTGCTGGAGGGCAAGCAAACCTACAACCAGTGAGGGAGGACTTACTATACGAACGATTCAGGCGAATGAAGGCGCCTGAGTTCGAAGGCCCGACGGACCCGATCGCCGCGGACAATTGGTTGATCGATATCCAAGTTATCTTGGATTTCATGCGACTAACGGAACAAGAGAAAGTTCTCTGCGCTTCTTTCGCCCTGAAAAAGGATGCGCGACACTGGTGGATGACCGTGCAGATGCGCCGTGACGTTACGGCCATGAACTGGCAGGACTTTGTGACCGAGTTCCGAGCAATGTATTACAACAGAGAAATCCTTGCCATTCAACAAGACGAGTTCACGAACTTCAGACAAGGATCGATGACGGTAATGGAGGCCGTACAGAAGTTTGAACAGCTAGCTCGGTTATGCCCGGATCTGGTCCCGAGTGAAGCAGAGAAAGTGCGAAGAATGATGAAGATGCTCAGAACCGACATTGCCAAGCAAGTGAGTGCTGGCAGCAGCCCGCCTACCCTGGTGTCCGATTGCATAAGCCGGGCGATAAGAGCCGAATACTGGATAAACCAGGACAAAGAGGCTAGAGCTCAATTCTTCAAGGCTAAAAAGGAGGAAAAGGCGGCAGCAAAGCCAACACAGCCTCGACAAGACTCAGAGTCGCAACCGAAAGGCCAATCTAGTAGCCCTACACAAGGTTCCAATCAAGCTGGGAGGAATAAGCGAAAAGGAAATTTCTCGGGCCAGAACCAACAAGGGAATTTCCCTCAGAAAAAGAACAATCAAGGAACGAGAACACTAACACCAGCTATCCCGCGTGCGTAACATGTGGAAAGAAACACCCGGGAGTGTGTAGGATGGGACTAATGTTTGCTACCTTTGTGGCAAGGAGGGCACTATGCACGAAGCTGCCCCCAGAACAACCAGAACAGAGCCCTCAGTATCCAAACCGGAATGCCAGCAGCCAGCTACATGCAGTCCAAGCAAGGCTTGAAGGACCCTCAATTGCACAAGGAAGATTAGAGGCTCCTGAACCCCTAGCTAGGATTTACGCCTACACCGATGGAAATGCTGAAGCTGGAACTTCGCATGAAGGGACAAGATAGATACTTGTCGCCACCTAAGGCGTTATTGTATTATTTAATTCTGGTGCAACTCACTT
>CM046372.1:6671260-6702540 GCA_025413025.1 Ficus hispida | reverse complement strand
TACAAGTTAAGTAAATATGATGTACTTTTTGTGAGTTTACAAAAAGACAGTTTACAAGAAAATATATGAAATAGCAAGTTATGAATGATATGATATGAATGTGATGAATGTTTATGATACGATATGATAAGTATATTATATTATGATATGACAATATTGTAATATAATATGTTAAGATATGAATGCAAAGAAAGGATATTAATGGTTAGTAATATCTTTTCTTATGATTTAAATAGGAATTTAAAAATGGTTCGCACGCGAAAAGCTGCACAAGTAAACCCACCTGCGCCAGATCTAGCAACCGTTGTAGCGAATTTACAACGACAGTTGCTCGAGCAGCAACAAGAGACAAACCAGCTGAGAGAGCAGCTAGCTCAGTTACACCAGAGACCCCAGGTCAACGAGGTTCCCTTACCCGCGGAGCAAGTACCTCCAGTGGCACCTCCAGTGCCCAATATTCCGCGACATGCTGAGGTACCAGTAGCACCTGCTGGGGTACCGGCAGATCCGCCTCCGGCAAGAGAGGATTTGTTATATGAGAGGTTTAGGCGGATGAAAGCGCCTGAATTTGAGGGAACAACAGACCAAATAGCCGCAGACAACTGGTTGATAGACATCCAAGTTATCCTAGACTTTATGCGGCTTACTGAACAGGAGAAAGTCTTATGTGCTTCTTTTGCTCTTAAGAAGGACGCGAGACACTGGTGGATAACCGTTCAGATGCGTAGGAACGTCATGACAATGAGCTGGCAGGATTTTGTGACTGAGTTTCGTAGTATGTACTACAACAGAGAAGTCCTTGCCGCTCAACAGGACGAATTCACCAGCTTCAAGCAAGGGTCTATGACGGTGATGGAAGCCGTTAAGAAGTTCGAACAGCTAGCACGCTTGTGCCCGGAGCTGGTACCGAACGAGACAGAGAAGGTTCGGAGAATGATGAAGATGTTCCGGACCGACATATCCAAGCAAGTTAGTGCAGGAAGCAGCCCACCTACCCTGGTATCCGACTGCGTAAGCAGAGCAATACGAGCTGAATACTGGATCAACCAGGACAAGGAAGCAAGGGCGCAGTTTTACAAGGCCAAGAAAGAAGAAAAGGTCGTTACTAAGCAGACCCAGCCCCGTCAGAGTGCTGAGGCCAATCAGAAAGGTCAGAATAATAACCCTGCTCAAAGTTCCAAACAGTTTGGGAGGAACAAGAGAAAGGGAAATTTTTCTGGACAGGGCCAGCAACAAAATTACCCTCAGAAGAAGATCAACAGGGGAAATGAGGGTAATAACTCTGACTACCCGGTATGTACAAAGTGCGGGAGAAAACATCCGGGCGTTTGCAGAATGGGGACTAATGAGTGCTATCTGTGCGGAAAGGAGGGACATTTTGCGAAGAACTGCAATATGAATAAGCAAGGCCAGAACCCTCCGTACCAGAACAGGAACCCAAACAGTCAGCTTCATGCGGCCCAGACTAGATTAGAAGGACCTTCCATAGGCCAAGGAAGATTAGAAGCTCCTGAGCCTCAAGCCCGAATCTACGCCTATACAAGGGGAGATGCGGAAGCAGGCACTTCACATGTGGTGACAGGTCAGATCTCTATCACCACTTATGAAGCAATTGCCCTGTTTGATTCTGGTGCCACTCATTCATTTATATCATTGGAGTTCGCCCAGAAATTAGGAAGAGGTGTGGATAGATTAAGCCAACCTTTTAAAACCTCCTTGCCATCTGGAGAAGTTTTGTGGTCCAACTGTTGGATACGAAATACCTCCGTGATTATTTGTGGCAGAGAGCTGTACGTAGATCTCATCGCAATCAAGCTACAGGATTTCGATGTGATCTTAGGGATGGATTTTCTTGGAAAATACAACGCTAAGATTGACTGTCGAAAGCGTTGTGTGATTTTCAACCCTCATGGAGAGGAAGAGTTCAGTTTCTACGGACAAGCTCGGAACTCAGCAACCAAATTGGTTTCGGCTATGAAAGCTTGGAAGATGTTAGCTAATGGCTGTCAAGGGTATTTAGCTAACATGGTGGACAAAGAGCACGAAATGAAGCTAACACCGGTAGATGTACCTGTTATCAGGGAGTATGTGGATATCTTTCCGGAAGAGCTACCAGGACTTCCACCGGAACGCGAAATTTCATTCGAAATTGAGCTAATACCCGGAGTTGCTCCAATATCGAAGGCGCCTTACCGTATGGCACCTGCTGAACTTAGGGAACTCCAAGTACAACTACAAGAACTGCTAGATAAAGGATTCATCCGACAGAGTTACTCTCCATGGGGAGCACCTGTGCTATTCGTGAAGAAAAAGGATGGATCTCTACGTATGTGCATCGATTATCGCGAGCTGAACAAGATCACCATCAAAAACAAGTATCCTTTCCAAGGATTGACGATCTGTTTGATCAACTCAGAGGAGCAAAGGTGTTTTCGAAAGTCGATCTACGATCTGGCTATCATCAGCTCAGAATCAAAGATTCAGATATCTCCAAGACGGCTTTTCGGACACGCTACGGACACTACGAATTTTTGGTTATGCCTTTTGGGTTAACCAATGCTCCAGCTGCTTTCATGGACCTGATGAACCGAGTGTTCAAGGAATATCTGGACAAGTTCGTCATTGTCTTCATCGACGATATCCTGATCTATTCAAGGTCCCAGGAAGAACATGTGCAGCATTTAAGGATGGTAATGGAAATGTTACGACGACATCAGCTCTACGCAAAGTTCACAAAATGTGAATTTTGGCTCGAAAAGGTGCATTTCTTAGGCCACGTGGTGTCACAAGAAGGGATTTCTGTGGACCCAGCCAAGGTAGAAGCAGTTAGCTTATGGTCAAGACCCACGAGCGTAACGGAAATAAGGAGTTTCCTCGGATTAGCCGGTTATTATCGCCGCTTTGTTGAAGGATTTTCTAAGATAGCAGCCCCTCTCACGACCCTTACGCGCAAAGGAAAGAAGTACGAATGGACTTCTAAATGCGAAGAGAATTTCCAAGAGCTCAAGAGGAAGCTGACAAGTGCGCCTGTTTTAATTATTCCAGATGTTGAAGCAGGAAATTTCGTGATCTACAGCGACGCTTCTAAGACGGGACTAGGAGCAGTCCTAATGCAGCAAGGTAAAGTGGTCGCGTATGCTTCTCGACAACTGAAGGATCACGAGAAGAATTACCCGACGCACGATCTAGAGCTCGCTGCGGTGGTGTTCGCATTGAAGATTTGGAGGCACTACCTGTATGGGAATAGATGTGAGATTTTCACCGATCACCAAAGTCTCAAATACATCTTTACCCAGAAGGAGCTCAATATGAGGCAGCGAAGATGGCTTGAACTCGTAAAGGACTACGACTGCGGATCCTTTACCATCCTGGCAAGGCGAACAAAGTAGCAGACGCCTTAAGCAGGAAGTCATCTGGCGTGCTGATGTCTTTGGTACTGCTGCCCAAGCCGCTTCAAAAGGAAATCTCTGACTTCAACCTTGAGATGATAACGGGAAAGTTATCCGCCTTAACCCTCCAGTCCAATTTAATGGAGTCCATCAAGAACCTTCAAGGAAAGGATTCTCAGTTAATCAAGGCACAACTCTTTGGCGGGAAAAATAAGGAGTTTAGAACCTCTGCAGATGGCATGATCTACTTCAAAGAAAGGATCTGCATTCCTGATTTCAAGTTTTTGAAGGATCAGATACTAGCAGAGGCGCACATGACACCGTATTCAGTACATCCCGGAGCCTCTAAGATGTACAAGGATCTCCGAGAGAACTACTGGTGGCCAAATATGAAGAATCAGATAGCGAAGTTTGTGTCCAAATGCTTAACTTGTCAGAAAGTTAAGGCAGAACACCGACATCCTGGAGGAGAGTTGCAAAAAATAGAGCTCCCCGAATGGAAATGGGAGCAAATTACCATGGATTTTGTCGTGGGACTGCCAAGAACTTCAAGTGGGAATGACACGATTTGGGTTATTGTCGACCGATTAACCAAATCTGCCCACTTTATCGCTATCAAAGCCACTTATTCAGTGGAGAAGTTGGCCGAAGTCTATGTATCCCAGGTCGTTCGACTGCATGGTGTACCAAAATCGATCATCTCGGATCGAGACGGACGTTTCACTTCCCGATTTTGGACAAGCGTACACAATGCTATGGGGTCAAAACTGAAGTTCAGTACGGCTTTTCACCCTCAAACCGACGGTCAGTCAGAACGGACCATCCAGACACTAGAAGACATGTTGAGATCATGCGTGCTGGATTATCAAGGAAACTGGGATCAGAAGCTGTCTTTGATCGAATTTTCCTACAACAATAGTTATCATGCTTCGATTGGTATGGCTCCATTCGAAGCACTGTACGGAAGAAAATGTCGATCCCCTATTCACTGGCAAGAAGTTGGACAGAAGCAGCTTCAGACCACGGACTTCATCAGAAAGACTTCTGACGATATTAAGAAGATTAAACAAAGGCTTGACATAGCTTTCAGTCGTCAGAAAAGCTATGCGGATAAACGAAGAAGGCCTTTGGAATTTCAGATCGGAGATGCGGTTTTCATCAAGATAGCTCCGATGAAAGGTGTAATGAGATTCGGAAAGAAAGGGAAGCTTAGTCCAAGGTATACCGGACCTTTTGAAATCCTAGAGAGGATTGGAAAAGTAGCATACAAGCTTGCCCTGCCGCCGGAATTAGCATCCATGCATAACGTCTTCCATGTATCAATGCTCAAGAAGTATGTACCAGATCCTTCGCATATTCTCAGTCAAGAACCGGTAGAGGTTCAAACAGACTTGACCTATGAAGAGAAGCCGGTACAAATCTTAGATCGAGAAGAGAAGGTTCTAAGAAATAAGACAATTCCCATGGTAAAGGTTTTATGGCGAAACCATCAAGTAGAAGAAGCCACTTGGGAATTAGAAAATGAAATGAGAAAGAACTACCCCGGCTTGTTCTAATTTTCGAGGACGAAAATCTTTAAGGAGGGTAGATTGTAATACCTGATTTTCTTATGTCTGAACGATTCTATGTATAAATTTACATTGAACCGTAAAGGTATTTATGGAAAAAGCCCAGTTAAGGGTTTTTAATTATGTTTTGTGAGTTTTATGACTTTATAAGACTCAAAAATGGTTATGTATTTAAGAAAACGACCTTTTAAGTGATAAGGAACAAAATCGTGAAATTTTACAAAAAGTCAAAGTTTGACCAAAACCGTCGCGGTTGACCAAAAGTCAACTGTTGACCATGAAAGTCAAAACTTGACAAGAAGGTCCCTAATTGACAAGAACGTCGATGGTTGACCCGAAAAGTTTAAGAAATGACTTTATGTTTAGATATTGATCTGTATAAATTGCACCGGGTAAACCCGTGCCTTTTTGCAGATAAAAAGTTATGTTTAAGACATGAGAACCACCTTAGAAAATCAAGCACATTAAGTTGAAGCTTAGGGCAAAAGAGTTTGACAAACTAAGAAAAATTTCATACCGTCCAGTATTACGCGGATGAATTTTGGACTGCAGTTCGGTAAACCAATACTGTGCATAAGTGTAACCAGTATTGAAAATACCTGTGATGACTTAAATATGGACTGCTTATTAGCAAAAGAGCCAAACAAGCTTAAGCTTTGGCTTACCTCATTAACTTTTTTTATTTTGACATCATTAAGTGATTTAAGGAAAAATTGGAAAAAAATAGTTGGCATCCACCTTAGCCATGGCCGGCCACATGCCCCCCCTAAATGTCCAATTTTCTGATTTTTTGAGGACTAAAATGTGCAATTATGAGAAGTTTCCAACCTCTATAAATAGGGGTGGCCTTTGTTCACAATTAAAGAGAAAACTTAGCCAAACTCTTGCATTTTTTCTTCACAAAAATCCGGACTTAAGGGAGAAGAGAAAGGCAAGAAAAAATTTGCAAAACTAAGAGTGTGTAGGGCTTAGAGTGGTCGGATTCAAGGTGGGAACCAAGCCAAAAAGTTGGGAAAAATTTTAGAACCCATTTCCCTAGCAAGGCCGGTTCTAGGGGGGGAGGAACCAAGCTAGGAGGCAGCCGGATTTTGGTGTTAGAGGCAGCCAACTTTGTGTCTTTTGGTGGCTGAACTTAAGGCAAGAAAGGCAGCAAGTTTGCACTTGCCAATCACCAAATCAGCCGGTGATTTGAGACGGAGGAAGGAAGCCGAAATCTTAGCTCACCGAGCCTAACCGAGTAAGGTAAAAACCTTAACCGATCAAGTTTCATTTAAATTTCATATGGTGAAATTTAAATGTATTTAAGCTATGGTTTGTAAGGGTATAAGCCCACTTTTAAATTCTGCTCTAGTTGGTAAATTATGTGCATGTGCTTGATTGTTTAAGCTTAGGGTTTGGTGGTTCATTTATGTGCATATTGTGCATGATAAGTGTTTGATTGAATGCTTAGGGTTTTGTAGGATTATGATTTACGTTCAATTTGGCTTGCATGTTGAAATTTGAACGTTAGAAACTTATGCATGTCTGATTTAGGCTCCCGATGAGTTCGGTTGAGGTAGGGTGGACGTTTTAGGACGAACACGAAATTTTAAACCGAAAACTGTCAACTCGGGTGGGAACTGACCAGTTTCGGGAAAAACAGTTTTTGAGGCCTTTAGAGGCCGAATCAAGGAAAACTCAAAACATGAAAGTTTTTAAGTAGAGTTTTTCCTAGAGGAAACGCGGACAGTTTTATAAAATGAGGCTCCAATGGCCTCGGTTTTTACCAAAACCCGTGCCTAAGGTGTCCAGGACCCGAGCACGGCCAGGACAAGTTCCTCAGGGGTTTTGACCACGAAAACGCCAGAACTGGGTTTTACCCAAAACATAAAAGTTGTAGAGTTTTTAAATGTTTACAACTTTCATGAAGACAAGTTTTACAGATTCAGTCTGGATTTTAAGATGAAAATGAATTTCGGAGAACTGTACAGGAATTATGGAAATCCTGTACAAGATTTACAAAGTTGACACAGAAAATGCATATTTTTGCAGTTTCACTGCAAATGGACATTGAGAAACTGTTCCAAAGGCAGTTTCCAATAGTCAATAAATTTATAAGTCTCGTTTTAAGATTTTCAATCCTTAAAATTAAACAAAAGAGTTTAAATACAAAAAATTAAGGTTTTCATTTCCTAAAAATAAGATTTTAAAACCAAAGTTAAAAACTACCCGAATAGGGTTACCAAAGTAACCAGTTAGGATAACGTGAAAATAAGTAAGGGCTTATAACTAAGGTTATAAAAGAATGTTGGTTATACTACCAACAGTTCTAACCCTTACTTTTATTTAATTTCAGAACGTTGTACGACGAGGTGTCCCAGCGGAACCTAACTCCACGATTGGACACTGCATTCACGAACAAAGTAAGTACAACTCCGCCTACAGCATAGGCTTGTTGTGAATACTTGCCTAAGTATGATTGCTAGTTATGAATGCTACATGCTACATGCTCAGTGTTATAGATTAGCTTAGGAATGCTATGATTTTGTGAACGTATGTCAAGTATGCTATGATTCTATGTTATGAACGTATGTTTTGTATGCTATGGTCTATAGAAGCATGATTAAGGTTAAGTTATGTTAAGATTAATTGAGTGAAACATCACGATGCATGTTCACTAATTAACAAATAAAAGATTAAGTTATGATGGCAAGCAATTGCCTGTGTCGTACCGACCCGCGTCAGGTCGGGTTGAGCTATGGCAAGAGTAAGTCCATAGAGCGCGCCCGGTACGAACACTCATGTTATGGGGCCCAAAAGTAAGGTTAAGTTAAGAAAGTTATGAAGAGATAAGAGAGCATAAAGAAGCATAAACGGATCATGCATACGATATGTCAAGTTATGTTATGAAATGTTATGCCATGTTATGATTAAGAAAGGTTATGAAATGTTATGCCATGTTATGATTAAGAAAGGTTATGAAATGGTATGCCATGTTATGTTACCCCATGTTATATTAGGTTAGATTATGCTGTGTTTTTAATATTGCGGTATTAATAGTTGTACTTGCTGAGCTTTCGCTCACTGTCTTACGTCTGTGCTGTAGGTAAGCAGCCTGGAAATAGTTCTTGATGCAAGATGGAGGACATGGATTGGCGGACTGTGAAATGTGGGAATAATGCCGCCACACGTTTTGTTTATTATGTTAATATTTTACAAGCTTTATTTATACCTACACAACGTTTTAATTATTCAGTATAATTATTTACGTAGGTGCGTATATATATTTATACGGCTTAAAAAAAATAATAATAATAATATTCCGCTGTTTTACGTATAAGTACGTAAGTATGTATGTATGTATGTACGGTAACGGCCTGTGCTAGGCGGGTCGTTACATAATCTCACAAAAATAATTTAATCATCTTTAAAACATGTCAATCATCATGTAACTTATGCATGAGCCATTTATGATTGATTGAAAGTCTTATGCTTCATTTTAGACTCAATCTTTAACTTATCTTGTCTCAACATGTGGGCCCATAGTGTACGTACCGAAAGCGCGCAGCCTCCAGACAAAGCTAGGGTTTGCAAGGCCCTAACAGTTCTGGGAATTAAAACGTGACCCTCACGCATCAACGAGAGGTAAATGTCACAACTGGTTTTAAACATGTATCCTCCTCGATCACGGGAGGTTGGTACGACACCTTCCTTTATTATCTTACCATATGATTTAACATTAGTGAACATGCTTCATGATGTCACTATGTCATATTCAAACTTTAACATTTGCCATATAATGGCATTCTTGAAAACATGACATTTTTAAAACCATGACATTTTAGAAAACATGGCATAATATGTAACATGTTATAGCATATCATCACATAACATCATTTAACATCATACAACATAGCATGTACATTTTAACATAGCATATATGAAAATAGTATTTACTATTTTCATACTGTAGGTGAGGTTCGATACTTGCCTGACTTATTGTAATCCAGGCTTCGTTGATTTCCACTCTGACCTCGACTGCAGGTTACTTCCTGCTATTAGAAAGAACATAGGATAAGAATCCTATAAAATGTTGGTAACCTTTCCAACATTATGGTTATATGTCCTTTTACAAGCTTTGATCAACTACTAGGTTACTAATTGTAACCCTAGAGATTGTGGTTAATTATCTTGACCCATTAGGTTACTTGAGGTAACCTTGGGTATTAAACCCATATGATTAATATTAAATTACTATTCTTATTATCGAGCCTCAGCCTTAGTAACTCGGTTATCCTTCCCGGTTACCACTCGTCATCTTTTGTTTTTACACTTTAGCTTTTAAATCCAATTTGGAAAATTGGCTAGAAAATCTTTTGTTTTACTTCAAAATTCGAGGTTTTCAAAGTAAAACTTTATAAAACTCATTTAAGGCTGAAAACTGCTTTTGAAATAGTTTTCATAGTCAAAACAGGAAATGTTGATGTAAAAATACAGTTTTTCTGTATGTTTGTAGAAAATCCTGTACAGGAATTTTTTTGTTCTCTGCACAGTTTTTATAGTTCAGGTTGTATTTAAAAATTCAAATGGAATTTGAAAAACTTGTCTTCACAAAAGTTCTTGCTCTTGAGAAATTCTAAAACTTTCATGTTTTAAGAAAAACCCAGTTCTGCTTGGATTCGTACCAGTTTTAATTTGAAACCCACTGGTCGTGTAAACTAGGTCTGGGCAGTTTAGTCTCGGATTTTCATAAAAACGGAGGCCATTGGAGCCTCATTTTGCAAATCCATCCGCGATGACCTCTAGGAAAAACTGTTCTGAACAACTTTTGTGTTTTAAGTTTTTCCAAATTCTGCCTCTAAAGGCCTCAAAATCTGATTTTCCCGAGACTGGCCAATTTCTACCCGAAATGGCAGTTTTCGGTTTCGATTTTTGTTTTATGTCCTAGACGTGGAATCTAGCTCAACCAGCCACCGCGGGAGCCCTAATACACACATGCAGCGATTTTCTAGCGTAAATTTTCTTTAATCACAATTTCTAACATCACCATACAAACCTAATTGATATTGGATCAACTAAGTTGCATGATTTCGGTTGCACAAAACCTAACAAGCATACTAATTAAATTCTAGCAACCTAGCACAAAATTATCATTCACCAACACTAGGGCAGATTGGGGACATATAATAAACTAGTATTTAGTATGCAAATTAAGAAAATTAAAGCAAGCATGCACATAAAAATCAAACCACCCCTAATTCTAGATCAAGCACAACCCTAGATTCCTAACTTTGGGCACAAAATAAATTGAGCTTATGCTCTTACAATTTCAACTTGAAATACATGTAAATTTCAAATTGAATGCTTAATTGAAAGAGATTAAGGTCTAGAATGGTTTACCTTGATTTATCTCCAAAAATTGGTTAGGGTTTGGCTCACAAAACTTTTCCTCCTAGGACACCACCCAAGGCCGGTTTTGTTGCACCAATTGGCACCAAAATTGGCTGATTCTTGGTGGCTGCTTGCACCTAAACTAAGCTCTCTTAAATCCAAATTTTCTCACTCACTCACCCCCCCTTGGCAGCCGGCTGTTGGCCCCTAAAATGGACACCAAAAACTGTCAAAATTTTTGATTGAACTTGCTAGGGAAAACCGAAGACTACAACATTAAAACCCCTAAGTTTCTCAATTTTTTTCTTCACTCAATCACCCACTTGAGATTGCAGATTTTTGGAGAGGGAAAATGGGCAGAATTTGGCTGCTTTTTCTGATTTTTTGGACTAAAAACCGACCACCTCCCTTGGCCTATTTATAGGTGAGGTTTTGGATCACATTGCAAATCTTTTTGGTTCACCTTTTGCTCATAAATCCTTGGAGCAAAAATAATTGCACAAAATTTTGCCAAAAGACCCTCCATGTGGCCGGCCATGCATGGTGCTAGGTGGCTAGGTGTGAGTTGTTTCCACCATTTATGATGTCATAAATAAAAAATGGGATGATGTCATAATTCCAAGCTTAGGTGATGTCATCTTAAAGCCTTGTTTGGCTTTTTCCTTAATGTAGTCTACTTTAAACTTAACACAGATATTTCTAATACTGTGTTCACTAATACACAGTATAATTTCAGTACTGTTATACTGAACTGCAGTCCAAAATTTATCTGTGTGAAAATGGACTGTGTAAAAATTTTTCTTATAATTTGAAACCACTTGGCCCAAGCTAACCTAATTAATGTGCTTGATTTTCTATGGTGGTTTTTGAATCCTAAACATACCATTTTATCCGTAAAAATGGTTTTTACACGGTACAATTTTTATACTGAAAAATATTTAACCGTACCGCCTCATTTTCGATTTTTCGGGTCAACCATTGACTTTCTTGTCAATCATTGACTCTCTTGTCAAAATTTGACTATTATGAATTCATGAAATTTCGTCATACCTTTTTACTTAAAAGGCCTATCATGAAATCTCGTAATTAATTTACCGATAACTCAATCATATACTGATAAAATCATGAATTTTGTATTAATATTCATAATTTTCATAAAATTGCACATAAACACATAATACGAACTATAAATTTCTTATTTACAAGAAAATTGTGAGTTCGTGAAAATTTCGATTATTACAGTATCCGGCCTTGTTTAAGAAGGGGGAACATATAACTACAACTAGGTATGAATGTTGATTTGATTATCAATATTCTGTAAGAACATAATTCTTACTCTATGTCCTCTGATATAGCAGGGAATAGCCTGCTGAGGTATCCTGAAGTGGATCAACAAGTCTCGGGACATAGTACTCAAGGTAAGTACAACTCCGCCTACAGCATAGGCTTTTGTTGTATACTTGCCAAGTATGTTTGTTGTATGCGATGCTGTGTTTATTATATGACTATGTTAGTTCATTAGCATGAGAAAAAGATATAATGTCAAGATATGAGTATGATTTATGAATAGTGACATCACGAAGCATGTTCACTAAAAAGAACAAGTATGAGTTCATGAAAAGTAAGTATGATGGCAAGCAAGCTTGCTTGTGTCGTACCGACCCGCGTTAGGTCGGGTTGGACTGTGGTTTGAGTTGGAATTGGTTTGGCCGCCCCAACCAAATCATAGTTGCGCGCCCGGTACGTACACTTATGATAAGGGGCCCATAAGTAAGATAAGTTAAGAATGAATACGATGGCATAATAAGAGCATAATTGGTTCATGCATATATTATGCGATGATGTGATATAATATTTATGTTATGTATGAGTTAAGCATGATATGTATGATATGAGAAGTTATGTATGATGGGTTATGTTTAATTGTTGCGGATATATATGTTGTACTTGCTGAGCGAAAGCTCACGTGACTTACGTCTATGCTGTAGGAAAGCAACCTACCAGCAACTGATGGTGCAAGGTGGCGAGCGGGGCAGAGCAAGCTGTGAAATGTGGGGATTTTAACCGCTTCGCGTTTTGATCTTATTATGTAAATTATTTTGTATGCAAACATCGTTATATTTTGCAAGTATCCGCACTGTATAAAAAAAAAAAAAAATTTCCACTGCTTACGCCAAATAAATAAGTACGCATGTATGTATGTATGTTTGTATGGTAACGGCCTGTACTAGGCGGGTCGTTACAAATGTCCTTTTCCTGCACTGTTTTAGAAAACCCTGTGCAGGAATTTCTTGTTCACTGCACAGTTTTGAAATCCAATTTTCTTTAAAAATAAAAGCCGAATTTGAAAAAGGTTTCTTCATAAAAGTTTTAAAGCTCGAAAAGCCCTAAAACTTTTGTGTTTAACCCGAGACTCAAATCGGTCTCTAACCTACTCATTTTCTCTGTTGATCTCACCTGGCCGTGCATAGGGTCTGGGCACAGTCAGGCTCGGGTTTTCTTAAAAACGAAGGCCATTGGAGCTTTGTTTTGAAAAAATGTTCATGATTTCCTCTAGGAAAAACTCTACTCTACAACTTTCATGTTTTAGGTTTTTTCAAAATCAGCCTCTAAGGGCCTCAAAACTGGCTTTCTAGAAAACTGGCCAGCTTGAACCCGAATTGGCAGTTTTCATTCTTTTATTAGTTTCTCGCCCTAATTCGTGCACACTACCTCAACCGACCACAGCGGGAGCCTAGGATCAACATACAACGTTTTTCTAACGTCCCAATTCAACTTACATGAAGCCCAAACACGTCCATACAAGTCAATCACAAAAATGCATCACATAGGGTTAGGGTTTGCATTGGTTTTAGATTTTCTTCCAACCAATGCATGCACATACATTCTAGCACCCTAACATACTTTTTACAGCATATATAAACAGATTTGGGGGAACATATAACTCACTAAATATTCTATCATGCAACCCTATTAAACAACAAACATAAGCATAATCAAACTCATAATCAAACCACCCTTAATCTATCAAGCATAAAACTTAAAAATCTAATCTAGGGCAGAAATTTAAAGTGAGCTTAGGCTCTTACAAACCCATTGGAAATACATTTAAATCCTTAATTTAAAGCTTAAATTGAAAGCTTTAGGGTCCAAGAGAATTATACCTTAATCAAAGTGAGAATGGGTTTGTTTGGCTCCAAACTTTTTCTCCTTTCTCCTTGGCACCACAACCGGCCTCCCTCTAGCTATGGTTCCAAAATTTTTCAGCCACTTGGTTCCAACAACAGCCGGCCTTCTCCTAGCAATGGCTCCAACAATTTTTTGTGTCTCTTGGTTGCCTAAGTCACTAAATCCGGCCACTCCCCCTTAGTTCCCAACACTTTTTTCTTCCTTTTTCCAGCTCATCCACAACCGGCCCCTTTGGCCAAAAATGGGTCTCCAAAATTTTCCAGCTCTTGTTTCCTTCTTCCTTGTTGAATCCGAACACCACCCCTATGATTTTCACTCTTGGATTTTGATTTTTGTTCTCTCCTTCTTGGCTGCCTAGGGTCGGATTTTGAGCAGAAAATGTACAGCACTTAGCTAAATTTTCTGATTTTTTTTGAATAGAAAGCACCCCTATTTATAGAGGTTTTTAAACTTTGTAAAATTACAAAATAGTCCTTCAAGAGTCACCATTTTGCACTTAAGGGGGGTATAGGTGGCCGGCCATGCATGTCTAGAAACTTCCAAGTTTCTTTCCAATTTTTATTAAATCCAAAAATGATGTCATAAATCAAAAGCTAGTGACATCATCAACATTAAGGCTTGTTTGCCTTATTTACTTAATAGACAGTCCTCCTTAAGGCCAAAACAGATATTGTTGATACTGTTGTCATTATTCCACAGTACTGACTGCTAACTGTAGTCCAAAATTTATCTGTTTAAAAATGGACTGTACGAAAAATTCTCTTTTCGCTTAAAACTCTTAGGCCCTAAATAACCTACTTAATGTGCTTGATTTTATTCTATGGTGGTTTTAAAAAAATAACTAGATCCATTTTATCTGAAAAATGATTTTTCGCAGTATACTTCCTATACTGCTCATCATACTTCATTATCGTCACATAGTTGACTTTTCCAGTCAATCTTTGACCTATCGGGTCAACTTTGACTTCCTTGGTCAACTTTGACTTTCTTGGTCAACTTTGACTTTCTTTGACTTTCTTGGTCAAGCTTTGACCATCATAAAATCATAACATTTTTGTACCCTTTTTACTCAAAAGGTCGTATGCTTAACTAAGCAATCATTTTTGAGTCTTAAAAACTCATAAGAACTCACAAAATTCAATAAAAATCCTTAACCGGATTCTTTCATAAATACTGTCACGGTACAGTTTAAATTTCTATACAAGAAATTATAATGTTGTAAAATTCTAGTCATTACACACCACATGGTTTAAACAAGTACTCCGAAAGCAATCATCCACATTGAAAGAAGTAACAGTTTATTTCCAAATTTTTTCTCTCAATCTGTCTAAATCACGTGATCTCCAATCTTGTATCCATATTGGAACGTGCTCTCGAGCGAGCACATCAATCCAGCTCATCAATTCATCACCGTGCTTCTCTTCTAGTTGTCCTTTCTCGTCAAAGGTGAATTCAATTCATTCACCTCTTTTCCTTGCCATATGGACTCATTTCATTAAAGTTTCCCTTCATTTGCTATCGACATTGGGATTAAATGGGTTTTTTCTTCGTGCTTGTCCCTTTTTGCATTCTTCAACTCTATTTTGTGTCATTTTTTATTCCAATACTAACCTATATTTATTGCAACACAAATATAGAAAACAAGTATGGCGGACCAATTTAATCAAATCAAATTCACATTTACCACCAATAACATTAAAAGAACCAAACACAATACATTACAAACTTAAAATGGTAAAAAATTGCACAAAAGATTTGTCTACATATTTTACCAATAAAAAAACCTAGCACACTACACTAGAAACTAATTCCATATGATTATCCAAAACAAAATTCCATTTTAACATTTCATCGAGCATGTGGTGGGCGAAAAAAATAATTTCGTTGCGTATATTGTATTCAAATATCTTAAAATGTCAAAAAGTTATACAAAAGATTCGTCTACATATTTCACTAACAAATTAACCGAGCACACTACACTAGAAGCTAATTCCATATAATTACCCAAAATAAATTTCCATTTTGACATTTCATCGAGCATGTGGTGGGCGGAAAAAAAAAATTTCGTAGCATATCGTATTCAAATATCTTAAAATCCCAAAAAGTTACACAAAGGATTCGTCTACATATTTCACCAACAAAATAACTGAGCACACTACACTAGAAATTAATTCCATATGATTATCCAAAACAAATTTTCATTTTGACATTTCATCAATCATGTGGTTGGCGGAAAAAAAATTCCGTAGCATATTGTATTCAAATATCTTAAAATGCAAAAAATTTGCACAAAAGATTTGTCTACATATTTCACAACAAAATAACTGACCACACTACCCTAGAAACTAATTCCATATGATTATCCAAAACAAATTTCCATTTTGACATTTCATCGAGCATATGGTGGGCGGAAAAAAAATTTCGTAGCATATTTTATTCAAATATCTTAAAATGTCAAAAAGTTACACATAAGATTCGTCTACATATTTCACCAACAAAAAAACCAATCACACTACGCTAGAAACTAATTCCATATGATTATCCAAAAGAAAATTCCATTTTGACATTTCATCGAGCATGTGGTGGGCAGAAAAAAAAAAGAGTTAAATATTGTGTGTAAAATGCCAAAACCATGAACAAAAGATTTCTCTACAAAGAGCAACAATTAAAAAACCGAGCAAACTACACTACAAATTACACACCAAGCAAGTTATTAAAAAATTGTGTGTTTGTACTTTTATTAGAAAACAAAGAATTGAATAATATGGAAGTCACCTGGCCTTTCTTTAAAGAAAAATAGTCATGGCCTTGATTGGAACACCGGGAGAAAGTGGAGATGGTGACGGCGGTGGCGGAAAAAGGAGAGAAAGGTAGGGTGGCAGTGAGGCGACGACTTGGGAAAAAATGAGATGAAGGCGATAGTGGCATCACTGGAGCTTCAGAGAGAGGGGAAGGTGGTGGCGCAGTCAGCAGGCGGGTGAAGGAGGTAGTGGGTAGGAGAAAACTTTGAGTTATCGAGAGGGTTGGAGATGAAAAAGATGAGAAATGAAAAGGAAAGTGGATCAAGTTAAGTTTACGCGCGAATTTCAATGCACAAAATTTTAAAATTTTCTAAAGATTACACGACGATTTGGACCAAAACCGTCATATAATCTTTACAAAGAAGATTTTTTTTTTCTTGTCTTGATAATGTGTACTTTACGGGAGGTAAGTAAATGGCATTCTCTCTTTTCGTAGGGAGCAAGTTAAGTCTAATATTCAAATCCATAAGATCCAACCATGCTTTTTTGCCATCTTTGAACTTATTAGGAATGTCAAGCAATGTGCCCACTATTGATTCACAAATGTTTTTCTTAATATGCATGACATCCAAGCAATGATGAATGAAAAGTGACCTCCAATATGGAAGTTCGTAGAAGATTGACCTCTTTTTCTAAGGTCCATCAACTACCGGATCCTTGTTACTCTGTTTTCTTTTCCCGAGCACTATTTTGAAATCTTGAACCATCTCAAAAACCTCTTCGCTCGTCAAAACCCAAGAAGGGATTCTTTCTTCGGTATTACTATCGAAAACCTTTTTCTATTTGTAGTATCGATGATTTTTTGGTAAAAATCTCCTATGAACAAGGTAAACGGATTTCTTATCATTCTTCAACCGGATGGAAGATGTTTCTTTCATACAAATGAGACAACCTATTGAACTCTTTACTGAATAACTAGATAGGTTTCTATAAGTGGGAAAGTCATTAATTGTCCACATCAACATTACACAAACTGTGAATGTCCCTTGATGGTAAGCATCTCTAACTTCGATCCCCTTTTCCCATAAGCTCTTTAGATCATCGATTAGCGGTGTCAAGTACACATCAATGTCATTCCCTAGTTGTTGAGTTCCAGAGATCAATAAAGTCAACATTAAGAACTTCCGCTTCATGCTCAACTTCGGAGGGAGATTGAAGTTGACAAGTATGACGGGCCAATTACTACGCCTACTACTTATATTACCATGTGGGTTCATTCTGTCAGCTGATAGACCAAGAAGTAGATTTTGTGGTTCCATACAAAATTCAGGATGATCGTCATCAAAGGTCTTCCATTGTGGTGCATCAGCTGGATGTCTAAGCATGCCATCTTCAACATGTTCATCATGGTGCCAAGTCAAATTCTTGGCATGATTGGCATTACGGAATAAACGCTGCAGATGCAGCGCCGAAGGAATGTACCATAATACCTTTGCCGACATTTCCTTTTTGCCATTCATTAGCTTCTTGCGTTTCTTATATCTTGACTCCTTATAAACCAGGCATTCATCCAAATCCTCATACCTATTTTGGTAAAGGACGCAATCATTTGGACATGCATGGATATTTTCATATTCCATTCCCAAATTGCTCAACGTCTTCTTAGCTTCATACATACTAGCCGGTATTTTATTATCAACTAGAAGAACATCTCTTAGAAATTCTAAAAGAGACGTGAAACTAGAATTTGTCCACCCTCTCGATGACTTCATGTTCAATAATTTGACCAATGCAGATAATTTCGTATATTTAGTGCACCCGTCATACAAAGGCATCTCGACATCATTCATCATTGCATCAAATAACTCTGAACAATACACAAAGTGTTATTCCAAATCATTAACCAAATCAAACAAATTATCTCCTACATCTTCCTCAATAATAGGTGCTTCTCCTTTGTTCTTTGATGTTGGATTCAAACAAATTTCACCATGTAAATACCATATTTAGTATGAACAAATAATCACACGTATAATCAAATGCCCTCTAACTTCATCAACTGAATGAGATCTAAGATTTCCACAATCCACACAATAGGATTGAATCTTATCATTTTCATGTGAGTTTTGACAAATGACAAAAGTTCTTCAATACCATCTTGATATTTTCTAGTCAATCTATTAGCCCACATCCATTTTCGATCCATTTGTAAGAACCCGGCCTAAATCCAAATTGAAGATCATACAATTCATTCAATAATCAAGTTTTTACAATTGAAATAATACATATTAAGCTTTGGACATAATTTAACAAATCATACTTTCAAAAAAAAAACGAGAATCTAAAGTTTTAGATATCTAAAATATCTACAATTAATTAATACAAATTAAATAACCCAAAAGTGTAAGTAATAATCACTACTTACAAATAATGACAATAAGAGATTGTTGGTTTGGTAGACGGTGGTAACGACATTGAACGACAGTGGAGGATCTGGTTTCATAGGTATGTATAATGTTTTTCACGGCTACGGAACTATTCTGTCAGATAAAATGAGGGCTATTAAAGATTGTAAAAACTGAGAAATTACACGACGGTTTACCCAAAACCATTATGTAATCTTGGGTTTACATGACGGTTTTGAAAAAAAATTACCCCTCATCAATTATTTTCTGGGACCAAATCAAAATATGATTTTGGAAACCGATTCCAAGTTTCTGCTACCAATATTTGGTAACAGAAAGCTAGATTTTGCAACCAAATACCTGATTTGGTAGCGAAATCTTGTCAAAAAAAAATTTCTTTACTATAATGTTACACCTTTTTATATAGGTAATTTCATGAATAAACTCAATATAAAGTTTTTAATACAATACTAATACACATATATTAACATCAATCAATTTACAATTGATTCGATCTTAGAGTTAATATTGAAAATGCGTTTCTTTCCCTCTTATTAATCTCGTATTTATAAACTGTACATTGATTCGAATAACCAAATCTGTAGCGGTTATTTTACTTTTTTTTTTTTTTTATGAAATATACATATGTAAAGTTATTATTCTCAAATCTATCCTAACATATGTTGTTTTGAGAGGATAAAAAAACTTTTAAATTATATTTCAATAAAGAATATTTTTAAAACAAAATGTAACTTTCAACCACCAAAATACAGTTTTGGTAGCCGATTGCATGTTTCTGCTATCAATATTTGATAGCGGAAAGCAATATTGTAATAACTAGAATTTTCTATGTTACAATTTCTTGTATAGAAATTTGAATTGTACCGTGAAGGTAGTTATGCAAAAGCCCGGTTTAGGGTTTTTATTCAAAATTGTGAGTTCTTATGCTTTTATAAGACTCAAAAATGATTGCTTAGTTAAGCATACGACCTTTTGAGGAAAAAGGTATGAAAACGCTATGATTTTTACGAAAGTCAAAGTTTGACCCGAGAGTCAAAGTTTGACCAAAACCGTCAAAGTAAACCAAGAGAGTCCATGTTGTCAGAATAGGCAACATTGAACCACGAAAGTCAAAGATTGGCTAGAAAGATCAATTCTTTGACAATATCGAAAAATGGTGAGCAGTATAGGAAGTATACTGCGGAAAACCAAATTTTTCAGATAAAATGGTTTAAGTTAGATTCAAGACCACCATAGAAAAATCAAGCACACTAAGTAGGAGATTAAAGGCTAAAAGGCTAGACACGAAAAGAGAATTTTTCGTATAGTCCATTATTAGACAGATAAATTTTGGACTGCATTTTAATAATCGGTACTGTGAATCAAAGACCACAGTATCAACTATATCTGTTTAGTATTGAAAGATACTGTCTAATTAAAAATTAGGCCAAATAAGGCCTTAATGGTGATGTCACATTACTTTTGAATTATGACATCATTTTAAGGCTTTAATGAAAAATTGGAAAGAAATAGGTTGGTTCTAGAACAACCTTGGCCGGCCACCTCACCCCCCTAATGTGCAATTTGGTGAACTTTGAAGGACTATTTTGCAATTTTGGAAAGTTCAAAAATGCCTATAAATAGGAGTGCTTCCTATTCACAAAAATTAGAAAATCTAGCCAAACTTTGGTCAAATTTTCCCTCTAAAATCCGAACTTGAGTGAGCTGCCAAAGAGAAAGAAAAAGCTTGGAAAGTCAAGGAATTAGTCTTAGGAGTGTTAGGCATTCACTAGGAAGCAAGCCATAAGCTAGAAAAATTTTGGAACCAAGATTGGCCATTGCTGGCCGGTTCTGTGGCAGCAGCAGGGGGGAAGGAAAATGTGACGACCCGCCTTGCACAGGCCGTCACTACTTGACTTAACTTACTTAACTTACTTGAACTTAAACTTGTTTTATCCCATTTTTCATCATAAAATAGTGGGGATTTTTTTTTTTTTTTTTTTTTTATAGTTAGCGGAAGCAGTATACTTAGAAATATTTACATACACTCATACACAAATAAAATAACTGTTTGTTTTCTCAAAATAGATATATTAATTAATTCCTTTTGAGATGTGAATCCCAACCCGTTCATCATTTCACAGCCACCGGCTTTACCCGCCACCATGCAGTTAATTCAAGACAGGCTGTTTACCTACAGCATAAACTTCAAACAATGAGCGAAAGCTCAGCAAGTACAACTCCTATACCGCGAACCAATTACATGAAACATACATACCCTTTTTTCATGGAATCATAAACATGGCGTCATATCATCTTAAACATTAAAACATAACATGGCATCATATCATCTTAAACATGAAAACATAACATGGCATCATATCATCTTAAACATGAAAACATAACATGGCATCATATTATCTTAAACATGACATTCTGTCGTGAAATGCATGAACCGTTTATGTCCAATTATGCTTGCTTTCTTGTATCACACTTTATCTTGTTGATTTTACTTGTGGGCCCGTTAACTTGGTGTGCATGTACCCGGCGCGCAGCTTAAGGAAATTACCCAAGCTTTCGACCCGATCGTCATCAGGGGGCACAACACTGGCTCTTGTGGCCTTTTCTCAAACATTCTGTTTGTAGGTCTTTCTTGACATCTTTTCACTTGATAGATTAGTGAGCATACTTATATAATGTCTCCTAATCTCATGTTTTATCAATGCATGGACAGTCGAACTTTTTCATGTAAGCATAATAACAATACTTGAAACATTCATCATACAATAAGCATATTGCAACTATCGATCAAATCATCAATTAACACTTAAACAATGTAAAGTAAGCATGTTAAGTAAACATACAACTCTAGCCTATGCTGTAGGCGGCGTTGTACTTACTTTATCTTTGTTGTTCGCGTGATCGACTTTCCTTTCCGAGCACGCTCGCAGATCACCTCCTGCCCATGGACGTTTACATGTGAGGTCTCTATTCTAAGATCGATTAATGTCGGATTAAACCAACATAAATATTTTTCGGTTATAAGACCCTCTTCTAACACAAGCGAAGGGGTCACATGGCGTAACCCACAACGGAAATATTAATTAAGGGTTCATGTAGAGGATCATAATCTTAACTTAAACCTCAATCCGCATGGTTAACTCTGGGCTTGGGCAAGGCCCTAGTAACTCGAAAAAATTTTCCGGCTACTAACGCAGTATCTTATTCATTTTAATCTTGAAAACCTTGAACTTGCTTAAAATATCATTTTCTTATTTATTTAAGTAAGTTTGGTGAATAGCACCCAAACTTGTCTTAAAAATTACAAAACACTTGAAAACATTTTTATAAAACATTAGGGGATCGAAAACCGCCTTTGGAACGGTTTTCGGGTTTGAAAATGATGTTTGCAAGTAAAAAAAAACGTTTTTCCTAGTCATTGGTCTAGAGAATCCCGTGCATGAGATTTTGCTCACTGCGCGGATTTTGTTTGAAAATTCATAACTTAAAATGTAAAACGAATTTGGAAACACTTTCTTCACAAAAGTTATAGCTAACAAAAAGATCTAAAACTTTCATGTTTTGAACATTTTCTGATTCTGGCTCAGTTGATACCAGTTTTTGTTTGAACACATGTGAATCGTTGGAACCTGGTCACCCTGACCAGTTCTCGGATTTTTTTTCAAAACAAAGGCCATTGGAGCCTTATTTTTAAAATCTGTCCATGCTGTCCCCTAGGAAATACCCTAACGAACAACTTTCGTGTTTTAAGTTTTTACCCATTCGGCCTCTAAGGACCTGTAAGTCTCACTTTTCCGAGCTGCCGGGTGTTTGGACCCGAGAGCAGTTTTGGTGTTAGTCCAAATTTCACGTCCCTATGCGTCGTTCTAGCTCGACCGCCCAATGCGGGACCTAATAACACATGCACATCTTCTAACGTCCCTTATTCACATAAAATTTTAAATCCCGTGCTTCGGATTCAACTCAAGGCCGAGACCCTCCCTTGGTCCACGGTTTTGAGAGAAAAACACCCATTCAACAAAACTCAACCAAAACATCATACAAACCCTAGAACATGCATCTAGAAATTTGATAAACACAATAGAGGCATGAAACCCTTAAATATAAACCCTAGCATGCATCTCTAGCACACAAAAATCATAGAGCATTACTCCAACCAAACATGCAAAATAATCACCTCAAAACGTAAATCAAGCATAAAAACATAACCTAAGCTATTTAGGGCCAAAACCGAAAATTATGAGCTTAAGCTCTTACAACTTTTGTGCTTGAAATACATGGTAAAATCCTTGAGAAAATGAACCAAAAATTTGAACCAAGAACTAGAGCAAGGTTCGGATTTTTACCTCAAAAAAATCCGGGTGTCCCTAGCTTGATTCTAGTCGAAATTTTGTCTCCAATGTGCACGGTTTGGACCTCAACAATGGTCACAAAAATTTTGTTAACTTCCTCTCCCAACCAACCGTAGAAAAGAGAAGAAAAATGCCCAAAATCTTACCTTTGAACTCACTAAAAACTGAGGCTTTAGGGGGGAGGTTCTTCACAACTTTTTGGCTTGATCTCTCTTGGTTTCTTAGCTTTCTCTCTCTCTCTCTCTCTCTCTCTCTCTTTCTCTCGGATTTTTTTGGAGTGAATGCCGATGGAATGGCTGAACATGGGGTTAAGGGTAGCTGAAATTTTGGGGTTTGAAATCCCTACAAATAGTGTCTCTAGCTAGGGAAAATCCTAGGCTTTCTTTTCCAAGAAAATTTGGTTCAAAACTTGCCAATTGGTCCTCCAATTTTTGCAAGTTATTGCCCACAAGGGCTTGGGTGGCCGGCTGCTATGGGGAAAAAATGGGAGAGTGGTTGACAACTCATAGATGAGGTGTCACAAGCTCATTGGTCCATGTGTGTGGAGGATTAAATCTTAACTTAGCTTAATTGTGATATAATTAAGCTTAAAGGCTTGTTTGGTTCAATCTTTTTGAAAAATTGTGTAATTTCAACACATTGCAATAAATTTTTAATACTGAGTTGCTTAAATACTCAGTATCGAAAATTACATTGCATTAAAATTTTCGATCTGTGAAAAACTCGATCGGAAAATCTTTTCTCTAATTTTTCCGAATCCTTTCGCCCTGAACTCTAATTTAGTATGCTTGATTTTTCTAAGGTGATTTTAATTCCTATTCAAACTCATCTTGATCACGAAATGAGTTTTTAGCAGTAATTTTACTCGTAAAGGTCTTTTGCGAGTTCAAGCAATTTGTTTTTGAGTATTAATAAATCGTAAGAACTCGTTAAACAATTTAAGTTCTAAAACGAACTTCCTCATGAAATACCGATTACGGTAAATATTTACACATAATTTCTAGTAAATATGAATCGAAGAAATTTGCGTGTTACAATCTATCCCCCTTAAAACATTTTCGTCCTCGAAAATCAGAACAATTCGGGGTAGTTTCTTCTCACGTCGTTCTCGACTTCCCATGTCGCTTCTTCAACCGCATGATTCTTCCACAAAACTTTGACCATAGGAATCGTTCGGTTCCTTAGGACCTTATCTTCCCTATCGAGGATTCTGACAGGCTTCTCCTCGTATGTCATATCGGTCTGAACCTCTACCGGCTCCTGATGAAGTATGTGGGAAGGGTCCGAGATATACTTTTTGAGCATTGAAACGTGGAAAACATCGTGCACTGCTGATAGCTCTGGCGGTAAAGCAAGTCTGTACGCGACCTTTCCAACCCTTTCCAGAATCTCGAACGGTCCTGTGTAGCGCGGGCTCAACTTTCCTTTCTTACCGAACCTCATTACTCCCTTCATCGGAGCAATCTTTATGAAGACTGCGTCTCCAACTTGAAATTCCAAAGGTCTGCGACGCTTATCAGCGTAACTTTTCTGTCGACTGAAAGCAATGTCGAGCCTTCGTTTGATTTTCTGGATATCCTCGGAGGTCTTTCTGATGAAGTCTGTCTTTTGTAGCTGCTTCTGGCCGACTTCTTGCCAATTAATTGGCGATCTGCACTTTCTCCCATACAATGCGTCGAACGGTGCCATGTCAATCGAAGAGTGATAGCTGTTGTTGTACGAGAATTCGATCAACGGAAGCTTCTGATCCCAATTCCCTTTGAAGTCCAAGACACACGATCGCAGCATATCTTCAAGTGTCTGGATAGTTCTTTCTGATTGACCATCGGTTTGGGGGTGAAATGCAGTGCTGAACTTCAATCTCGACCCCATTGCCATATGAACACTGGTCCAGAAACGCGAAGTAAAACGCCCATCACGGTCGGATATGATCGATCTTGGCACTCCGTGCAACTTGACGACTTGATTTACGTAGAGTTCGGCCAATTTTTCCACTGAAAAGGTGGCTTTGATGGCGATAAAATGGGCTGATTTGGTCAATCTGTCGACAATGACCCAAATCGCATCATTCCCACTTGTCGTCCTTGGCAATCCCACTACGAAATCCATCGTAATCTGCTCCCATTTCCATTCTGGGAGTTCAATTTTTTGTAGTTCGCCTCCGGGATGTCGGTGCTCTGCCTTAACTTTCTGACAAGTTAAGCAGGTTGATATGAATTCTGCCACGTCATTCTTCATGTTGGGCCACCAGTATGTCTCCTTGAGGTCCTTGTACATCTTGGTAGCTCCGGGATGTACAGAGTATGGCGTCTGGTGTGCCTCCTTTAGGATTTCTTCCTTTAAATCCTTCACTTTTGGAACCCAAATCCGTCTCTTGAAGTGGATTATTCCGTCTGCAGAAGTCGTAAAATCTTTGTTGTCCTGATCAGCAAGTCGCGCATTTCTCAATGAAGAATCTTCTCCCTGATACGCCTTGATTCTATCCAACAAATCTGAGTGAAGAGTCAGTGAATCCAAGCTCCCGGTGATTATTTCCAGTTGATAATTACTGATCTCTTTCTGCAATGCCTTGGGAAGTGCTTCAATGGACATCAGTGTGCCTACCGATCTCCTACTCAGCGCATCGGCTACCCTGTTGGCCTTTCCAGGGTGGTAAAGGATTTCGCAGTCGTAATCCTTTACTAACTCCAGCCATCTTCTCTGCCTCATATTCAGCTCCTTTTGAGTAAAAATATACTTGAGGCTCTGGTGATCTGTGTAGATCTCGCATTTGTTTCCATACAGATAATGTCTCCATATCTTAAGTGCGAAGACCACTGCTGCTAGCTCCAAATCGTGCGTAGGATAATTCTGTTCATGATTTTTCAGCTGTCTTGATGCATAAGCTACCACCTTTCCGTCCTGCATCAGAACGGCTCCTAATCCAATCTTAGAAGCGTCACTGTAGATTACGAAATTTCCTGCATCAACATTAGGAATGATGAGCACTGGGGCACTTGTCAACTTTCTCTTCAGCTTCTGGAAGTTTTCCTCGCACTTTGGAGTCCATTCGTACTTTTTGTCCTTCTTGGTGAGGGTCGTGAGGGGTGCTGCTATCCTGGAGAATCCCTCTACGAAGCGTCGATAGTATCCAGCGAGCCCTAGGAAGCTTCTTATCTCGGTAACGTTTCTGGGGGTCGGCCATGAGCTAACCGCTTCAATCTTCGCTGGATCTACGGAAACTCCCTCTTTTGATACTACATGCCCCAAAAAGTGAACCTTATCCAGCCAAAATTCACACTTCGTGAATTTGGCGTATAGCTGATGTCGCCTTAACATTTCCATTACCAATCTGAGGTGCTGCTCGTGCTCCTCTTTGGATCTTGAGTAGATCAAAATGTCGTCGATAAAAACGATGACAAATTTGTCCAAGTATTCCTTGAAGATTCGGTTCATGAGATCCATGAATGCAGCTGGGGCGTTTGTCAATCCGAATGGCATTACTAAAAACTCGTAATGCCCATAGCGCGTCCTGAAAGCTGTCTTGAACACATCCGACTCCTTGATTCGAAGTTGGTGATAACCTGATCGCAAGTCCACTTTGGAGAACACTTCTGCTCCTCTAAGCTGATCGAACAAATCATCGATCCTGGGCAGTGGGTATTTGTTTTTGATCGTCAGCTTATTTAATTCTCTGTAGTCGATGCACATGCGCAACGATCCGTCCTTCTTTTTAACGAACAGGACAGGTGCTCCCCATGGAGAGTGACTTGGTCAGACGAATCCTCTGTCGAGTAACTCCTGCAACTGTATTTGGAGTTCTCTTAACTCGGCCGGTGCCATTCTGTACGGCGCCTTTGACACTGGTGCAGCTCCGGGTAGCAACTCGATCTCGAAGGAAATCTCACGCTCCGGTGGAAGTCCAGGTAGATCCTGTGGAAAGATGTCCAGATAATTCCTAATAATAGGAACTCCTTCCGGTGTCAATTCTTCTTGCCCCTTGTCCACCAAATTAGCCAAATAACCCTGGCATCCATTGGCTATCATTTTCCAAGCTTTCATCGTGGAGATGAGCTTTGTGGTGGAACGTCGGGACTGTCCTTGAAAACTGAAATCCTTATCGTCGCAGGGGCTGAACGTGACGTTACGCTTTCGACAGTCGATCCTTGCGTTGTGACGGCCTAAGAAGTCCATCCCCAAGATCACATCGAAATCGTGTAACCTGATTGCGATGAGATCTGCGAGTAGTTCTCTGCCATGGATCCTAATAGGAACATTTTGGATCCAAAAGTTGGACCACAAAACTTCTCCCGATGGCAAAGATGCAGAAAAGGTTTGCTCTACTCTACTCCCGACTCTGCGTAGCTTCTGAGCGAACCCCATCGATATGAACGAGTGGGTAGCGCCAGAATCAAATAGGGCAATTACATCATAGGTGGCGATAGAAAGCTGACCTGTCACCACGTTGGAGGTGCCCGCTTCTGCATCTCCCCTCGTATAAGCGTAGATCCTGGCCCGTGGCTCGGGTGCCTCCAATCTACCCTGGGCAATCGATGGACCTTCGAGTGCAGCCTGGACTGCATGTAATTGCTGGGGTTGGGGGTTTCTGTTCGGATAGGGCTGGTACTGCTGCTGTGCGTTCTGAGGACAGCTTCTCGCGTAGTGCCCTTCCTTGCCGCAGACATAGCAAGTGTTGGTCCCCTGACGGCAGACACCTGGATGCTTTTTACCACACTTGTCGCACTGGGGGTAATTATTCTTGTCCCTCTCGTTGCCTTGGTTATTCCTCCTCTGGGGGAAATTTCTCTGTTGTCCCTGGTTGTTGAAATTCCCCTTCCGCTTGTTCTTTCCGGGTTGTCGGGGACCTTGTGCATTGGGGTTGCTGGCCTGGGCTTGTGGCTTAGCTTCCGTGGATTGACGAAATTGGTTCGTCTTGATTAGAGCTTTTTCTTCCTTCTTGGACTTGTAAAATTGGGCTCTGGCCTCCTTATCTCTGTTGATCCAATACTCGGCTCTCAGGGCTCTCTCGATACAGTCCGACACTGTTACAGGGGAACTGTCTCCAGCACTCACTTGACGGGCAATATCAGTGCGAAACATTTTTATCATCAACCGCACTTTCTCAGTTTCACTGGTAATTAAGTTCGGGCACAACCGGGCCAATTGCTCGAACTTCTTGACAGCTTCCATCACTGTCATGGATCCTTGAGTGAAACTGGTGAGTTCGTCCTGCTGGGCAGCCAGGACTTCTTTGTTGTAGTACATAGCCCTGAACTCGTCCACGAAGTCTTGCCAGGACATAGTCAGCACATTTCTTCTCATCTGCACTGTTATCCACCAGTGCCTCGCATCCTTTTTCAGCGCAAAGGATGCACAGAGTACTTTCTCTTGCTCGGTCAGGCGCATAAAGTCCAGAATGACTTGCATGTCGATCAGCCAGTTGTCGGCTGCAATCGGATCAATTGGCCCTTCGAACTCGGGCGCCTTCATCCTTCTGAACCTTTCATACAAAAGGTCCTCTCTCACCGGCTGTGGCTGCATCTGTACTTCAGCCGGGGCTATTGGAACCTCAGCGTTCCGCGGAATTTCCTGCCTGACCTCTGGTTGGGCTACCGGAGGAATATTCGGCACTTGGGGTGCTACGGGAGGAATAGGTTGCACTGGCGGCACTGCCGGAGGGACTGGCTGTGCCTGTGGTGGAACCTCTTGGACTCTGGGTCCCTGATTCTGCTGAGCTAGCTGCTCCCGAATAAGAGTCATCTCTTGTTGCTGCTCTTGCAGCTGGCGTTGAATATTTGCTAATATGGCGGTCAAATCCTGTGCCGGAGGATTTACCGGCATCGTTTTTCTCGGACGTACCATCTTGTAACCTCTATAGCAAGAAAAGATATTAATCACATCTCTTCTTTCATATAATTATTATCATTACATCATAAAATCTCACGACATGCATGTAACATCATAATATACTTGTATCTTGCCATAACTCAGAGGCAGATATTTAATGACATATTTACTTGTAAAAATTTCGTAAAGAGAAATGAAAATATCATCTGATTTCATTTAACCCGTCTCAGCACGGTCTCTTTGTACATAATCAAAATACAAGGCTTTTCAAAATACATGATTCCCTCGGCATTTTTCAAAAAGGTGCCGGGTACTGATATATATATATACATATTTTCAAAAATAATACTTGTCACTTTACCAAAAATACACATGGTTAAAGCAACAAGATGGAAGTGATCTTACACTTCCCATCATACAAAAGGTACATCCTAACGTCCGAATGTACATAACATATTATAAATGAAGTTCTATTACAAAAGAAAGAGGGTATAAAACAAAACGGCCCTAATCTAACGGATGACTTCGATCTCAAGCGCGGACATCTCGGAATCCGTGTCGTCCTCGAAATCGTTTTCCCAGTCCCCGTCATCTGGAACGATGTGATGTGGCTCGTCCTCGAGGGGAAACTCTTCGGGATCCTCCTCGTCTTCGTCTTCGTCCTCCTCAGCTTCATCATCACTAGATAGGATGATGAGGGGAACCTGGGCGTGCTCCATCTCCTCCTCAAGTGGTCCGTGTAACGACCCGCCTAGCACAGGCCGTTACCGTACATACATACATACATACTTACGTACTTATACGTAAAACAGCGGAATATATATATATTTTTTTATAAGCCGTATAAATATATATACGCACCTACGTAAATAATTATACTGAATAATTAAAACGTTGTGCAGGTATAAATAAAGCTTGTAAAATATTAACATAATAAACAAAACGTGTGGCGGCATTATTCCCACATTTCACAGTCCAGCACACCTCGCCTTCCATCTTGTATCATTGGTTGCTGGCAGGCTGCTTACCTACAGCATAGACGTAAAACAGTGAGCGAAAGCTCAGCAAGTACAACTATTAATACCGCAATATTAAAAACACAGCATAATCTAACCTAACATAACATTGTATAACATAACATAGCATACCATTTCATAACCTTTCTTAATCATAACATGGCATAACATTTCATAACCTTCCTTAATCATAATATGGCATAACATTTCATAACCTTCCTTAATCATAACATGGCATAACATTTCATAACCTTTCTTAATCATAATATGGCATAACATCTCATAACATAACTTAACATATCGTATGCATGATCCGTTTATGCTTCCTTATGCTCTCTTATCTCTCCATAACTTTCTTAACTTAACCTTACTTTTGGGCCCCATAACATGAGTGTTCGTACCGGGCGCGCTCTATGGACTTACTCTTGCCATAGCTCAACCCGACCTGACGCGGGTCGGTACGACACAGGCAATTGCTTGCCATCATAACTTAATCTTTTATTTGTTAATTAGTGAACATGCATCGTGATGTTTCACTCAATTAATCTTAACATAACTTAACCCTAATCATGCTTCTATAGACCATAGCATACAAAACATACGTTCATAACATAGAATCATAGCATTCCTAATCTAATCTATAACACTGAGCATGTAACATGTAGCATTCATAACTAGCAATCATACTTAGGCAAGTATTCACAACAAGCCTATGCTGTAGGCGGAGTTGTACTTACCTCGTTCGTAATGCGGTGTCCAATCGTGGAGTTAGGTTCCGCTGGGACACATCGTCGTGCAACGTTCTGAAATTAAATAAAAGTAAGGGTTAGAACTGTTGGTAGTATAACCAACATTCTTTTATAACCTTAGTTATAAGCCCTTACTTATTTTTACGTTGTCCTAACTGGTTACTTTGGTAACCCTATTCGGGTAGTTTTTAACTTTGGTTTTAAAATCTTATTTTTTAGGAAATGAAAACCTTAGTTTTTTGTATATAAACCCTTTTGTTTAATTTTAAGGATTGAAAATCTTAAACGAGACTTATAAATTTATTGACTATTGGAAACTGTCTTGGAACAGTTTCTCAATGTCCATTTGCAGTGAAACTGCAAAAATATGCATTTTCTGTGTCAACTTTGTAAATCCTGTACAGGATTTCCATAATTCCTGTACAGTTTCTCCGAAATTCATTTTTCATCTTAAAATCCAGACTGAATCTGTAAAACTTGTCTTCATGAAAGTTGTAAAATTTAAAAACTCTACAACTTTTATGTTTTGGGTAAAACCCGTTCTGGCGTTTTCGTGATCAAAACCCTTTGGAACTAGTCCTGGCCGTGCACGGGTCCTGGGCACCTTAGGCACGGGTTTTGGTAAAAACCGAGGCCATTGGAGCCTCATTTTAC
>CM046372.1:6604162-6671160 GCA_025413025.1 Ficus hispida | reverse complement strand
AATAGGGAAATTCTGGCAGCCCAGCAAGATGAGTTCGCCAGTTTGAAACAGGAATCAATGACAGTAATGGAGGCTGTCAAGAGTTTGAACAGTTGGCCCGGTTTGTGTCCGGAACTGGTTCCCAACGAAACAGAAAAGTTAGAAGAATGATGAAGATGTTCCGGACAGATATCGCCAGCAAGTTAGCGCTGTCAGTAGCCCGCTACCCTGGTATCCGACTGTGTGAGTCGTGCGATAAGAGCCGAATACTGGATAAACCAGGGCAAAGAGGGATGAAAAAGCAGTGGCAAAGCCGACGCAGCCCCGCCAAAACTTTGAAGCGCCCCGAAAGGACAAGTCAGTAACCCTGCCCAAGGTTCCAAACAGTTTGGGAGGAACAAGAGAAGGGAAATTTCTCGGGCCAAGGACAACAAAAGAATTACCCTCAGAAGAGGAATAATAGAGGAAATGAGGGTAATAACACTGACTACCCGGCATGCGCCAAATGTGGAAGGAAACACCCGGGAGATTGTAGAATGGGGTCGAATGCCTGTTTCCTGTGTGGCAAGGAGGGGCATTATGTGAAGAACTGCCATCTGAATAATCAAGGCCAGAATCCTCAGTACCCGAGTCGGAACACCAACAGCCAGTTGCATGCTGTCCAAACTAGGCTTGAAGGACCCTCAATCACCCAAGGCAGATTAGAGGCTCCTGAACCTCAAGCCAGGATATATGCTTACACCAGAGGTGATGCTGAAGCTGGGACTTCACATGTGGTGATAGGTCAGATCTCTATCGCCACTTATGATGCTATCGCCTTGTTTGATTCTGGAGCTACTCACTCATTTGTATCCCTGGAGTTCGCCAATAAGTTAGGAAGAGGTGTGAATAGTTTAGATCAGCCCTTCAAAACCTCTTTGCCGTCCGGAGAGATTTTGTGGTCCAATTCTTGGATACGAAATGCTTCCGTGACTATCTATGGCCGAGAATTATTCATAGATCTCATCGCGATCAAGTTACAGGATTTCGATGTGATCTTAGGAATGGATTTCTTAGGCAAATACGACGCCAGGATCGACTGCCGAAAACGCTGTGTAACATTCAATCCATACGGAAAGGAGGAGTTCAATTTCTACGGGCAATCCCGGAACTCAGCAACTAAACTGGTTTCAGCGATGAAGGCTTGGAAAATGTTAGCTAATGGCTGCCAAGGATATTTAGCTAACATGGTGGATAAAGATTGTGAAGTGGAATTGGCACCGGAAGATGTTCCCATTATAAAGGAATATGTGGATATCTTTCCGAAAGACTTACCAGGACTTCCGCCGGAACGCGAGATTTCGTTCGAAATCGAATTGCTGCCTGGAGCTGCACCGATATCGAAAGCGCCTTATCGTATGGCACCTGCCGAGCTTAGGGAACTGCAAGTGCAGTTACAAGAATTGCTAGACAAGGGATTCATTCGACAAAGTTACTCTCCATGGGGAGCACCAGTGTTGTTCGTAAAGAAGAAGGATGGATCACTACGAATGTGTATAGACTACCGTGAGCTTAACAAGATTACGATCAAGAACAAGTATCCCCTTCCGAGGATTGACGATCTTTTCGATCAACTTAGGGGAGCGGTAGTATTCTCGAAAGTCGATCTACGATCAGGCTACCATCAGCTCAGGATCAAGGAGTCAGATATCTCCAAGACGGCTTTTCGAACACGTTACGGGCACTATGAGTTTTTGGTTATGCCATTTGGGCTAACCAATGCCCCAGCCGCATTCATGGACCTCATGAACCGAATATTCAAAGAGTACCTGGATAAGTTCGTCATTGTTTTTATTGACGACATTTTGATTTACTCAAGGTCCAAAGAAAAGCATGAGCGTCACCTTAGATTGGTGATGGAGACGCTTAGACGAAACCAGCTGTATGCCAAATTTACAAAATGTGAATTTTGGCTGGAAAAAGTCCACTTTTTGGGTCATGTGGTGACAAAGGAAGGAATTTCAGTAGACCCTGCTAAGATCGAGGCGGTTAGTGCGTGGCCAGCACCCAAGAATGTTACGGAAATAAGGAGTTTCCTTGGATTAGCTGGTTACTACCGACGGTTCGTCGAGGGATTTTCTAAGATCGCTACACCCCTCACCGCTCTTACCCGTAAAGAAAAGAAATTTGAATGGACTCAGAAATGTGAGGAGAATTTTCAAGAGCTCAAAAGGAGATTGACAAGTGCGCCGGTGTTGATAATTCCTGATGTTGATGTAGGAAATTTCGTGATCTATAGTGACGCTTCTAAAAATGGTTTAGGAGCCGTCTTGATGCAGAGTGGGAAGGTAGTTGCCTACGCATCCCGACAGCTGAAGATTCACGAAAGGAATTATCCCACGCATGACTTGGAGCTCGCGGCAGTAGTTTTCGCACTTAAGATCTGGAGACACTACTTGTACGGGAACAAGTGTGAAATCTACACCGATCACCAAAGTCTCAAGTATATTTTTACTCAGAAAGAGCTCAACATGAGGCAACGTAGATGGCTGGAACTTGTAAAGGATTATGATTGTGAGATCCTTTACCATCCTGGAAAGGCGAACAAGGTAGCTGATGCCTTAAGCAGGAAGTCCGTAGGCATGCTGATGTCTATTGGAATGTTTCCTAGACCACTACAAAAGGAGATTTCAGAGTTCAACTTGGAATTGATAACGGGGAAATTATCTGTTCTGTCCCTCCAGTCTAATCTTCTAGAGACTATCAAGTCACATCAAAGGATAGATTCTTCTTTGCTGAAAGCACAAATCTTTGACGAGAAGAACAAGGAGTTTAGAGTCTCCAAAGATGGTACTATTTACTTCAAAGGAAGGATTTGTGTTCCTAACTTTGAATTCGTTAAGGACCAGATCTTGTCTGAGGCACACAAGACGCCATACTCAGTACATCCAGGAGCTTCCAAGATGTATAAAGACCTCCGAGAAAATTTTTGGTGGCCCAATATGAAGAATGAGGTAGCAGAATATGTGTCAAAATGCCTAACTTGTCAGAAAGTTAAGGCGGAGCATCGACATCCTGGCGGAGAATTACAGAAAATAGAGCTTCCTGAATGGAAATGGGAGCAAATTACTATGGATTTCATAGTAGGACTACCCAGAACCTCAAGTGGGAATGACTCGATTTGGGTTATTGTGGATAGATTAACCAAATCAGCCCACTTTATTGCGATTAAGGTCACCTTCTCAGTGGAGAAATTAGCTGAAATTTACGTATCCCAGATCGTCAGGTTTCATGGAGTACCAAAATCGATCATCTCGGATCGTGATGGACGTTTCACTTCTCGATTTTGGACTAGTGTTCACAATGCTATGGGGTCGAAATTGAAGTTCAGTACGGCATTTCACCCCCAAACTGACGGTCAATCAGAACGAACCATCCAGACACTGGAGGATATGCTAAGGTCATGTGTGCTGGATTTCAAAGGAAACTGGGATCAGAAGCTGCCATTGATCGAATTCTCCTACAACAATAGTTATCATGCTTCGATTGGTATGGCTCCATTTGAAGTATTGTATGGAAGAAAATGTCGATCGCCTATCCACTGGCAGGAAGTGGGGCAGAAGCAACTGCAAACTACAGATTTTATCAAGAAGACCTCTGAGGATATTCAGATGATCAAGCAGAGGCTCGACATAGCTTTTAGCAGACAGAAAAGTTATGCCGATAAACATAGGAGGCCCTTGGAATTCCAAGTGGGAGATGCGGTGTTCATTAAGATTACTCCCATGAAATGAGTAATGCGATTTGGTAAAAAGGGAAAGCTTAGTCCGAGGTATACTGGACCATTTGAAATTCTTGAACAAGTTGGAAAAGTTGCCTATAAGCTTGCCTTACCGCCTGAGTTAGCTTCGATGCATAATGTTTTCCATGTGTCGATGTTAAAGAAGTATGTGCCAGACCCTTCCCATGTGCTTAGTCAGGAACCAGTTGAGGTTCATACGGACTTAGCCTATGAAGAAAAGCCAGTTCGAATTCTAGATCGGGAAGATAAGGTCTTAAGGAATAAAACCATTCCCATGGTTAAAGTATTATGGCGAAACCACATGGTCGAAGAAGCAACCTGGGAGTTGGAAGATGAGATGAGAAAGAACTACCCTGATTTGTTTTAATTTTCGATGACGAAAATTTTTAAGGGGGGTAGATTGTAATAACTAGAATTTTCTATGTTACAATTTCTTGTATAGAAATTTGAATTGTACCGTGAAGGTAGTTATGCAAAAGCCCGGTTTAGGGTTTTTATTCAAAATTGTGAGTTCTTATGCTTTTATAAGACTCAAAAATGATTGCTTAGTTAAGCATATGACCTTTTGAGGAAAAAGGTATGAAAACGCTATGATTTTTACGAAAGTCAAAGTTTGACCCGAGAGTCAAAGTTTGACCTGAGAGTCAAAGTTTGACCAAAACCATCAAAGTAAACCAAGAGAGTCCATGTTGTCAGAATAGGCAACATTGAACCACGAAAGTCAAAGATTGGCTAGAAAGATCAATTCTTTGACAATATCGAAAAATGGTGAGCAGTATAGGAAGTATACTGCGGAAAACCAAATTTTTCAGATAAAATGATTTAAGTTAGATTCAAGACCACCATAGAAAAATCAAGCACACTAAGTAGGAGATTAAAGGCTAAAAGGCTAGAAACGAAAAGAGAATTTTTCGTATAGTCCATTATTAGACAGATAAATTTTGGACTGCATTTTAATAATCGGTACTGTGAATCAAAGACCACAGTATCAACTATATCTGTTTAGTATCGAACGATACTGTCTAATTAAAAATTAGGCCAAATAAGGCCTTAATGGTGATGTCACATTACTTTTGAATTATGACATCATTTTAAGGCTTTAATGAAAAATTGGAAAGAAATAGGTTGGTTCTAGAACAACCTTGGCCGGCCACCTCACCCCCCTAATGTGCAATTTGGTGAACTTTGAAGGACTATTTTGCAATTTTGGAAAGTTCAAAAATGCCTATAAATAGGAGTGCTTCCTATTCACAAAAATTAGAAAATCTAGCCAAACTTTGGTCAAATTTTCCCTCTAAAATCCGAACTTGAGTGAGCTGCCAAAGAGAAAGAAAAAGCTTGGAAAATCAAGGAATTAGTCTTAGGAGTGTTAGGCATTCACTAGGAAGCAAGCCAAGAAGCTAGAAAAATTTTGGAACCAAGATTGGCCATTGCTGGCCGGTTCTGTGGCAGCAGCAGGGGGGAAGGAAAATTGAAGGGAAACCAAGAAGGGAGGTGGCTGAGTTGTGGTGTGAAGTGACCGGAGCATTGGTAGGAGTCCTCCCTAGGTGGCTGGAAATTTTCAGGCTCATTGGAGGAGCTAAGGGCCGGCTGCACCAAGGGGAAAGGAAGAGAGAAATTGAGCCAAGCAAACCCACATTTGGGCTAACTAAGGTAAAATTTCTCTTGGCCCTTAAATCTCTTAATTCAAGTTCTAAATTAGAGATTTAAGTGTATTACAAGCTGTTTTGTAATGAGCATAAGCTCAATTTAAATTTCTGCCTTAGGTCAGATTTTAGTGTGTGCTTGATTAGTTAGTTAAGGGTGGTTGATTTAGTGTTTTGATTGATGTTTAATTGTGCATTTGTATGTGCTTATGAGTATGATTGTATGCTAGATTAATTAAGGGTTGTATGTTTCCCCAAATCTGCCCAACAACATTTAAATGGCCGTTTGATTGTTGACTTGCATGGACGGGTTTGAGCTTCATGTGAGTCAAAATGGGTCGATAGAAAAACGTTGTATGGTGATTTTAGGCTCTCGCTGTGTTCGGTTGAGGTAGTGTGCACGAATTAGGACGAGAAACCAAGAAACGAACAAAAACTGCCAATTCGGGTTAGATCTGCCCAGTTTTCTGGAAACAGAAATTTGAGGCCCTTAGAGGCTGATTTTGGAAAAATGTAAAACATGAAAGTTGTACAGTAGGATTTTTCCTAGTGGTCAACGGGGACAGTTTTCAAAAATAAGGCTCCAAAGGCCTTCGTTTTTGTGGAAACCCGAGCCTGACCGTGCCCAGACTCTATACACGGCCAGGTGAGTTTAACAGGTTAAAGAAGTGGGTTAGAGACCGATTTGGGTCTCGAGTTCAAAACGAAAGTTTTAGGATTTTGAATGCTTTAAAACTTTCATGAAGAAAAATTTTCCAAATTCGGCCTTGATTTTTAAATAGAAAATTGGATTTCAAAACTGTGCAGTGAACAAGAAATTCCTGCACAAAGTTTTCTAAAACAGTGCAGGAAAAGGGACATTTCTGCACATCCACTGACTAATTCTCAGTTAGAAACTATTCCAAAGGCAGTTTATGTTTTTAATGATTTTTACAAAGACCCACTCATCAGATTCTGAGTTTTTAATAAAATGATCTTAAAACTCTAAGTTTTTCCGAAATAAAGAAAGAGTTTAAATCGAGTTAAATGAACCATAACCGGGAAAGGTACCGAGTTATTGGTTTGGGCCCTAAGCCCAAGGGTTATCCAACGTAACCCAATATAATGACTAAATTGGACCTAAAAACCAGGGTTACTCAAGAGTAACCCGATGGAATGAATTTTCAAACAAGCTTAGGCCCAAGGTTAGGTTTAATAACCTAACACAGTTATGAAAGGCTGTTTAGCCAAGGTTACTTTATGTGACCAACTTAAATATGTTCTAAACCATAGGGTTATCGGTGATACTGAAAAAGTATCCGGCATTGTATTAAGAAAGGGGGAACATATAACCACAAATAGGTATGAATGTTGGTTTGATTACCAACATTCTGTAAGAACATAATTCTTACTCTATGTCCTCTGATATAGCAGGAAATAGCCTGCGGAAGTATCCTGAAGTGGATCAACAAGTCTCGGGACATAGTACTTAAGGTAAGTACAACTCCGCCTACAGCATAGGCTTTTGTTGTATACTTGCCAAGTATGTTTACTGTATGTGATGCTGTGTTTAATATATGACTATGTTAAGTTCATTAGCATGAGAAAAAGATATAATGCCAAGATATGAGCATAAGTTATGAATAGTGACATCACGAAGCATGTTCACTAATAAGAACAAGTATGAGTTCATGAAAAGTAAGTATGATGGCAAGCAAGCTTGCCTGTGTCGTACCGACCCGCGTTAGGTCGGGTTGGACTGTGGTTTGAGTTGGAATTGGTTTGGCCGCCCCAACCAAATCATAGTTGCACGCCCGGTACGTACACTTATGATAAGGGGCCCATTAGTAAGATAAGATAAGAATGAATACAATGGCATAATAAGAGCATAACTGGTACATGCATATATTATGCGATATTATGACATGTTATGATATGTATGCTATGGGAGGTTATGTATGACATGTATGATATGCTATGTCTATGTAAGGTCATGATGAGTATGTTTATGTTGGTTTCCGCGGATATGTATATGTTGTACTTGCTGAGCGAAAGCTCACGTGTCTTACGTCTATGCTGTAGGTAAGCAACCTACAAGCAACTGATGGTGCAAGGTGGCGAGCGAGGCAGGGCAAGCTGTGAAATGTGGGGATGATAACCGCTTCGCGTTTTGATCTTTTTATGTAAATTATTTTGTATGCAAACATCGTTATATATTGCAAGTATCCGCATGTATAAAAAAAAATTTCCGCTGCTTACGCCAAATAAATAAGTACGCATGTATGTATGTATGTATGTATGGTAACGGCCTGTGCTAGGCGGGTCGTTACAAATATTTTGAGACCAAATTCAAATTTGATAGCTGAATGTTGCTTTTCAACTACCATATCACGACCTCACCCTGCATAGGGCCGTGACACCGTGCTTACTTAACTTAAATACCAAATTTGCAATGACCCGATTTCGTAGAGTCGTTGCTTTACCATGTTTACTTAACATACTTTATCTTAAAACTTACTTTTACTTTACATAAAAATACGGAAATGTTTGTTTTTTTTTTTAACTCAAATTAAAACTCAAAACTCATACTTATATATATATATATATATATATATATATATATATATATACACTCACTTGAGTACCAAGCTTGCAAACCATATGTTAACAAATCGTATTAGTTATCATATACTAGTGCCATTGAGTTATCATAACATAATGCAAACACATTTTACATAACAAATTTCCAAAACCCATGGCGGTGTCCAACCCAAATTTCACAGTTTGCAGTGCCATCTCTCCACAGTCTTACATCAAGCATTACCGGTAGGTTGCTTACCTACAACATGAATGAAGTTATGAGCTTATGCTCAGTAAGTACAACTTTCTATACCGAAAAATATTTTAGTAAAAATAATGCATGAACTGATTATGCTTTCTTATGAATCAATTCTGCTTTCTTATATTAATTTGGTTTTGGGCCCCCTATATATCATATTCATGTGTGCATGTACCGTGGCTCGTTACCATGAAGTGGTCATGGCGGACAGTCCGATCCAACTCAAACGATGAATCAGATCGTTTAACATGGAGTGGTTGGGGCAGCTAATCCAATCCAACCCAAACCATGGACAAACCATTTAAACCCGCCCTTGTGGCAAGTCAGTCCGACAGAAGAAAACCTACTTGTCTTATCTTATTACATGGAAACTTGTTCTTAGTTAATCATACTTGAAAACTTAACATTGTTCTTATCATGTGATTTATTATTAGTGAACATGCTTTCATGATGTCACAATAATAAAACAGAAACCATAATACATATGTAAATCAATGCATGAATTTTTGAAAAACATGCAATGTAATAAAAATATTTTGCCCATGCTGTAGGTGAAGTTGTACTTACAAGTCATCCTATGCTCTTGGTCTATCATCGAATCACAGCACAACAATAGGTTATACTCCTATTTTCAAACAGGGCATAAGATAAGAATCGTTCTATCTTACTACATAACATAACATACTAAATTGGTATCCAATCCGACTACCCTTGGTAATCTTAGATGCCAACCCTAACATAGTAAACCGGCATTCTATCTAATTACCATTAGTAATTATAGGCCCATAAATTAGTATCCCATCCGATTACCACTAGTAATCATAGATACAGGCCCTAATATAATGAATCGGTATCCTCTCTGATTATCATCGATCATAAACTTGTTACCATGTTCTTATGTGTTATAAATAAATACTTGAAATTAACTTTCATAAACATAGTACGCTTTTACTAATTACTTGAGAAATTCTATAGGTTTTAAACCTTTTTGAAACCATTTTCATAAAATCTCAGTCTCTTTTTAAAGGGATCATAAAACCTTAAAAACTGCTTTTAAAAACAGCCTTGTAGCTTGACTGAAGATGCAGGTGTAGGAATTTCCTGTACCATACACAGTTTTAAAAATTCTATGCAGTAATTTCCTGTATCCTACACAGTTTTAAAAATCCAGTTTTATCTTTAAATTGGTTTAGAATTTGAAAAATTTTTCTTCATAAAAGTTGTAGATCTCATTGAAATCTACAACTTTTGTTTTTTTGTCAAAAACTTGAATCTGCCTTTGTCTTGCTCGTTTCTCTTTTTGAAAAATGCTAGCCGTGTATATTGTCTGTACAGGCCAGTCTCGGATTTTTATTAAAACAGAGGTATTTGGAGCTGTAATGCCCCAACCTACGTAGGGCTGTTATCATACATACTTGAACTTACATAACTACTTAAACCTTCTTGGAAAATTGAGAATAATTTTTTTTTTCAAACTTACATATAAAAATAAGGTTGCTCATATGGAAAACTTATCATGCATATATACTGAGATGAAAACATACATAATTCTTACAACTTATTCGAGTATTTAAATCCTCATATTTTTGTACAACATAACTTATTTTAAAATATATACGTATATATTTTAAACTTAATAGAACTTGCGAAAAATTTTGCGTAGTGGTATCCCACACCGCCCTTCACCCGCCGCATCGTCCACCTGGCCCACCAATTAAGCTGCAGGCCTCTTACCTACAGTATGAAATATACTGATGAGCTTTCGCTCAGCAAGTACAAACATAATCTCACAAAACGTAACAAATATCGTGCAACTTATGCATGAATCAATTATGAATCTTTTATGACCAATTATTGACTTGAACTTATTATCTTGCTTAACATATGGGCCCCTTGTGTACGTACCAAAAGCGCGCAATCTTCAGAATGTTAGGGTTTGCAAGGCTCTTAACAATTCTGGAAAACATAACCCTTCACGCATCAGCGGAAGGTTGATTATCATTATACCCTCACGCATTAACGAGAGGTTGATAATCATAAACTTAAAACATACATGATCCTCCCGCATCAACAGGAGGTTGGTACGACACCTTACTTATCTTGGTTTAGTCTTAGCCTTGTTACATTTCCAAGACTAAGAATCTTTATATGTGATCTTAATAGTCATGATGAGCATGGGACTAGAAATGACATAACCATAAATTCATGGCATAACTTGATATATCATGACTTAACATGACTTAACATGGCTTATCGTATCATAACATGGCATGAAATAGTATATATAACATGGCATGACATAGCATAACATGGCATGACATAGTATAACATGGCATAACATGACATAACGTGGCATGACATAGCATAATATGACATAACATAACATAACATGTAATCATGTCATATACTTGAAAATAGCTTACTATTTTCCATACTACAGGTGAGGTTTGTACTTACCTCGTCTACTATGTCCGCTAATGTGTCGCGCCAAATCCGGACACAACAGCAGGTTATCTCCTGCTATAATAAAGGACATAGGTAAGGATTTAAAAATATTGGGGATCTAACCAACATTCATGCATAATCATAGTTATATGTTCCCCCATATATGATACTTACTTGGTTACAACAAGTAACCCTAAGCCTTAGCCCATTCTTAAACTTGGTATCTTGTTGGGCAACATTGGGTAACCCCGGGCTTTGGCCCAGTCCAATAACCTGGGTATCCTTCCAGATTACCGTTGGTCATTATCTAGTCTCCATATCTTGGGTCCAAAATTTATTTGGCATTTCTTTGGGAAAAACTTAACATTTTATGTCCTTTTAATACAAAAATCATTTGTTCAACTTATGAAAAATTATAACTCTTGAGTAGGATTTGTAAAATCATTAAGTGTTGAAAACTGCCCTTGGAACAGCTTTCCACAGTCAAACCATCAGTGTATGTGCAGGAATATCCTTTTCCTGCATTGTTTTAGAAAATCCTGAGCAGGAATTTCTTGTTTCCTACATAGTTTTAGAAATCCAATTGTATTTGAAAATTTGGGTCGAATCTCAAAAATTTTCTTTATGAAAGTTTTAGATCTTGAAAAACCTTACAACTTTCATGTTTTAAGTTTTCTCAAATTCGGCCTTGAAGGGCCTTAAAATCAGTTTTCCAGAAAACTGGCCAGTTTTACCCGAACTGCCAGTTTTTATGCTTAGATTCATTTTACGTTCTAATACGCGCACTCTACCTCAATCGGCCGCAACAGAGAGCCTATACCAGCCATGCAGCGCTTTTTAACGTTCTTTCCATCATCATACTTCCATACAATTCATATACAATATACTTAAATATTTGGGGACATACAACCATGCAAACCCTAATTTTCATGCAACCAATCACATAAGCATGCATACCTTGAAATTTAAAACTACCTAAACACCAATATCAAGCACCATCTTAAAATTTCTAAACTAGGGCATGAAAATTAAATTGAGCTTAAGCTTTACAAACCAAGGCTTGAAATACACTTAAATCTCCAAATTGAATGCTCAATTTAAAAGCTTAGGAGCCAAAGAAGATTACCTTAGCCAATCTTAAAGATTGGTGCTAGAATCTTGAACCAAATCTTTTCTCTTGGCTCCCTACCACAACCGGCCAATCTTGGTGTGTGACTCTCTAATTTTCCGACCACCACTTGACCTTCAATTTCTCTTTTCTTTTTCTTCCTATAGGGTTCGGATTTTTTTTTTTGGGAAATGGGTGGAGAAATTTTTTAGCATGGTTTTGGTGAGTTTTCCAATTTTTTTGAAGCAAAAACTGCCCCTCCCCCCCCTCCCCCACCCCAATGGTCCTATTTATAGCTGAAAATTAAATTAATTTTGGATTTATTTTTAATCCAAAATTTGCTTAAAAACCATTGGGACAAGAATAATTGCACAAAAAGTTGCACAAAAACCCTCCAAGTGGCCGGCCATATTGGTGCTAGGTGGTATCCAAAAATTTTTCCAATTTTCTTTAATCAAGAATGATGTCATAAATCCAAGGTGAGGTGATGTCAACATCCTAAGGCCTTGTTTGGCTTGTTTCTTAATATGCAATCCACTTTTATGCTAACACAGATATTTTCAATACTGCTATTAACTACTAACAGTATTTTACACTGTACTGCAGTCCAAAATTTATCTGTGTAAAAATGAACTGTATAAAATTTTTCTTATTTCTTGAAACCTTTCTTGCCCTTAATATCGTACTTGATGTGCTTGATTTTCTATGGTGGTTTTAAATCTTACTCCTGCTATCTTGTCCGTAAAGACGGTTTTCGCAGTATATTTCCTATACTGCTTATCATATCTCAGTACCTTCATCTATTTGACCTTTCTGGTCAACTTTTGACTTTTTCGGTCAACTTTGACTTTTTCGATCAAACTTTGACCAACATGAAATCATAGAATTTTTCTTCCCTTTTTGCTCAACGGTCACTTGCTTGGCTACGCAAACTGCTTATTGAGTCTCATAGCTAATTAAATTAGAACTCAAACATTTACTAATAAAATTATGAATTTCGCATTGATATTCACAATTTTCATGAAACATCACAAAAAAACATATAGTACGAACTTAAATTTCTTATGTACGAGGAAATCATGAGTCCGTATAAATTTTTAGTTATTACAATCCACCCTCCTTACAAAATTTTCGTCCTCGAAAATTAGAACAATTCTGGGTGGCTTTTCTTCATATCCTCTTCACGTTCCCATGTTACTTCCTCACTCTCATGATTTCACCATAGAACCTTTACTAAAGGTATAACTTTGTGTCTTAGCACCTTTTCTTCTCGTGCCAAAATTCGAACCGGTTTTTCCTCATAAGTCAGATCCTCGTGAACCTCAATTGATTCATGGTTCAATACATGTGAGGGATCCGAGATGTATTTCTTTAGCATCGACATATGAAATACATTGTGCACATATGCTAATTCTTGGGGCAAAGCCAACTTATAGGCCACATTACCGACTCTTTCAAGTACTCGGCATAACTCTTTTGTCGACTAAATGTAGTTTCCATCCGTCGACGTATAAGTCTTATGGCCTCAGTGGTTCTTCGTATAAAGTCCGTAGACATAAGTTCTTTCTCTCTTGTCTCGTACCAATGGACTGGAGATCTACACCTTCTCCCATAGAGAGCTTCATAAGGAGCCATTACAATCGAAGCTTGGAAACTGTTGTTGTTTGAGAATTCAATCAAAGGAAGCTTCTTATCCCAAGTTCCCTTGAAGTCCATCAGACATGCTCGTAACATATCTTATAGAGTCTGAATGGTCCTCTCTGATTGTCCATCCGTCTGTGGGTGAAAAGCTGTGCTAAAAGTAAGCTTTGTACCCATTGCTTGATGTACACTCCTCCAAAATTTAGAAGTGAAACAACCATCACGATCTGAGATGATCGATTTTGGAATCCCATGGTAGCGAACGATTTGTGCGACGTACAGGTCCGCTAGCTGCTCCACTGAAAAGCTAAGCTTGATGGCCAAGAAGTGTGCAGATTTCGTTAATCGATCGACAATCACCCAAATAGTATCATTGCCGCTGGGAGTTCGGGGTAGACCAACCACAAAATCCATCATCACTTGGTCCCATTTCCATTCTGGTATTGAAATTTTCTGCAATTCTCCCCCAGGACATTGATGTTCAGCCTTTACTTTTTGACACGTAAGGCATTTACTAACAAATGTGGCAACGTCATTCTTTATTTTGGGCCACCAAAAACTTTCCTTCAAGTCTTTGTACATCTTTGTGGCTCCAGGATGAACGGAATACGAAGTCTCATGAGCTTCTTTCATGATCCGCTCCTTCAACTCGTCCTCATTAGAAATATATAGTCTATTTTTCCGATAGAGTATGCCCTCATCAGATATATTGAAGTCTGACTCCTTTCCTTCTAAGACTTCGTTTCTCGTCCTAAGCAACGAGGCATCTCCTTCTTGACGCTCCTTCATGCCATCCAAAATGGTAGGTTTGAAGGTTAGGGCAGCTAAACCTCCCGTAATAAGCTCAATTCCAGCTTCTACTAGCTCCTTTTGAAGGGGCTCGATCAATGACTGAATTGATCTCAACGAGGAAAATGACTTCTGACTAAGAGCATCGGCTACTTTGTTAGCTTTCCCAGGATGGTAACGGATGTCTATGTCATAATCTTTCACTAATTTGAGCCATCTTCTTTGTCTCATGTTAAGCTCCTTCTGTGTGAAGATATACTTCAAACTCTGATGATCCGTCTAGACTTCACACCTAGTGCCGTAAAGATAGTGTCTCCAGATTTTAAGTGTAAATACTACCGCCGCAAGTTCCAAATCATGCGTTGGATAGTTTTTCTCATGATCCTTAAGCTGTCGGGAAGCATACGCGATCACTTTTCCATTTTGCATGAGAACGGCTTCCAATCTTATCTTAGAAGCATCGCTATATATCACGAAGTTCCCTTCCTCTACCACTAGAATCGTAAGAATTGGAGCACTAGTCAGCTTACTTTTTAGCTCTTGAAAGTGTTCTTCACACTTAGTAGTCCATTCGTACTTCTTTCCTTTCCATGTAAATGCGGTGAACGGCGCTGCGATCTTAGCAAATCCCTCGACGAAGTGTCGATAGTAGCCTGCTAAGCCAAGGAAACTACGTACTTCGGTGATGTTTTTCGGAGCTGGCCATTTACTTACGGCTTCAATCTTGGCCAGATCTACAGATATGCCTTCTTTGGAAACCACATGTCCTAAGAAATGGACATTCTCCAACCAAAATTCACACTTGGTGAATTTAGCATAAAGCTGGTTTTGCTTTAGAATCCGTAAGGCAATCATTAGATGCTCCTCATGCTCCTCCTTAGATCTTGAATAAATCAAGATATCATCTATAAAGATAATAACAAACTTGTCCAAGTAGTCCTTGAATACTCGATTCATCAGGTCCATAAAGGCAGCTGGAACATTTGTCAATCCAAATGGCATAACGAGGAACTCGTAATGTCCATATCGCGTACGAAAGGCCGTCTTTGGAATATCTCCTTCCCTTTTTCGAAGCTGATGATATCCCGATCGCAAGTCAATTTTTGAAAAAATTGAAGCTCCTTTCAATTGATCGAACAAATCGTCGATCCTGGGTAATGGATACTTATTCTTGATGGTGATCTTATTCAACTCCCGATAGTCAATGCACATCCTAAAAGTGCCATCCTTCTTTTTAACGAACAAAACTGGGGCTCCCCATGGTGAGTAGCTTTGACGGATGAATCCTCGATCCAGGAGCTCTTGTAACTGAAGTTGCAATTCCTTAAGTTCAGCGGGGGCCATCTTATAAGGTGCTTTGGATACTGGTGCCGATCCAGGAAGCAATTCAATCTTAAAAGAGATCTCTCGCTTCAGTGGTAATCCTGGAAAGTCTTGAGGAAAAACTTCGATGAAATCCTTGACTATCGGTACTTCTTCCGTCCTGTTCTTGGTTTTTTGCGTCTTATCCACCATGTTGGCTAAAAATTCCATACATCCTTCTGCCAACAACTTCTTAGCCTTTAACGCAGAAATGAGTATTTTCGACTGTTTCGGAGTCGATCCTCTAAAAATGAACTCCTCGCCTCCAATTGGCTTGAACGTGACAATACGACGTTGAAATTCTATAAGCGCATTGTATTTCCCCAAGAAATCCATACCCAAAATGACATCGTAGTCATATAGGTCAATGACAATCAAGTTGACATACATTTCCCTACCATATATAATTATTGGAACATGACGTATCCAATAATCAGACAACAAAATTTCCCCAGAGGGTAATGCAGTTCTGAAGGTTCTTTCGATCCTATCGCTTCCTCTACCTAGTTTCTTAGCAAACTTAGGTGATGTGAATGAATGCGTAGCTCCAGAATCAATTAACACATAAGCATCTTGTTCGGTAAAAGGAAGCTGATCTGTCACCACTGTGGATGGTCCAGCTTGAACATCCTCCTTAGTGTAGGCATAAATGCGTCCTTGAGGTTCTGGAGCTTCAAGTCTGCCTTGGGAGATTTCAGGTCCTTCGAGCTTCATCTGTGCTGCATGAAGCTGATACCTCTGACTCTTTTGTTGGTTCTGCGGATTCTGAAAATTAGCATTGCAGTCTCTAGCATAGTAGCCTTCCTTGCCACACAGAAAGCAACGATTAGTTCTAGCACGGCAATCTCCCGGGTGCTTCTTCCTACATTTCTAACAAGTGGGATTTATGTTGCTATTAGGGGCATTCCTCTTTTGGGGAAAATTTTGTTGATTCCCCTATCCCCTCCATTCCACTTCCTTTTCTATTGATTATTGCCGTACTGCTTGTTGTTGCTGTGTTGACCAAAAGATCCTCCTTGCCCTTTTTGCTGCGGAGTATGGCTTGGTATTGCCTGAATCTGCTTGGCTTGGGCCTTCTCTTCTTTCTTTTCCTTAAAGAACTTAGTCCGTTGTTCTCTATTCTACCTACCCAATACTCAGCTCGAATCGCCCGGCTGACACATTCAGCAACGGTGATTGGTGGGTAGGGGCCACTACTAATTACTACAGCCAAATCCGAGCGGAACATCCTCATCATCCTTCTTACTTTGTCCCTTTCGGAACTAATAAGGTGAGGACAAAGACGTGCTAGTTGCTCAAACTTTTTCACAGCCTTAGCTACCGACAGATTAGCCTGGCGAAAATTATTGAATTCGTCTTGTTGAGCTTCTATAACGTCGGTGTTAAAGTATTTCTCCTTAAATTCATCAACAAAGTCCTCCCAAGTCATTTGTGTAACATCTTGCCTGATCTGGACAGTTTCCCACCAGAGGCGAGTATCTTTCCTTAGCATAAAAGATGCACAGAGAACTTTCTCTTGATCATCGAGCCTGAGGAAGTTCCAGATAACCTGGAGGTCAATCAACCAGTTGTCGGCCTCAATTGGGTTTGTTGAACCTTCAAATTCTAGTGCCTTCATGCGCTGAAACCTGTCATATAATTCTTCCGAAGTTCGAACCAGAGGTGCTGGTGGAACAGCCAAAGGCACGACAGGCACTTCAGGGGCTATAGGGTTTTCTGAAATCACCAGATCAGCATCAGGATTTCCGGTGCAGCAGGCTGATTCACAGGTGCTGGTGGTACTTCGGCATCAGGAGGTCCCTGATTCTGTTGAGCCAATTGAGCTCTAAGCCCACCTATCTCTTGTTGTTGGGCTAACATCATCTATCTTAGTTCATTCATCTGGGCCGCAAGATCAACGTCTTGGGTCTGTGCCATTCTACGCTTTGGTGGCATGGTTCTACAAAGAAAACTTATGAAATAAGCTTCTTGTTCAATAAATTAATAAAATAATGTCTTTTGTATAGAAACATAATCTTAATTCCATATCATAATATAATCATGGAATATATCTGAATCCATCATAATCTTGTTCATATCTGCTTCATAACATAAATGCATAAGTATAACATTTAGGAAGGTGTAAAACTTTCCCATCATGTTCATACGTCACTTAATTGCCACCACCAAGCGAAGGCACCACCCAACGTCATCCTCGTATCCAATATTGCTCTTATGCGGCAGAGTTCCACAAATACAACATATAACTTCCATAACGTCGATTTAATTCTATAGTGCGAGAAATTCCCAGCGTGACCATTGACGAGAGATGCTTACTACGAACGCAAGATCCTAACTAATTCTAAGCATAAGAAAAATAACTTAACTTACTTGGGCCGTGGTGGAAATGATGTGAGGCAAGGTGAAGTAGGCTGGCAGGATACCGCTCTGATACCAAACTGTAACGTCCCAACCTACATAGAGATGTTACCATACATACTTGAACTTACATAACTGCTTAAACCTTCTTGGAAAATTCAGAATATTTTTTTTTTTCAAACTTACATATAAAAATAGGGTTGCTCATATGGAAAACTTAACATGCATACATACTGAGATGAAAACATACATAATTCTTACAACTTGTTCGAGTCTTTAAATCCTCATATTTTTGTACAACATAACTTATTTTAAACTATATATGTATATATTTTAAACTTAATAGAACTTATGGAAAATTTTGCGTAGTGGTATCCCATACCGTCCTTCACCCACTGCATCGTCCACCTGGCCCACCAATTAAGCTGCAGGCCTCTTACCTACAGTATGAAATATACTGATGAGCTTTCGCTCAGCAAGTTCAAACATAATCTCACAAAACGTAACAAATATCGTGCAACTTATGCATGAATCAATTATGAATCTTTTCTGACCAATTATTGACTTGAACTTATTATCTTGCTTAACATATGGGCCCCTTGTGTACGTACCAAAAGCGCGCAATCCTCAGAACGTCAGGGTTTGCAAGGCTCTTAACAATTCTGGAAAACATAACCCTTCACGCATCAACGGAAAGTTGATTATCATTATACCCTCACGCATCAACGAGAGGTTGATAATCATAAACTTAAAACATACATGATCCTCCCGCATCAACAGGAGGTTGTACGACACCTTACTTGTCTTGGTTTAGTCTTAGCCTTGTTACATTTCCAAGACTAAGAATCTTTACATGTGATCTTAATAGTCATGATGCGCATGAGACTAGACATGGTATAACCATAAATTCATGGCATAACTTGATGTATCATGGCTTAACATGACTTAACATGGCTTATCGTGTCATAACATGGCATGACATAGTATAACATGGCATGACATAGCATAACATGACATGACATAGCATAACATGGCATAACATGACATAACGTGGCATGACATATCATAACATGACATAACATAACATAACATGTAATCATGTCATATAGTTGAAAATAGCTTACTATTTTCCATACTGCAGGTGAGGTTTATACTTACCTCGTCTACTATGTCCGCTAATGTGTCGCTCCAAATCCGGACACAACAGCAGGTTATCTCCTACTATAATAAAGGACATAGGTAAGGATTTAAAAATGTTGGAGATCTAACCAACATTCATGCATAACCATAGTTATATGTCCCCCCATATATGATATCTTACTTGGTTACAACAAGTAACCCTAAGTCTTAGCCCATACTTAAACTTGGTATCTTGTTGGGCTACATTAGGTAACCCCGGCCTTTGGCCCAGTCCAATAACCTGGGTATCCTTCCAGATTACCGTTGGTCATTATCTAGTCTTCATATCTTGGGTCCAAAATTTACTTTGGCTTTTCTTTGGGAAAAACTTAACATTTTATATCCTTTTAATTCAAAAATCCTTTGTTCAATTTATGAAAAATTATAACTCTTGAGTGGGATTTGTAAAATCATTAAGTATTGAAAACTGCCCTTGGAACAGCTTTCCACATTCAAACCATCAGTGTATGTGTAGGAATATCCTTTTCCTGCACTGTTTTAGAAAATCCTGAGCAGGAATTTCTTGTTTCCTGCATAGTTTTAGAAATCCAATTGTATTTGAAAATCTGGGTCGAATCTCTAAAAGTTTTCTTCATAAAAGTTTTAGATCTTGAAAAACCTTACAACTTTTATGTTTTAAGTTTTCTCAAATTCGGCTTTGAAGGGTCTTAAAATCAGCTTTCCAGAAAACTGGCCAGTTTTACCCGAACTGGCAGTTTTTATGCTTAGATTCATTTTACGTTCTAATACGCACATTCTACCTCAATCGGCCACAACCGAGAGCCTATACCAGCCATGCAGCACTTTCTAATGTTTATTCCATCATCATACTTCCAGACAATTCATATACAACATACTTAAATATTTGGGGACATACAACCATGCAAACGCTAATTTTCATGCAACCAATCACATAAGCATGCATACCTTGAAATTTAAAACCACCTAAGCACCAATATCAAGCACAACCCTAAAATTTCTAAACTAGGGTATGAAAATTAAATTGAGCTTAAGCTTTACAAACCAAGGCTTGAAATACACTTAAATCTCCAAATTGAATGCTCAATTTAAAAGCTTAGGAGCCAAAGAAGATTACCTTAGCCAATCTTAAAGATTGGCGCTAGAATCTTGAACCAAATCTTTTATCTTGGCACTCTACCACAACCGGCCTCCCTAGGCTTTGTGGGTTCCAAAATTTTCGGTCAATCTTGGTGTGTGACTCTCCAATTTTCCGACCACCACTTGACCTTCAATTTCTCTTTTCTTTTTCTTCCTCTAGGGTTTGGATTTTTTTTTGGGGAAATGGGTGGATAAATTTTTGAGCATGGTTTTAGTGAGTTTTCCAATTTTTTTGAAGCAAAAACCGCCCCCTCCCCCCCCTATGGTCCTATTTATAGCTGAAAATTAAATTAATTTTGGATTTATTTTTAATCTAAAATTTGTTTAAAAACCCTTGAGACAAGAATAATTACACAAAAATTTACACGAAAACCCTCCAAGTGGCCGGCCATATTGGTGCTAGGTGGCATCCAAAAATTTTTCCAATTTTCATTAATCAATAATGATGTCATAAATCTAAGGTGAGGTGATGTCATCATCCTAAGGCCTTGTTTGACTTGTTTCTTAATATACAGTCCACTTTTATGCTAACAAAGATATTTCCAATACTGCTACTAACTAATAACAGTATTTTACACTGTACTGCAGTTCAAAATTTATCTGTGTAAAAATGAACTGTATAAAATTTTTCTTATTTCTTGAAACCTTTCTTGCCCTTAATATCCTACTTGGTGTGCTTGATTTTCTATGGTGGTTTTAAATCTTACTCCTGCTATCTTGTCCGTAAAGACGGTTTTCGTAGTATATTTCTTATACTGCTTATCATATCTCAGTACCTTCATCTATTTGACCTTTCTGGTCAACCTTTGACTTTTTCGGTCAAACTTTGACCAACATGAAATCATAGAATTTTTCTTCCCTTTTTGCTCAAAGGTCACTTACTTGGCTACGCAAACTGCTTATTGAGTCTCATAGCTAATTAAATGATAACTCAAATATTTACTGATAAAATTATGAATTTCGCATTGATATTCACAATTTTCATGAAACATCACAAAAAAACACATAGTACGAACTTAAATTTCTTATGTACGAGGAAATCATGAGCCCGTATAAATTTTTGGTTATTACAGGAGCCTTATTTTTAGAAATTGTCTACGTCATCTCCTAAGATTTTCCATTTTCTACAACTTTTCAGTTTTGATTTTTTCCAAATTCAGCCTCTAAGGATCTCAAAATTCAGTTTCCAGAAAACTGTCCAGTTAAATCTGAAAATTGACAGTTTTCATTTTTTTGTTGGTTTTTGCTTAAAAATCCGTGCACACTACCTCAAACGGGCAAAGTCGTGAGCGTACGTCAACATGTAGCCGGATTCATTCTTCACATTCCATAACTTACTTATTCATCTTCATGAAAAACACAACATTTGATAACTTTATAGTTTACCAAATTGTGTTTTTAGGTTAAATTCCATAGCCATCATACTTAGATTATCCATATAACCATTATTTGCAACCCATCCATATTCAAGCATGTGAAGGCATATTCGCAAATACTTGGTAAGCAATCATAATCATAAACTCATTCTAGAACATAAAAATCAAACCTATACTTAGATCTATCAACCAAATCACCCAAATCATAGATCTAGCATAACCAATCATAAAAAACCATAACATAAAAAGCATGAGCTTATGCTCATACAATCCATTATTTGAAATACACATAAATCTCATAAACCAAACTTAATGAAATTCTTAGTTAGAGGGCTGAGATTATACCTCTAAAACTTTTGCAAGAGTGGTTCTAGATCCTTGCATGAGCAAAAATTTTGCTCCACCACCCTCCACCACAACCGGCCATCTCTCACTCTCTCTCTCTCTTTTCTTCTAAGGCTAGAGAGAAATAGTTGAGAATGAACTAAAGGTTAAGAAGTTCACTCATACCTATTTATAGGTGGAAATTTCCAAATTTTTCACAATTATTTTTATTTCTAAAATTCTCCTTGAATTGCATGTTGGTCCTTAAAAGACAAAATATTTATCTTCTAGTCCCCCAAGTGGCCTTCCATGCATGTGTTGGAGCCAAGAAATATCTTTTCAAACCTATCTCTTTTTGCTTCCTTATTCTCCAAGGCCACCTAATGTAACTGGTCAATGTAACTGGCCATTTGGCCTAGTTGGAGGTTTTGGTTAGGAAATAAAATCCATAAATTCCATAATTCAAAAATTCTTATTTATCCATAATTACTTGGCCTCCAAGTAAGGCCATGTTTGGCACTCATCCTAATACGCAGTCTAATTTCTTGATAATCCAGATAGTGTCAATACTGTTTTATCTATCAACAGTATAGTATTGCTGGACAACAGTCCAGAATTTATTTGTACTTAACTGGACCGCGTATAGGATTTTCTTAGGACTTGAAACTTAAGTCCTTATTACTCAAAATATTATACCTGATTTTTCTAAAGTGGTCCCGTTCCTTATTCTTCATTCTGTATCCGTAATGACGGTTAAACACAATATAATTCATATACTGCTTAATACACTGCAGTACCATTCTATTCAAGTCATAATTTATCCTAGTCATTCATTGGCTCGAACAAAAATCATAATTCATGGTTCGGCCTTTTTCATCATAAAGCCTTATCCTTGACTTAATAAATTATTATTGAGTCCCGTAATACTTATAAGACTTCAAACATACTATGATAATCAAATCAGATCATGAGCTTCATATTGACATACATGATTCAGACTTAGGTTTTCCTTCTATCTAAGGAAATCATAAGTTCTTTAAAATTTCGGGCTGTTACATACCAAATACTTGATTTGGTAGCAAAATGTCAAAATTTTATTTTCTTTAATATAATATATTACCCATTTTTTTATTGGTAATTTTATGAATTTTATGAATAAACTCAAATAAGAGTTTTTAATATGATACTAATACATATATATTAACATCAATAAATCTACAATTCATTCGATCTTATAGTCAATATTAAGAAAGCGTATCTTACTCGTTTATTAAATTTGTATTCATAAACTACGCACTGATTTAAATGGCTAAATTTATAGTAGTTATTTTAATTTTTGAAATATACATGTATAAAGAATGTTATTCTCAAATGTATCATAAACATGTTGTTTGGGAAAGAAAAAAAAAGGTTTTAAATTTATTTTCATTAAAAAATATTTTAAAAAGAAAATGTGACTTTCAGCTACTAAAATATGATTTTGGTAGTAGATTCGGCATTTCTGCTATCAATAATTAGTAGCGAAAAGCTGGATTTGGCAACCAAATTCAAATTTGATAGTTGAATGTTGCTTTTCAGCTGCCAAATGCCTGATTTGGTAGCAAAATATCAAAATTTTATTTTATGTAACATCATATATTAAATCTTTTTAAATTGGTAATTTTATGAATAAACTCAATTTAAAGTTTTTAATATGATACTAATACACATATATTTACATCAGTCAATCTACAATTCATTCGAACTCAGACTTAATATTGAATATGCGTATCTTTCTCTCTTATTAATCTTGTATTCATAAACTATACATTGACTCAAATGATCAAATCTATAGTAGTTATTTTTTTTTTCTTTTTGAAATATACATATCTAAAGTTTATTCTCAAATCTATCTTGAACATGTTGTTTGGAGAAGGAAAAAAATTGGTTTTAAATTTACTTTCAATAAATAATATTTAAAAAATAAAATGTAACTTTTGGCAATCAATATATGGCTTTGGTAGTAGATTCGACGTTTCTGCTACCAATATTTGGTAGCAAAAAGCTAGATTTAACAACTAAATTCAAATTTGGTAGTTGATTATTGTTTTTCAGCTATAAAATACCTAATTTGGTAGTGGGTTATTTAAATTTTTTCATCTTAATTATATGATTTCTATTGCACTTTTTTAAATTTAGATTTTAAGATCATACACGTATATATGAAAAAAAAAATGATGATGTCAGTAGCAAAACAATATCATTACTCTCAATTAATATTTAAAAAAATACTACTTCATTATTTAAAATTTAGTTTTTAATAAATATTTTTTTTGTTTGGCATTTTAACTCAACTCCAACTAAATTGTATTTTTTCATATCAGTTTTTGTATTTTTCTGAAAAGTCAATAAAAATTTCTACTAGTTTTTGAAAAGTCAACGAACTTTAACTTAAAAATTTCATCTTCAACCAGTAAACTAAATGCAAGTATAAACTATTTTAGGAACATTAATGGCGATGATGAGGTGAATCCGAATATGACAGTTTCAATTTCAACTGATCTACTGCCCTCAGAGAATGATATTTTGACGCAACAAGCTATTAATAATGAAATAGACGAAACCTGCAAAAGTTCCTGGGCTGACAAAGTGGAAGAGGAAGATGGAGCTTTTATCCTAGTTAAACCCAAGAATAAACAAAATGTCAAGAAGTAACAACAAAAGCCATATCTCACAAGGGCCAGGGGCGGCAACTTCTTAGTAAATGAAAGTCCTCTACTGGAATATCAGGGGCATAGCTAATGATAATTCTAAAGATGCCTTGAGAAACAGACAAAATTCTGATTTTCTTTGTATTTTTGAGCTGTGGGTTGACCTTGCTTCAATTTCTGCTAATTATTGGCACTTCATGGGCTTGATTCATGTCGTTTCAAATAATAGGATGAACAAGGCTTCTAATTTATGGCTATTTCCCAAAGATTCTTTTGATGATGTTTCTATGGTTCATGCAGATTCACAACAGATTACTGTCGAGATTTATATGCTTCATTTGAGACATCACATTACTTTGGTATGTGTCAGTGTTTACTACCACATTCGCCTGAATATTTGGGAGAGCATTTTGTCGGTGTATAATAACTGGAGCGGACTATTTATGGTGATTGGTGACTTCAATTCAGTGTTGGGAGCTCATGAAAAAACGGGTAAACATACTCTTCTTCGTATAACTTGGCTGAATTTCAAATATTTATTGATGCTTGCAACCTACTTAATGTTGACAATAAAGGAGCTTATTTTACTTGGACTAATGGCGGTGGTTCTAATAGTCATGTGGAACAATAGCTGGATCGTACTCTTGTAATGCTGCTTGGTTAGATAAATGGGACACTGTTGCAACTTTCACACTTCCTAAAGTTGGATCGGATCATAAACCAATTGTCTTCCACTGCTCCATGGATGTTATTTTTGGACCTAAGCCTTTCGGTTCTTAAAGGTTTGGTGTACGAATGAATCTTTTAACAACTCTGTTGAAGAAGCATGGAGAACTTTCGGCAATACTCCTTTCACACATAAGCTGAGAATGTTAAAGAATATTTTAAGGAAATGGAATACAGAAGTCTTCGGTAACATTTTCCACGCAGTTGAGAACGCATAGAAACATTTGGAAGAGGATCAGAGCAAAATCTCTATTGAGGGCTACAACGATTCTCTTTTTCGCCAAGAGATTGAAGCTAGAAATATTCTGAAAAGAAGCCTTCGGAATCAGGAAAATTTTCTCCGAGAAAAATCTAGAGTGCGTTGGGCAAAAGAGGGAGACAAAAACATGGCCTACTATCATTCCTTACTTCGTATATGAAAAGCCAAGTAGCCATTGAGTACGTTGAAAATAGGTGATGTAGTAGTGGTTACGAATATGCCTGTCATAAAGAATCACGTGATCCAATACAACAGAAATCTTTTTACCGAGCCTGCAAATAATCAAACTGAATTTTCTATTGTTGATTCGGTCATCAGCAACATAGTTTCATCCTCAGATAACTAGAACCTCACTAGTGCTCCCACAAATGAAGAAATCAAAATGGTTTTCTTCTCTATGGATGCTTTTAGTGCTCCAGGTCCAGCTAGTTACACGGGAGCCTTTTATCAGCATTGTTAGGAGACTTTTGGATGATCACGATATGGATAGCATCAATCATTTCTAATCTTTGGATGATCTGGAAGACTCGCAATGAGGTTGTTTTTAAAGAAAAAGCTCTATCAATTCATCAAGCTTTAATCTGCATTCACAATAGTATGCGAGAAGCAAATGATCTTGAAAAGGGTTGCATGAAGAATTCTATTTCGGATTTGTTGGTCCTTCACCATTGTGGTATCAAGGGTAGACTAGCTAAGGCTCCCTTGATTGTAGAAGTGCAATGGAAACCACCGGATCCAGGATGGATAAAGATAAACACCGATGAGTCTGCAAATGGATCTCTTGGAATGGCCGGGTTGCGGTGGCATTTATCGGACTTATTGTGGTTTTTGCAAAGGATGTTTTGCTTACCCAATTCGCATTGCTTTGGTGTTTGAAGCTGAATTTATGGATGTCATATCCCCAATAGAATATACGAAGCTTTACAGTTGGGAGAAACTTTGGTTTGAAAGTGATCCTATTTACATTGTTGATTTATTGCAAAAGAAATCTATCACTGTCCCCTAGAAGTACAGAAGCAAATGGATTAATGCTCTATGTTTTCTGGCAACTATCACTTACAAAGCAACACATATTTTTCAAGAAGGAAATGCAGTTGCTGACAAGATTTCTTCACACGGTGCTCACCTGAGAATATTCAAGAACGAAATGCAGTTGCTGACAAGATTTCTTCACACGGTACTCACCTGAGAAATACACAATGGTGGTTCTGTCTTCCGGACTTTTATTCCAACTAATTTAAGATTAATCTCACTAGATTGTCAAACTACCGCTTTCGACCTTCTAGGTAAAAGTACAATCTTTTTCCCTTCTAGTCTTTTTCCCACTGGATTTTAGCTAGCTAGAAGGTTTTTAACGAGACATTTGGAGAGGCAATCAAAGTTATAGTCTTGACTCTTACTTTTGCGTCCATCTTCCGTCAATTTGGGTTCAAAATTATACGATTAAGATGTTTCTTTAACTTATGTTATTATGGTCTGCCTGTATGTAGCTTATTTTTTTGATGCCTGCATGCATAATTTTTTGTTTTAATTTATCCTGTAAACTTTTTTAATTTTTATTTTAAGAATGTTCTAATGAAATGTAAAAGTGATAAGGGTGCTAAAAGGGAATCGACCTAGTTAATATATTTTGATATACCTACTGATTTTTGTTTCCATCATTCATTAAAAAAAAAAAAATTTAAAACCACCAATAATAGTACCTCAACAAAGAAGAGAGAGAGAGAGGGAAAAAAAAAAAAAAAGAGTCATAGAACTTATCATTTTTAATGCGTTGCATTAAATAAATCCTTAAAATTAATATATCTAATATTTGGCCTTTGGTAACTCTAATTTTGGGAATTTTTTTTCTCTAAACTTTTCTAAATTATTAGATAATATTTTATATTGCTAGCTTTCTTTTAATTTGAGGATTTAGTTTTGAAAGATTTCGCAATAGAATAATCTAATTTAAATTTAGAATTTTTTTGTCAGATATAAGATTTTTTATCTTTACATGAAGCGTATGTACTTTTTGACACCAATTTAATGAAAAATAAAGCAAAAGAGGCACATTATTATAGATGCCGAAAATTTCCAGCACAACACTCAATGTGATTGTTCGGACTAGGATGTACTTGCACGGTCACTCTACGGTTGATCACCTGTAAAATGGAAGCACCTCAAAGTGAAGGGGACACCGATGGGATATCTGCCACGGGCACTCTGATGCTTAAGTCAGTAAAGGTACTGATGAGCAAGTGAAGAGGCAGAGCTTTGGCAAGGAAAAATGTGCAAACCTAAAATAAAGGGCTGACTCTCTATTTATCGGTGCTTCCCGCAAGTCCGGGTGTTCAGATGACCAGGTCAGGTCAGTCCCCTTGCGTTCCCAGTGGGTAAATAGGTTTCAGGCGCATAGGAGCTATAGGTCCAATAGATCGGTGCCACACGTCCATGGTCCGGTATTAGGGCACACTAGGGTAAGCTGCCGCCGGCACCAATAGGTGTAGCCTCAGTTGGGGCAGGTGGCGGAAGTTGGCGATATGATATGGGGTAGGTGGTGGAAGTTGATGATGTGACATGTGCAGTAGCAAGTTTTATGTCAGATGTCAGGCGATGGATGGAGTGTTGTGATAGGGGGTCATCGCCGATCACAAACATAGTACTACGTGCGAGGGGTTGACTGTCTAGAGTAGCTGCGTCGTCCCCGGGTACTATCTAACCTGAGTACATGGCAAACCTCGATAGTAAGGTAAGATTTGATTGGGTAGTTAGATTTCCCGGGAATAATCTCTTGGTCGGATTGAGTTGGGTCATTAGTATCCAATTCGGACGGAAGATCGCCCCCTCATGACTGGTTTGTCATCAGAAATAGGATTTTATGGTCGAAATAAATTATGCCATCAACATAAGTCCCCCAGCATCTCTGGGCTGATCTGACCAGGGATGCTTCATGTTTTTGCAGTGTGGAGGTGATCGTACTCCACGTGGACCTGGTCGGATGTTGTCACGCATTGCTTGGCATGTTCGTGCTGGTGACGATCCGCTCTAGTTTACTCTGGCATGGTCAGTTTCTCCGGGATGTTAATAGGCTCAGTTGACACGCGTCGATTTCTACCACGTGTCGTGTTGCGACTATTGGGAAGTCAAATCGACACTTCAAATTTTGAACGGTGGAATTGGCGGGATTGGCTGGAAGCCGAATCGTCGCCTCAAAATCCACGCCCGGATTTCCCACCTGAACTCACCCCTATAAATAATGGATGGGTGCTTTCATTTTCCTCATAATTCGCGAGGAGTCACCAAGATTTGCCGAGAGTTGCCGAGAACTATTGATCTAGTTTACTTCACAGCTTAATCCGAGAAGAGTGGAGAAGGTAAATTTCCTATTAAGTTTTTCAATATAAGTGATTGTCTGACTCCGAGAATGCACAATTGTCGGGGATGTCGACGTTACCGGGAGTTCGAGCTCAATCCTAAGCTCAAGTTCGGATACAACCGAGGAAGCAATCGCTCTGGGGGGCTGGACACCTGACAACTTGTCAAGCATTTCAGACATCCCTTTCCCAGGTAGGCATGCCACGCTGACCAGCCATGTCCGAGAAGGTGTCGCTTGGCTTGAAGAGATTTTGCAGGTTGGCTCTGCTACCCGACCAGATCGAGAGTTCATTGAAGAGCTGAATGGAGCCATCCAGGCACAGCCGGCTCAGGTGGTCGACCTTACGACTGGTAGTGACGAAGCGTCTGAGAGGACAACTAGCTAGGCCAATACATCTAGTCGTGAAGGCTCGTAGAGCTCTAAGAGCACGGCTCCAGCTGGGGTACCTGTGCAAGCCCGTCAGCGGGCTCATGGCCGAGAACTGCACGTCAATGGCCTTCTAGTCTACCAGATAGCAGACTGGGAGATGGTGGATTGGGCAGGTGACCGTAAAGTGTACTCGGTGGATTATTTCACCACGGTGGTAACTCTATCATATTTCGCATTGCTCCGGGAAGAGTTCGAGATCCCCAATGACATTGAGCTGGTGGTTCTTGGTCCGGTTGACTTTCCTTCCCGACCACCTCCTGGCCACATCACGTTGTCTGCCGAGTTCTTCCGAGCAGGACTCCGCCTGCCGTTCCACCCTTACTTGAGGCAGGCACTTACTAGACTCAATGTGGCCCCGATGCAGCTGAACACCAATGCTTATCGCATCTTGATAAGTTGTTTTGTCCTCTGGACAAAGAACTTCATTGCCGAGCTGCCGTTCCGGGCATTCCAGAACTTGTATAGAATAAAGTCGACTCCGGCATCCTTTAGGTCCGACTACTTCCAAGGTTACCAGGGGATGTTTATCACTGGGTGCCTAGCCTCTAACAAACAGCTCAAGCACCTGTGGTTCTACACGTCTAGTCGGTGGTTGCACGGTCACCTATAGTATAGCGAGGTCCCTACTGATGAACGGGTTCCGGTCACATTCATGAGTGGTTACGTGTGGACCCGGGGGCCGCACGTTAACTCGAGGAGCATGATTGACATCCTCTAAGAACAGGTGGACCTCGAACGGAGCCAGCATAGGTTGCTGTCTCCCATGAGCTTAGAGAAGTACAATTGGTTCGGTTCCTCCTCGACCTCTGACTATCCCCATGACCGACAAGGACGGCCAGCCCGGGGAGGTTATAGTTGCTTCTCGCGTGCCTGATCCGGTCATCCACTACTGTGTCCGGACAGTTGTCACCGCCGAAATCACAACCACATCCAATCGGTCCAAAGTTCCGTGGGGGGTGCCGGTAGCTACAACCCATGGTCTGCAGTCCGGCAGTTCCTCCCTAGGGACTTGGGGTCCGCGGATTGATGATGAGGACATGGATCTACTGCTCAGGCAACTCTTTCGTATTGAAGGTCGTTTTATTCTTTGCTTTCTTCTAGTATGATCATGACCATGTACTGATCAACTTCTTCATTTACAAAACCATCGATGGCCGAGAGGGAGCAACGAGGGAGCAAATGTCCCAACGACTAGGATAGGATAGCTCGGATCCATCAGAAGGTCGCCAAAACCGGCGATGGCAGTACGAGCAGAGCAAGAACTTCAGCCGCTACCCCGGCTAGCAGAGTAGGACCAATGCCCCCGGCTGCAAAGGCCCCTCCCGACCCTCCTGAAGCCCGAGCATGTCGCTCGAGAGAAGAACACCCAGTCACCATTGCTCCTTCCTCCTTGAGTCGACGAGAAGACCCCAGTCCTTGGGATCCATCCACCTCAATCTCCAAAGTCGAGCCGATCAAGTGAAAGTCATTGGCTCAGAAGGCACTAGTCACAAAATTTAAGGATCGCCTAAGTTCGGAGGTGGCTGAATCATCTCGGTACTCAGACCCCATTGACACCACCAGTGATCTTGTCAACAAGCTGGTCGAGGTAAGCTAACCTGGTCGGGCATACTACCAAATTTTTCTTCTTTTTCTTTTTTTTTTTTTTTTACATCAATCCTCCTGTAGGCCGTCTACCTAGCATTCTTCGGCAACGCTGCCGCCCAAGGCTACGCCAATCACATGGAGGAGAAGGTTACTTCTCTCGAGATGGAGGCCAATAGGGCGAGAAGTGCCGAGAAAAAGGCTGAGGAGAAAGCAAAGGCGGCCGAAGAGAGGTGAAGGAGGCTGAGAAGAGGGCATCCGAAGTTAAGGATGCTCGGAGGAAGGCAGAGGAGGCGTGGAGAAAGGCTGAGGATGATCTAGCTGCCGCCCAGTTGGAGGACCCCGGGTACCTCCAAGTGGCTCTACCCGCTGCCCATGACGAGGCCCAACAACAGGCGGTCGAGGACTACTAGCAATCCGATGACTTCAATGCCCGCCTACTCACCGAGTACAAGGAAGGAATACGAGATATGAAGGCCGGCTTTGCTCTGACCAAACCAACAGTGACTGGGGTTGATTGGTCATTCGTGCCAGAGGTTTCTGAGGAGACCGCCACCGGGGGGGGGAGGCGTCACCGGATGGAGCCCAGGAAGGAATGGTGATCGGGGGTGTTGACATTGCTGAGAACATGGTTGTTCTCAATAAGCCAGAGGCTAGCGATAACCCGGCTGGTTCCGAGGCCGTCCTCCCCGACCAACAATAGTGATCATTTTTCTTTTTTTTTTTTTTTTTGTAGTGGGCTCTGGTGTGCCCCAATTGTACCCACCTCCTAATTTTGTCAATGACATTTTTCATTTTGAAATTGTGCCTCAATAGTATTTATTTTACCACACATTTTATACTTTTTTTTTTGTGCGTGGTCTGCCTGAGCAGACTTTAAGAATGGTCCTACTCGGACACCTCTAGTTAGTGTCCACCATTTAGGACTTCCCTCCGTGATCTGGGGACCTTAGGAGTGCAGGATCTGCCTGAGCAGACTTATGGACGGTCCTGCTTGGATACCTCCTATGGTCGGCTTGGGTTTTCCTTGGAATTGACTCGAGTCCAACTCTGGTCGGTGTCCAGCATTTGGGACTTCTCTCCATGGTCCGGGAACCTTAGGAATGCAGGGTTTGCCTGAGCAGACTTATGGATAGTCCTACTCGGTATCCTCCTTCGGTTAGCTTGGGAATCATGAAACATAACCCTTCTGCATCAACAGAAGGTTTGAGAATTTTCTTCAACATACATGATCCTTTACGCATCAACGGAAGGTTGATATTGATTATACCCTCACGCATCAACGGGAGGTTGATAATCGTATACATAACCCTTCACGTATCAATGGAAGGTCTGAATGTCTTGAACTTGAAACATGTATAATCCTCCACGATCTGGCGGGAGGCTGGTACGGCACCTTACTTGTCTTATCTTAAAACATGTTCTTACCATGTGGTTTTATATTGGTGAACATGCATCATGATATCACTATGTCATAATATAATATCAACCGTAATACATACATATACATGGCATATCATGGTATGGCATAGCATATCTTGGCATAACATAGCATATCACGGCATACATGAAAACATGTCATAGTTGAAAATAGTATTTACTATTTTCCATACTGTAGGTGAGGTTGGTACTTACCTCGTATATTATGTCCTACGTTACGTTGCTCCAAGTCAGGGCGCAACAACAGACTATCTCCTGCTATTTCAAAGGACATACGGTAAGGGTTCTATAAACCATACTTATAAAATGTTGGTAACCTAACCAATATTCATACCTAACTTAGTTATATGTCCCCCCTATACAACTCTTGATACTTACTCGGTTATCACAGATAACCCTAGGGTTTTAGGTTCAACTACTACTCCAAGTATCTTGTTGGGTTACCTTGAGTAACACTAAGTGAGAGCTTAGGTTAACTTGGGTTGACTCTTGTTGGGTTGTTAAAGCCCAACTTAATTTAATTAATTTCTACTGGATTCTAATAGATAACTTTGGCCCAATCCAATAACTCGGTATCCTTCCCGGTTATTGTTGGTCATAGCTTGGTTCAAAAACTCATTTTCTTTGCTTTGGAAAAAACTTATTGTCTTTGAAATCCTTGTTCAATCTTATCAAAACTAGTAATCTTATGAGTGGGTCTTGTAAAAATTATTGAGTGTTGGAAACTGCTTTTAGAACAGTTTTTCACTGCCAATTTATCAGTTTATATGTAAGAAGATCATTTTTCTCGACTGTTTTCAAAAAATCCTGTGCAGGAATTTACTATTTACTGCACAGTTTTTAGAATCCAATTTTATTTGAAAATCTGAGTTAAATCCGAAAACGTTTTCTTCACAAAAGTTTTAGTTCTTGAAAAACCCTAAAACTTTCATGTTTTACTCAAGACCTAGATCGGTCTCTAACTCACTCATTTACCCTGTTGAACCTGCCTGGTCGTGCATGAAGTCTGGGTATGACCAAGTTCGGATTTTTGCAAAAACAAAGGCTATTGGAGCCTTATTTTTCAAAAATGTCTATGTTGCCCCTAGGAAAATCTTATCTGTACAACTTTTATGTTTTAAGTGTTTCCAAATTCGGCCTCTAAGGGCCTCAAAACTGTCTTTCTAGAAAACTGTCCAGTTTTACCTGAACTGGCAGTTTCTTGCTTAAGTCCATTTTTACGTTTAATTTATGCTCACACTACCTCAAACGGTCGTAACCGTGAGCCTACAACAATCATGTAGCACTTTCTAACGTTCATCCCATCATCATACATCCATACAATTTATATACAAACCCATGGATATTTTGCATCAAAATTAGGATTTGTAAGAATGGGTTTGCAAAATCATGCATCAATCATGCTATTAACCTAATTCAAACCACAACATACATAACCTACAACCCTAGGTAGATTTGGGGACATATAACTACATCATAGAACATTCCTGAAAAACCCTAAAATCATATCATAATAGCTTCATAATCATGCATAGCTTGAAAATCAAAACCACTTACCTACCTAATCAAGCACAAAACCCATAAATCTAAACTAGGGCTTGAAAAATAAATTGATCTTATGCTCTTACAATTTGACATTGGAAATACACATGAATTTCCAAATTGAAGCTCAATTAAACAAGCTTAGGAGTCAAAAGGAATTTACCTCAACCAATCTCAAGGATTGGTGCTTGATTCTTGAACCAATTCTATTCCTTTTTCTCCCTACCACAACCGGCCTTTCCTAGGCTTGGTGGGTGTTGAGGCTCTCGGGCTCAACCCTTCCTGCCCGTAGGCTCTCCCCGAAGGGCACAGGTGGCGCTGGGCCGGTCAACAGGGCTGCAGCCCAAGCTCCCCAACCCATCCCGGGGGGCGCGGACGCTCACACCCAGAGGTTGTTGATAACAGGGTTCGAACCCTTGATATCCTTTGAGAACACAAAGTTCCCACCCATCTGAGTTGCAGCTCAGGTGGGTGCGAACTGTGTTCTCAAAGGATATCAAGGGTTCGAACCCTGATATCAACAACCTTCGGGTGTGAGCGTCCGCGCCCCCTAATAAGCAGTATGAAAATTATACTGTGATAGACCGTCATTACGGTTGAAGAAGTAAGAATAAAGCATGGAACCACTTTAGAAAAATCAGGTATAATATTTGGAGCAATAAGGACTAAGTAGCTTCAAGTCCTAAGAAAAACCTACACGCAGTCCAGTTAAGTGCAGATAAATTATAGACAGCAGCCCAATATAACTGTACTGTTAATAGTTAAAACAATAATAGCACAATTTGGGTTATTAAGAAAATGGACTACATATTAGGGGAAATGCCAAACATGGCCCTACTTGGTAGACACCTCATTATACATAATTAAGTAATTTTGAAAATTTTTAATTAAGCGGATAATTATGATTTAATTGGGAGCTCAAATTGCTCCACATGCCGACCACCTAAGGGGTGTGAAAGATAAAATTTTTGTTTTTAAGGTCAAATAAGTAAATTCAAGGGGAATTTTTTAAATAAAAATAATTCTAAAAAATTTGGTTTTTTTGGCCTATAAATAGGGGTGGTGAGGTGGTCTGTGGACCCTTAGTTAGCTTTCAAAATTCTAGTTCACTTTCAACTTTTCCCTTTTAACTCTAAAATAAAATAAAATAAAATAAAATAAAAAAGAGAGAGAGTGAAGCAAGTAGTGGCCGGTTCTTGTGAGGTGAAAAGGGAGATTAAATTTCCTCCAACAAGGGTTTATAATCAAATTCTCCAAGCTTTAGAGGTATTACCCTTAACCCTTTTCTTAAGAATTTCATTAAGTTTGATTTAACAAAAACTAAGTGTATTTCAAGCTTGGGTTATAAGAGCATAAGCTCATGTCTTTTTTTCCTATTATGGTTGTGATGTGCTGAATTTATGCATGATCTAAGTTTAGAATATCTTGATTGCTAAGTTTAAGTATGAATGTGATTTTATGCCCTAAAAGGAATGTGAAGGTTATGTATGCCCACCATGTGATTGTGAAAATGCCTTCACATGCTTAAGTAGAGAAATTTTATGAATGATGATGATGATGATGATGATGATGATGGTGATGATGTTTGTAAATGATAAATGTATGAAGGTTAAGAAACTAACCTAAAAACACAATTTGGTAAGCTAGGTAAGGTTATCTATTTGGTGTTTTTCAAGTAAGAAGATAAGTGTATGGTTGAATGTTAAGAACAAATCCGATGCATTGCATGTTGACGTAGGTTCATGGTTGTGACCGTTAGAGGTAGTGTGTGCGAAATTTCCAATTAAAACCAACAAACACAAACTGCTGGTTTTTAAAAATTAATGGGACAGTTTTCTGGAAACGGAATTCTAAGCCTCTTAGAAGCTGAAATTGGAAAAAGTTATAACTGCAAAGTTGCAGAAAATGGAAAACCCTAGGGGGCTTCACAAATATTTTTTGGAAAACAGGCTCCAAAGGCTTCCATTTTAATGAATTCTCAAACCTAGCCGGCCCAGACACTATGCACGGCCAGGATGTATCAGAAAGAAAAATAGATAGGTTAAAGGCATAATTAAGTTTTGAGTAAAGAACGAAAGTTGTAGGACTCATTGAGATCTACAACTTTTGTGAATTAAAGTTTTTCAACTTCAAAACTAATTTAAAGATAAAACTAGATTTCTTTCAAAACGGCGCATGGTACAGGAAATTCTTGCACATGCATTGACATCTAAATTTACGGGACTGTTTTCAAAAGTAGTTTTCAGAATTTTACAACTTTACTATGTTTGTTCAAAAGGAACTACGGTTTTACTAAAATGGTTTTAAAATGTTGAAATTTTACAAATGATTTTAACAGACAATATCAATTAATAAGGTGTTGTGAGAATAAGGAAAACATGAATAAAATGGGCCAAGTTATTTGAAAATATGGTAACAATGTTATGACGGATAGTCATCAATTGTGATACCAATTTAATATGTTGGGCTTTGTATCCATGGTTACTTATAGTAACCAAATGGAATGCCACTTTAACATGTTGGGCATGTATCTATGGTTACATATGGTTGTTAGATTGGATACCAACATTGTATGTTATGGTTTACAGTAAGATAGCTAGGATGATTCTTATCTTATGCCCTATTTGAAAACAGGAGTGTAACCTGTTGTTGTGTCTAGTTGGAATGACAAACCAAGAACCCAGGACAACCTGTAAGTACAACCCCACCTACAACATAGGCCAAATGTTTTACTACGTTACATGTTTTTCAAATCTCGTGCATTAATGTATGTGATGCATACGTTTGATGTTCTATGTTATGGCATCATGAAAGCATTCTGACTAATGATGGATCACATGGTAAGAATAAGATCAAGTTTCAAGTAAGAAACTGTTTTTCAAGAAATTATTTTTAAGAAACTGTTTTCAAGTAAGAAACTATTTTTAAGAAACTATTTTCGAGTAAAAAACTATTTTCAAGTATGATGGCAAGCCAGTTGTCTTGTATCATACCGACTTGCTACGAGGGTGGGTTTGATCCATAGTTTGAGTTGGATTGGACTGGCTGCCCCAACCACTCCATGGCTGCGCACCATGATACGTACACTCATGTTAAGCATGGGGCCCACAAGTATATACTAACGAAGAAAGCTTAATAAGGAAGCATAATCAAAACATGCATATGTTTATTAAGATTGTGTTGCGGAATGATAGTTGTACTTGCTGGGCGAAAGCTCATAACTTATGTTTATGCTGTAGGTAAGCAACCTATTGGCAATACTTAATGCAAGACGGTGAGGCATGACATGGCTGGCTATGAAACTTCGGGTTGAATACCGTTACGCGTTTTAAAATAAAATGTTTGTATTTGTTACTTAGTACAATCTGCAACGTGTTAAAATAAGTTTGAAACTCCAATACTCAATTGAATATGTATATATATATATATATATATATGTACGTGGTTGAGTTAGGTTTTAAGTTTAAAAAAAAAATCATTCAGGATTTCCGCAATGTCAAGTTAAGTAATTAAGTAAAATAAGTATGGTAACGGCCTATGTAAGGCAGGTCGTTACATTTTTACCCTTGAATGTTTGCAAAATTAGATTTTTACTCCTGAAATTTTTTGAAATTACCAAAATGACCCTAAACAGTCAACCGGATCCTCCCCACTGATCGACTAGACGTACTTGCCATGTCTGCCGCCCACCATACCTTAAAACTCTAAATTGTGCCTACCAAGATTCCGACGCTGAAACCCTCTCCAGATGGTTTGCTCCTCAATAATACCCCTATGCCCCCTTTCATTTTTAGTTTTTCCCTTGCCCATCCTCCTCTCGCGACCTCTCTCCCTCTGTTTTCTCTTTTTTTTTTTCTCCCACTGCGCCTCCCTTTCTCATTTTCTCATAAAAATGAAAACCAAATTTCGAAGCTTTGTCCTACATTCAGGTTCAATTTCAAACCCGTTTTAGAAATTCATAGAGTTAGTTTTTGAGATTTTATTGTCGGCTTTCATTAGTTTTGAAGTTATAAAATTTTAAAATGGATTTTGTTAGATTTTGATGAATTTGAGTTCGAAACTAGTTATTTAGTTTTTGGAAATAGTTTACTTATTGTTTTGGAATATCTAAAATTGCTGGAATTGGATTTTGATTTGTTTACAGAGCTCGAGTTGGGAACCACCAGTTTCGTGATGGTCCGGTCAACTGGACACCCCTAGATCAGAAACTAGATAGGACAATATGCCTTTGTCCGGTCAACTAGATCTGTAGGACCGGTCAACCAAATAGAAAGAGATGCCTGTAGAATCTTTTTTGGTCCAACCAACCCTCGTTTTAAAGTTTTAAACTCAAATAACGATATTTTAAACCTTAATATGGATTTTTACAGTTTGCACAAAAATCGATAAGTATTATTATTTTAATGCAGTATTAGTAAAACACACTAATTAAGGTATGATGTTTAGTTTAATTAAGCAATTATGTTATGTCAGATAATTAGATTAACTGTGTTGTTTAATTTAAGATTTTGGTAACTGGAGTGAGAAACCTCGGTTTGCGTGAAGTTATCCATTGATTATTTTGCCAAAGAGGTAGGATACGTTCCCCTTCCCTATTTTTTCTTGAAATGATTGTAAGATACACCAACTCTACTTTTGTAGAGATGTTTGATTTATTATTCTATGAATCTCTCGTTTTAAAACCCATTTCAAAAGTAAAAGGTTTTATGAAAAACAATTTAAATGTAGATACATTATTTTGAGAGACTCAACTAAGAATGTAAGAATGTTTGAGACTTGAGCAGTGATTTCTTCTGTTAAGTGTGTTAGAACAAGAATTTCAAACTCTAAACGGTTAGATACTAGCGGATGATATTTATGTTTATATTAGGGCCTGTTAGGTACCAAGATGTTATCTTTAACTTATCGGTCTACTTCAGTGGTGTTCCGCTGCAGCGTATTCTGACTTATTAGATAAGTGAGTATGATATGTTCAGTGAATGTTATTTATGTATTTATTTATTTATCCATTTAATTTTAGCCTTGTTAATTTTTATGGTAACCCCATCAATATGTTTTTCAGTTAACTCATTTTTAAATGAGTCAACTATATCATACTGAGCTCATAGCTCATGTTTTACTATTTTAACCCCCCCCCCCCCCCCCCCCACCGGAGGTGCTAGGAGTAGTGCGAAGTAGACGGATATGACTTCAAGGTTACTGCAGTTCAGTAGTGATCTATATGTATTTTTATTTCAATCTTTTGTTTTTCTAAGGCATATAAACTTAACTCTCTCTCTCTCTAGACTGGGTTTGGATGTCTATGTTTTATTTTCTGCTTTTATTTTTGTTTGTATGACGATATTGGAGGATGAATTTTCAAAACCTATTTCCAAATGAAAACTTAATATTTCGGAATGCCCACCGTTTTAGTTAAAAGCTAGTTGACAGTTTTTCATTAAATCTAAAATTGGTAAACTTTAGGATAAATTACAATCTAACCTAATACTCTGATAGACTTTTCTAAAGATGACTAAATAGGAAAATTTCATCAAAAATATTGATGAATTTTAAAATATTATGCGTTTATTTATTTTCGAGCTGTAATTATGAATTTTATTTTAATTAAACATTCCATGTCAGCGTACGCGATTTGGGGTTGTGACAATATCAAAAACGAGATCCACATATCCATACTCTACTGTGGGACAACCGCCAAAAAAAACACACACATATATATATATATATATATATATATATCCTAAAGTGTGGGACACTAACGAATCACAAATCTCCACCTATTAATTCCTGGGACCCGGAGACGATAAATACATGATAGATGTGTGACACTAAAGTTATGATGAGTCAGATGAGTGGAGAAAATTCCACGTCCGGTGTTAACTAAACTGTATGGCTAACAAGATAAGCCAAAGCTGGTGGACCAAAAAAAAGAAAGTAGAGACTTGCAAAAGCAAAATGTCCATGATTTTCTAGTCTTAAAACCAAAAGAAAGGAAAAAAGAAAAATGGCAACTTCAACAGTGTCTTCTCTCTTAGCAGCGAGAGTTTTCTTGACACAAAAACATGAAAATACACAACTCCTCTTTTTGGGTAACAATGGAAGTTTTTCGTGCACAACTTCCAAGAATCGGGTTTCTTTCCGGGTACAAGCTGTAAAGCCTCCTGCTGGTGTAAGTTCATGTTTTACTCTTTTTATTTTTATTTTTTTTATTTTTTGGGAATAAATTCCTGTTTGTTTACATTTTAGATTTGGGAGATTATGGAAATAGGTGTTGGTTTTTTTTTTTTTTTTTTTCTTTTTTCTTTTTTTTCAGGTGTTAGTGCCAAAAGTGCAGCCAAAATTTAAGCCCCCATTTGCTGGATTCACCAGGGTTGCTGAAACATGGAACTCTAGAGCTTGTATGATTGGCATTATTGGGACTTTCATTCTAGAAATGGTAAGTTTCTCTCTCAATTTAAACCTTAACTTATTTTACCTTTTTCCCTTTGAGATTAGAGGAAAGTTGTTGATTTTTTTTTTTTTTTTGGTGATAAAAATATGTATAATTTTTCAGATATTGAACAAGGGAATACTGCAGGTGTTAGGAGTGGATGTTGGAAAAGGTCTTAACCTTCCTTTGTGATTGTATTTTATGTTAATTTTGATGATAAGTTTTTTTTTTTTTTCTTTAAAAAAAAAAAAAAAAAAAAAAGCTCGTCTTTTAAACTGCCCATTAATCTTCCTAAACACTGAAACAAACTTGTTCAAATCCCACGTGCCTCCCCTGTATTTTGTGAGTTACACTACAGTTACGTGTCTTTTTTCTTCTCTAGTTGCCATGTGCGAGGTGTGAACATCCTTAATGATCACCGCGATTAAAAAAGAAAAAGAATAAGATGAATCTTGAATCCAGTATTCAAATCATTTTATTCACATTGCGTATTTTTAAACGATAATTTGGATGATAATTCAAATATTAATATTTATGATCTTTATACAAAATGTTATCTATCATTCAAACAAATTTCCCAAATGGGCCCGTAAGTTCTCTGAATAACATCAGGGCTCACTACTAGTTATTGATTTTTTAGAAGACTATTTTTGGCTTTGGGTTACAAATTTTGAGCCGCAATACGATGTTCATAAATTTATGTATAGAAGCTACTTCGGAGCCCCCTTGATTTCATTCTCTAATTCATTATGTTCAACAACTGGTTATTGGCGTTTCTCTAGCAAACTACAACAGTTACTGCACAGGCACCTAGCCGCTTATACATGGCATTATTAAGTTTCACACAATTGGAAAGAGGCTTGGAGCTTGGATGTGAGTGAAACTACAGAGCCCTGCTGATACGAGTATCTATAACCACTGCTTTCGAAGACGATTCAGACATTTCCAGTGCCTCGGCCAACAAGAGTCGGCGGTTTCTCCATGCAGACTCTGCCCATCTCTTCATTTCCTCCCCTTGTTCCTTTCTGTTCTGTTGGACACAAAGTGCTTCACCATAGCCACCTACACAATTGAACAAATTGGAAAAACCAATGATACCCACAAACAGCTTGCAAAGAAGCAGTCTAATAAGATAACCTCTTGCTATATGCTTGGCGATTACCTCTTGCAAGTGCAATAATATCACGTCTAGGTACATTTGCTTCTGCATCTACAGATTCCAGAAAATAAATAAAAATTAATTAACTAATTAAAAAGATAAGATCGGAAGGGTGTTTTTATCGGGTTAAATTGAGGGGAAGAGGGGGAACGATTTCTTCGTCAAACCTTCAGTATCCAATGGGGGAGCTTTCAGCAAGTCTAGTGCCCTTCTATAAAGTCCCTGTATGTTATAGTTTTGGGCAGGAAAACAATACAAATAAGAATCCTCGTAGGAAATAAAATGAAAACAGAAACAACATATGTTTGTGCAAGGAAAGTGAAGACCAAGTACCCAACATATTAAACAAAACAACATTCGGAGACGATGACAAGTCAACCCGAGTACTCGAATAGGACGTCCAAAAAGTTTTGAACAACCATCAAAGACTCTAAAAACAAACTAGTTCCCCACCTCCAAAAATAAGTTGTATGGAATAACGTCACAAATGTCAATTACTACAAACTACGACATTGTTTAGTTAAGAACCTAAAGTTCCCACCACCCTAGCCATTTTTATCTCCTTCCACCCACAAAAAAATAAAAATAAAATAAAATAAAAGTACAGGTAGTCTTAATCTTGACTTTTAAGAATGGACAGCATAATGTCCTAGAAATTAGTCAATCAATCTAATTCTGTGCTACTTCAATTAAAAAAGGCAAATATCCAATATGGGAGGTGCCGGACTTGGAAATCCAAAATTTGCTAAATTTAAAGACAATTTTAAAGCAGATCTTAACCTCTTGAATCAAAAGAGAACTTGATCGCTCCTGTGTTGCTTTCCGCCTAAACATTAGAGCTATGCAGGTTAACACAACTCCAACCTTTGGATGATAAGAACCTTCACGAGAATAAACATGAGCACGGAAGTCAGATTCATGTTATCCAATGTCTAGAGACCAAAAAGTAAATTGAATATTCATACATAACTATCAATTAAGAAATAAAGTGATGCAAAAGGAACTTACCAAAATGTCCCTCCGCTTTATTTAAAGCCCTAGTCAATATCTCTTCAGCATCACCAAAGTTCCTATCAGTAAACATGTCATACACGGCATAAAGGTACCATGATTCTGACAAACAGCAGAGCAAGGAAGAGGAGTAATGAAAAGATACCCAAGCTGCGCCTCAAGCTGTCCCAAAGCGCATGTGGCTGTCAACAAAACCTCCTCCGGGGACATATTACAAGCAGCTAAGGAATATGAGTTGCCAATATCTTTTTTCTCTGATAATTCCCTAACCAACTTCTCGTATAATTCCTTTGCCAGTGATAAGTTTTCTTTGGCATGCAACAATTCTCCATAGGATAGAGCAGCACTGCCTACATATCACGAAATTAATCACAAACCGCAAGGTAACATCCGATCTTTCAAAATTCGTGAATTAGAAGATATGGAAACAGCCAATTTATACACTGGCAATCTATTTTTACACTAACGAGTAAACGCATAGCGTCTATGATTCAATTACAGAGTCATCCACCTAGGCCACAGGCTAAAGTGCCCCTTCTTCTCCACACTCTCCTCTACAAATGCCTAGGCTATAAACCTTGACGGATATATCACACTTCACTATAAGCATATCATTCTTTGATCCAACTGCACAAGTTTTTAAATTTGCACTTTTGTCACTATCTTTTCCTCAGATAGTGATATTTATTAACAATACATCTCAAGAGTGAGTTGTAATCTCCTGTAGGTTATGCAATTGAAAGCTAGATCAATAAATCCACTAAATATGGCAGTCGAAAAATTTCAAAAGTTGATGATGATTAGTGATAACAATCACCCCTAAACACAAACTTTATTATTTGTATGTCATAAAAAGCAATGTCTAAAATTGCTAATTCGAGAACAACACCAAAACCTTCTACACCTGAATTCTCCATTTTAAATATTCATATAAAGAGAGCAATATAAGAAACACCGACTTTAGAAGGTCTTGAAAGCTACATGTGGAAGGTTTACTGGCACTCTAGATTATTTCTGTACAACCAATAGATAGCCGAAGTAATAAATAAATAAATAAATAAAAGTCTTTTTTTTTTTTTAAGAGAGAGAGAGAGAGAGAGAGTTAAGTGAAAACTAGTACAGTTGGAACATATAATATAAGATGCACATTTAGAAGCAAAATAGCTAGTAAATAATATGGCGTAGGCAAAAATTTTAATAAGTAAGCATTAAAACCTTCATTGAGTAAGTAGGTATAAATGGGAATAAGCCTATAGTAGTCCTATTCGTATGCCTTAGTTCTTGTCTATCTCTAACTAGGAAAGAAACCAATTCCTTAAAGCTGAGAAAGATCAATATAGTATTCAAAACTGGTTTTGTAGAATTCTTTCTCTGGAAGGAGGCTTGAATCAAGTAGTTATCGGGGGGTATGAGCATCCTGTGTAAAATTAACATGTGTTTGAACTTCATTTTATTGTACTAAATTTGTAAATAGCATTTGTGCAACATTCAAAGCAGATTTTGCCACTAGTTCTAATTGTAACACAATGACCAAGGAAATGAACCTCACCTATTAATCCTTTATTATCCCCGGGTCCGAAGAAACACTCGGCTGCAAAGAACAAAACAGATTGGAGTAATGCATACATGAAGTAACTACATGGTAAAATAATTAGAAACCTCTTCTCTAATACCAGTACTACCTGACTGAATGTCGCCATGAACAAGCTCAACAAGTCCTTTTACCGCATTAGCACGGGCGCGTATGACCTCACCACCTCTGCCACTCAATTTATGTTCATTCTGTCCTAATGTTATTAAACATTTATCTGCCAGCATGGTCGACGTATCATCCTATATATAGCGAGAATTTATCTCTGTGAATCCAAAATAGCACATAAATTAAAATGTTATATTAGTGTGGAGATGTACCTGCCCGAGCTCTAAGTAGAGCCCAACAAGTGCTTCCATTGCAGCAACTTCACAAAACCCAGATTGATTCATACGTCGTTCATGTGAAAGAATAAGGGAAAAAATTGCTCATACAGTTCCTAAACTTTTTAGTTTGTGCAACTTTGATCCCGCTCTTTTTAATCGTAGCTTGAATGACCCTAAGTTATTAAAATGGGGGGGAAGGGTTTAAATTGCTTATATAGTTTCTAAACTTTTAAGTTTGTACAACTTTGGTCCTGCTCTTTTTAATTGTGGCTTGAATGACCCTAAACTATTAAAATGCTCCTACAATAGTCCTTTCCATTTATTTTTTAACAGAATCGGTAAGTAATCTGATAAAAAAAAATGATACTAAGTGATGGATTCCATCCAAATATTTACAGAAATGACTATTATAACTACATTTTTAATATTTAAGGGTTACTCCAACTACCAAAAAAAGAACATTGATCAAAATTGCACAAATTTAAAAATTTAAGAGTAGCCTAATAATTTACCCAAAAAAAAAATACACACACAAAGTATATCTATAAAAAGACTACCAATAATAAACAAATAAAGCGAAAGGTAAACAACTTTCTTTTTACCTCTAAGACCAACTGAAGAGGAGCTTAAATCTTGAACAGTCTTGAGTTTTTCAATTGCTTCATCATAGTTTCCTCTGAAAAAACAACATATTTAATAATTGGGATTTTCAAATTTATTTAAAAGAAATTAATTACAAAAAAAAAAAAAAGAAAAGAAGAAGAAAAAGAAGACAACCTTTCAGACAACAATGTAGACATGGCCATGAAGACCAAAGCTCTGGAATCATCACTCTCAGATATTTGCTCTAAGCACTGCTCAAGCACTATCATACTTTGTCCGTACGAAACCTCTACAATTACAACACCCAAATTTTCATTTTCGAAAAAAAAAAAAAACCGAATTAAAATAGAGAGAAAAAAGAAAGGAGGAAATTTCAGATAAATAAGAGAAGAGGAGAGGAGAGGAGACCTGATTTGAGAGACCTGGCGTGGGAGAGAGCGTAGTTGATCATCTGAAGAGAGACGGGGTTGGGATTAGAGCCGCTAATTCCGTCGTGGAGGAATCTGGACGGCGGAGATCTCGAGGGAAGAAGGGAGGTGGGTCCCACCAGCTTGGCGGTGCGAGATGCTCTCGCCATCACTCTTCGTGAGACCTGCTTTGCTGCTGTGTGTATCATCGTCGTCGTCGTCGTTATTGTTGTCCGTTTCTTCTGTTCAGAAAATGGCTTAAGCCGTCTAGTCTCCAGTTCCGCGCACAAGGGTTTTAATTTGAGACTCTGACAGGGATGACATTTTTTTTTCTTTTTTATTCCTAAAAGGATTAGATGATATACTTCTTTGTCAATGTAGCTAAATTTCTTTTTTCTTTTTTTAAAGAGTGTTAATGGTTGATTTTTATAAAACTTAAAAAATATTTATTTTCTTCTAAAAATTATTTAAGGTCTGTTTCGATATTTTAGTTTAATTTTAATTAAATTATATTTTTTATATTATTATTTATTTTTTTTAAATTAATACAATTTATAATTAATTTTTAAAAAATTAATTAATTATAATTTAAAATTTTTATTTTTAATTGACAAATTAAATATAAATTTAATAATTAATTAATATAATATATATTTATTATTGATTAATTATGATTAAGGTTGATTTTACTCTTTTAAATTAAAATTACATTCATTACCTAAAAAATATTTTTCTCTTATTAATATAATTAAAATGATACAAATATCCCCTCAACTCATTTAATTCTAGGGTTAATTTCATTTTTAATACTTGTGGAATAAATTATATTAAAAACAGTATCATTTCTAATTCCCTTCACTTCTAGCACCGCTACGTCATCACCCACTTTTTAATGTGAGGCCAACAGCATGAAATGAATGGCCAGTTCTAGTTTTACCCTCATGTCAACCCTAATCTGATGTTTGTCTATTTTCCCGCCCCCCTCACCCCCTTCCTTCCACATCCTGCACGGCAATACATAACTCACAGTATCCAAAAATTAGAAATTTTTGTTTCCTCGCTTCCTCGATTTTCTCTCAGCCAAGCCTCACGAATCCTTCCTGCACCATTACCCACCGATCGAAAACGCACTCTAAGCATAAAAAATCACACCACATCTTCGTTCACTCTGTTAAACTGACCGAAGCTTCTAGATATGGTTCAACTCTATTTGAGTGGAGATCTTCCCACTTCCAATCAGCCAATTGAGGTAATGGTGGTTCTTAATTGGTATTATCTATTAATAAATGTTTTAAATGGGGTGTGTTAATATGGTCATTCTCATTGTGACCAGATTTGAGTTTTGAACTAAAAGATCATTTTCATGACCATCTGGTCATTTTTATTGTTACCAGCTCTCAAATATAAGTCTGGTCATTTTCATATTAACCATCCGGCTATTATCATCGTGACTGGTTCTGAGATGTAAAGTCAACTCTCTATATACACTAAAAAAACTGATCATTTTCATATTGACCATCCGGTCATTATAATTGTTACCAGTTATTATATATAAGTCCGGTCATTTTCATATTGACCATCCGGTCATTATTATTGTGACTGGTTCTGAGATTAACCCTAAATTAAATGGTTATTTTCATATTAACCATCTGGTCATTTTCATTGTTACCAGTTCTCAAATATAAGTCCGGTCATTTTCATATTAACCATCCGGCTATTATCATTGTGATTGGTTCTGAGATGTAAAGTCAACTCTCTATATACACTAAAAAAACTGGTCATTTTCATATTGACCATCCGGTCATTATCATTGTGACTGGTTCTGAGATTAACCCTAAATTAAACTGGTCATTTTTATATTGACGGTCTGGTTATTTTCATTATTACCAGTTCTCAAATATAAGTCCGGTCATTTTCATATTGCCCATCCGGTCATTATTATTTTGATCGGTTTTGAGATGTAAAGCCAACTCTCTATATATACTAAAAAAACAAGTCATTTTCATATTTACTATCCAGTCATTATAATTGTGACTAGTTATCAGATATAAGTCCGGTCATTTTAATATTAACCATCTGGTCATTATTATTGTGACCGATTCTGAGATGTAAAGCCAACTCTTTATATACACTAAAAAAATTGGTCATTTTAATATTTACCATCTGGTCATTATAATTGTGACCAGTAATCAGATATAAGGCCGGTCATTTTCATATTTACCAGCCGGTCATTATCATTATGACCGGTTTTGAGATGTAAAGCTAACTTTGTATATACACTTTAAAAACTGGTCATTTTCATATTGATCATCCGGTAATTATCATTGTGACTAGTTATCAGATATAAGTCCGGTCATTTTCATATTTACCATCCGGTCATTATTATTGTGACCGTTTCTGAGATGTAAAGCCAACTCTCTATATACACTAAAAAAACTGGTCATTTTCATATTGACCATCCGGTCATTATCATTATGACTAGTTATTAGATATAAGTCCGGTCATTTTCATATTGACCATCTGGTCATTATCAATGTGACTAGTTCTGAGATTAATCATAAATTAAACTAGCACTTTTCATATTGACTATCTGGTCATTTTCATTATTACCAGTTCTCAAATATAAGTCCGATCATTTTCATATTGACCATCCGGTCATTATTATTGTGACCGATTCTGAGATGTAAAGCCAACTCTCTATATACACTAAAAAAATTGGTAATTTTCATATTGACCATCCGGTCATTATCATTATAACCAGTTATCAGATATAAGTCCGGTCATTTTCATATCGACCATCCGGTCATTATCATTGTGACCGGTTTTGAGATGTAAAGCCAACTCTCTATATACACTAAAAAAACTAGTCATTTTCATATTGACCATCCAGTCATTATAATTGTGATCAATTATTAGATATAAGTCCGGTCATTTTCATATTGACCATCCGATCATTATCATTGTGACCGGTTCTGATATTAACATTAAATTAAACTGGTCATTTTCATATTAACTATCTGGTCATTTTCATTGTTATATGTTCTCAAATACAAGTCCAATCATTTCATATTGACCATCTGGTAATTATCATTGTGACCGGTTCTGAGATGTAAAATCAATTCTCTATATACACTAAAAAAACTGATCATTTTCATATTGACCATCCGGTCATTATAATTGTGACCAATTATTAGATATAAGTCCGGTCATTTTTATATTGACTATCCGGTCATTATTATTGTGACCGGTTCTGAGATGTAAAGCCAACTCTCTATATACACTAAAAAAACTGATCATTTTCATATTGACCATCCGATCATTATAATTGTGACGAGTTATCAGATATAAGTCTGGTCATTTTCATATTGACCATCAGGTTCTTATCATTGTGACCGGTTCTGAGATGTAATGACAACTCTCTATATACACTAAAAAAACTGATCATATTCATATTGACCATCCGGTTATTATCATTGTGATCAATTATTAGATATAAGTCTGGTCATTTTTATATTGATCATCCGGTTATTAGTGTAATACCCGGAATTTTGATGAACCTATGATTTCCTTTTAGATAAGGAAAATCACAAGTTTGAATCTAGTATGTCGATATGAAACTCATGATCTGAGTTAAATATCAGTTTATGTTTGAGTTCTCATTTAAGTATCTACGAGACTCAGTAATAGCTTGCTTTAGTCAAGCGTGAAGCCTTTTGAGGAAAAGGGTAAAATAGGAATTTATGCCAGTCAATGTTTGACTAAGTAGTTTCAAGTCTTAAGAAAATCCTATACACAGTCCAGTTAAGTATAGATAAATTCTGGACAGTGGTCCAGTACAATTATACTTTTGTTAGATGAAAACAGTATTTGAAATGGACTGTATTTAAGAGGATAGCCTATGGGGCTTTATCGGTTGACAACTCGTCCTTAAATGGATGACTAAGCAAGAATTGGAAGCCAAGTTTCAAAGCCGACCACCTTTAAGGACTAAAGTGCAAATGTTTTTGCCTTTAGGGGCCAAAGTGCAATTTTCGGAAAAATTGTGGTTCGATAGATAAATTTGTAAATTTATGGAACTATGGATTTTTCTAGTTAGATCTCCTAGTTCAATTTAGCTTATGATGATTTTTTTTAAATTTGGTTAACCTAGTTGGAGACCAAGGAATCAAGTTAGGTTTTGATTGGTTCAAAATTGACCAATCATTTGCCTACACTTGTACTTAAGGGAACCGGCCACATTAAGGGTTAATAAGCTGATATTTTGCTCTTAAGGACCAATAGGCAAGGTATGAGAAATTTGAAGTTCATTAGAATTTGATACCACACAATTTTAACCTTGCCTAGTAAGCAAAGTAGTTTTGCATACTAAGCTATGTTGCATTTTGCAACTTTCACACTTAGCAAGGTATGGCCGGCCACCTTATGAAGAATTTCAAGAAAATTATGATAGATTTTCTTACTAAGCATTCAAATTCAACTAAGCCAAGGATTGATTACAAAGTGTAGTCACCATAGTTATGTTAAAAACTAAGGAAGTAAACTAAGTTTGTTAACTTAGTTAGCCTAATTATTTTCTTCCAATTAATTCTTCATGGCCGGCCACCACTTAGTTTCAATGAGTAATTATGCTACTCTTAGGAACTAATTTGCAGTTTTGAGATAATATTTCTCAAATTTTGAGAGAATGACAAGTGGTGTGCAAATAGCTTAGGTGAACAAGCTTATTTAGCTTGATAAGATCAAGCAATTGTTGCCACCTAATTGCCGACCAATACAAGGTGAAGACACCTAAGGTGTCTAGCTTTGATGAGCCAACATTTAGCTTGGATATGTGGCCAACTAGAGCCTTCATATTCAGACACCTAGAGGGACTTGGAAGCAATATGCTGTCCATGGAGCTAATAGGCAATATTAGAAGTGGAAAAGAGAATTCAAAATGGAATTCCCTTCCAATTCACCTATATATATACGTGTGGTGTGAGCCATTACAAACCTTTAGACAACAAAACGTTGGTTAGGCAGCTCCTTCTCTGTCTTCCTTTTCTTTAAGTGCCGAGCAAAAAAAAAAAAAAAAAAAAAAAAAAAAAAAAAGTGAAGAAAAGCTGGAAATAGTTCGGTTGATTGTTGTTGGTTTAGTGAGAAAGAAAACCTCCAAAACCTTAAGCTAGAATTGTCTTGTGACGCTTGAGGTAAACTCCTCTAACCTCTAGTTTCATTTACGTTTTTGTTAGGAAGATTAAGAGTGTGATGTTATGTATAAATATGAGCTTATGATAAGCAAATTTAAGTACTATGCTTTATGTAGTTTTCGGTTTCGGTTATGCTAGTTTCAAATTAGGATTTTATGAAAGTTTAAGATTTTTGGTTTTAAGAAATTATATGAGTATGAAATGGTTAGGTAACGCCTGCATGCTTGACTTAGGCTCACAGGGAATCCGTTTGAGGTAGTGTGCACGGTAGTTCACCTAAATCTCAAACGAACCGAAAACTGCTAGTTTCGGGTAAAACTGGACAGTAATTTTGAAAGCGATTTTTGAGACCCTTAGAGGCCGAATCTTGAAAAGGTCAAAACTACAAAGTTGTAGAGAAGGGAAAATCCTAGGGGCCAACGTGAACAGTTTTTGAAAATAAGGCCTCTAAGACCTTCATTTTTACAAAAACCCGAGACCTGTTTCAAGATTAAGAAAAATGGTCGAAGAATTTTCAAAGGTAGAAACAAGTATTTTAGGGTCAGATTTAAGTTTTAAGTTAAAAATAAAAATTGTAGGAATCTTCAAGGTCTACAACTTTTATGAAGGAAATGTTTTCAGATTCAAAACAGTAAAGGATCAAATTTAAGGATTGATTTCAAATACAGTTTTCAGAATTCAAAGTTTAAAAAAAAAATAGTAAAGTTTTAAAGTTTATATTATGTTTTGATATTTTTATACTAAGATAAGTTAATAACTAGGGTTATTCATGAATATTGGTTAGGATACCAACATTTAATGATTATGATTTATGGTAAGATAGAATAGGAATAACTCTTATCTTGCACCCTATTCGGAAACAGGAGTATGAACTGTAGTCATGCCATGTATGGACAATAAACTAAGAGCATAGGACAACTGGTAAGTTCAAACCTCACCTACAGTATGGAAAATAGTAAATACTATTTTCAAGTATGATTGTTTTCATGTATATGCTATGATTTATATGTTGCCATGTTAAGCCATGTTTTGTCATGTTATGCCATGTTATGACAAGTCATGTATGTTATGTTACGTCAAGCTATGATAGGTTATGATAAGATATGTCATGTGTATGTATATACTATGGTTGATATACAGTATGAGATAGTGACATCATGAGGCATGTTCACTAATAAGATCACACGTAAAGATTCTTAGTCTTGGGAATGTAACCAGACTAAGACTAAACCGAGACAAGTAAGGTGTCGTACCAACCTCCTGTTGATGCAGGAGGATCATGTATGTTATAAGTTCAAGTTTATGATTATCAACCTCTCGTTGATGCGTGAGGGTAAAGTGATAATCAACCTTCCGTTGATGCGTGAAGGGTTATGTTCATGTTTTCCAGAATTGTTAAGGGCCTTGCAAACCCTGACGTTCTGAGGCTGGCAAGCTTTTGGTACGTACACTAAGGGCCCACATGTAAGCAAGATAATAAGTTCAAGTCAATAAGTGATCGTAAAAGATACATAATTGATCATAATTGGTTCATGCATAAGTTGCACGATATTTGTTAAGTTTTGTGAGGATTATGTTTGTACTTGCTGGGCAAAAGCTCATCAGTATATTCCATACTGTAGGTAAATGCCTGCAGCTTTACTTGGTGGGCCATGGAAACAATGCAGCAAGTGAAGGGCGGTATGGGATACCACTACGTAAGTTTTTCCGCAAACTATTTAAATTATCAAGTTGTATATGTATGTTTTAAGGAATATATATCATGTTACATATGTGATGTTTTTAAGTTGTGATCTTAAAATAAAGTTTAAAGAAGAAAAGAAAAATTTATTCTGAAATTTTCTGTAAAGTTAAGAATAAGGTTTAAGTTAAGCAAGCATGGTAACGGCCCACGTTTACGTAGTACGCCCCTACGTGGACGGTCAGGGCGTTACAGTTTGGTATCAGAGCGGTATCCTGCCAGCCTACTTCACTCTGCTTCATATCATTTCTACAAGTGCCCAAGTAAGTTAAGTTATTTTTTTAGAATTAGTTAAGATATTGCTTTTATAATGAGCATATTTCATCAATGGTTATACGAAGAATGATACCTATGATACTTTTAATTTTATGGGATGCATTGCCGCTATCCTAAAATTTCTATGATATGTATGTGATGGATAAGTTTATTGTAAGAACCATAAATTTCGATGAACTTATGATTTCCTTAGAAATAAGGAAATCTAAGATTTTATTATGTATGTCGATATAAAGCTCATGATCTGAGTTAAATATCAGAATATGTTTGAGTTCTCGTTTAATTTTAATTAGCTACGAGACTCAATAATAAGAGTTGTACTTACCATAATAGGTTGCTTTGTCAAGCACGGGGCCTTTTGAGGAAAAAGGACAAAATAGGAATTTATGATTTTCTTCGGGTCAACGTTGACCAAGTTGACTTTTGGTTTGACTGAGACGGTACTGCAGTGTAATCAACAGTATGAAAATTATACTGCAGAAAACCCTCATTTCAGTCAAATAAGCTATAAGACCACCCTAGAGAAATCAAGCACATTAGTTAGAGCAGTATGGATTAAATAGTTTCAAGTCCTAAGAAAAATCAGTTACGCAGTCCAATTTTAGGTAGATGAATTCTGGACTGCAGTCCAGTATGATAGTACTGTTTTTAGTGATAAAAAAAAAACAGTATTGATATTATGTAAGTTAGTAAGGAAATGGACTGCATAATTATATTAATGGATTTTTAGAATCAAGTGGATAATTATGCATGAATTGGAAGCCAAGTGGCTCCACTAAAACCGTCCACCTCACAGGGACTAAAGTGTAAATATTTTGTCTTTAGGGGCTAAAGTGCAATGTTAAGAAAAGTAAGTAAGTATGTAATTATTGAGTTAAGGAATTTATGTATATTCCTAACCAAGCCTCTAACTAGAGTTGAACTAGGCCAATGGCCGGTTACATTGATCGGTTACATTGGGTGGCTTGGTGAACAAGCAACAAAGTAGAGATAAGTTGAAAAGATATTTCCTTTGGCTCACACACTTGTATGGCCGGTTGATAGGGCTGCCTTAGAGAGCAAGCTTTTACCTTGGTGAGATAAGCTTGATGAAGTAAGCTTGATGAGGTAGGCATGGTGAGGTAAGCAACCAATTAGCTTGGTGAGCAAGCCAAATATTTTGGTTCACACACTTGCATGGCCGGTTCTTTAGCAAGCCTTGGTGAACAAGTTTTGCCTTGGTGATGTAATACCTAGTTATTTAACGATTATGATTCTTTGTACAAAAAAATTCAAATTGTACCTTAAGAATATGAATGAAAAAGCCCGGTTAAGGGTTTTTATAATGTTTTGTGAGTTTTTATGACTTTAAAAGACTCAAAAATAATTTCTAGGACAAGAAAACGTCCTTTTAGGTAAAAAGGAATGAAAATGGCCAAAAATGTATGTTGGTCAAAGTTTGACCAAAAACGTCGACGGTTGACCAAAAAGTCAACTGTTGACCACGGGAGTCAAATCTCGGCAAGAAAGTCACCTGTCGACAAGAAAGTCAATGGTGGACGAGAAAGCCAAAAATTGACCCCAAAAAGTTAAAGAAAAGACGGTACGAGTAAAATCGCCGCAGTATAGAATTATACTGTATAGGCCGTTTTTACTGATAAAATGATATGTTTAGAACTTAAAACCACCATAGAAAGATAAGCACATTAAGTAGAATTAAAGGGCAAAAAGGGTTTTAAGAAATAAGGAAATTTTTATACAGTTTGTTTTCACACAGATAAATTTTGGACTGCCGTTCGGTAAACTAATACTGTGCATAAGTGAATCCAGTATTAGAAATACCTGTGTTAAAACAATAATGGACTGCATAACAAGGTAAAGAGCCAAACAAACCTTAGAATGGCTTACCTCATTCACCTTTTGGATTATGACATCATTATGTCATTTAAAAAAAAAATTGGAAAGTATTTGGTTGGCATTAGCCATGCAATGGCCGGCCACATGCCCCCCCCCTAAGTCCAATTTCTGATTTTTTTGAGGACTAAAGTGTGCAATTTCAAGAAATTCCAACCTCTATAAATAGGTGAGAGTACTATTGAAAAAAATTAGAAAACTTAGCTAAACTTTGCCAAATTTTCTCCACCAAAATCCGAACTTCAACAAGAGAGAAAGGAAGGAAATTTTGCAAAAACCAAGTGTGTTTTAAGCCTAGGGATAGTCGGTTTTACCTTAGAGAGCAAGCAAGGAAGTTTGAAAAAAAATTGGAACCCAATTCTAGGCCAAGGGCCGGTTGTGTGGGGCAAGAGAAAAGCAAGAGAAAAAAAGTTGAATCCAAAGGGGGATTTAGAGTTTTGAGTGTTGGTTTCCACTTAGAACATCATTTAAGAGCACTTGAGCATTTGGTGCACAAGTTGGCCAAAGGACCGGCTGTTGGAGAGGGAAAAAGGGGAGCCAAGAGCCAATCCAAAAATTCGGATCCAAGGTGAGGTAAAATTCCAAGTTCTTAAGCTTTCATTTAAATTTCAATTGGAGAAATTTAAATGTATTTAAGTATGTGTTGTAATGAGCATAAGCTCACTTTAATTTTCTGCCCTAAATTAAGATTATAGGCTATGTGCTTGTTATGGTTAGGATTTATGGTTTGGTGGTTATGATTTTTGCATGCTAGATGTTTGTGAAATGGTTAGGGTTTTTGTACATTATGTTTGATGCTAAATTTGATTTGCATGTTGAATATTGGACGTTAGAAAACGCTGCATGACCACTTTCTAGGCTCCCGCTGAGTTCGGTTGAGGTAGGGTGAACGTTTTAGGACGTAAACAAAATTTTAAACCGAAAACTACCAACTCGGGTAGAAATTGGCCAGTTTCGGGAAAAACAGTTTTTGAGGCTTCTAGAGGCCGAATCAGGGGAAACTCAAAACATGAAAGTTTTTAAGTAGAGTTTTTCCTAGAGGACAACGTGGACAGTTTTGTAAAATGAGGCTCCAATGGCCTCGGTTTTTACCAAAACCCGTGCCTAAGGTGCCCAGGACCCGAGCACGGCCAGGACAAGTTCCTCAGGGGTTTTGACCACGAAAACGCCAGAACTGGGTTTTACCCAAAACATAAAAGTTGTAGAGTTTTTAAATGTTTACAACTTTCATGAAGACAAGTTTTACAGATTCAGTCTGGATTTTAAGATGAAAATGAATTTCGGAGAACTGTACAGGAATTATGGAAATCCTGTACAGGATTTACAAAGTTAACACAGAAAATGCATATTTTTGTAATTACACTGCAAAATTGACATTGAGAAACTGTTCCAAAGGCAGTCTCCAATAGTCAATAATTTTATACGACTCCTTTTAAGGTTTTCAGTTTTTTTAAAAGATTGAACAAAAGGATTTTTAAACCAAAACCTAAGAATTCTTTTCTAAGGAAATAAGTTTGTTTTTAAAACCTAAGTTAAAGATTTAACCGGTTAGGGTTACTTAGGTAACCAATTAAGACAAGGTAAAGATAAGTAAGGTTATATAAGAATGTTGGTTATATTACCAACAGTTCTAACCCTTACTTTTATTAATCTCAGAACGTCGCACGCCGAAGTGTCCCAACGGGATTTAACTCGACTTCTGGACACAGCTTTTACGAACGAGGTAAGTACAACTCCGCCTACAGCATGGGCTTTGTTGTGTATACTTGCCAAAGTATGATGAAAATGCTATGTAGTGTAAATGTTACCTCGTATGTGTTGTAGATAGTTTTAAGTTATAGGAAATGTTATAGAAAATGTCATGCTTTGTAGTATGCTATGATTATGTGTTAAGAGTATGTTATAAAATGCTATGATGATATGCTATGTTATATGCTATGGTATGCTATGTGTTATAAAAAAGTTGAAATGCTATGATTTAGAATGCCATGGAATAGGTTATGATGATAAGATTATAAATTAATTGTGTGACATATCACGATGTATGCTCACTAATTAATACAATTAAGTATGAGATAATGAAAGTTATGATGGCAAATAATTTGCCTGTGTCGTACCGACCCGCGTTAGGTCGGGTTGAACTATGGATTGAATTGGAAATGGTTTGGCCGCCCCAACCAATTCATAGTTGCGCGCCCGGTACGAACACTTACGTTATGGGGCCCACGAGATAAGACAAGATAAGTTATGATAAGTTAAGAAAGCAAGTTAAGATTAATCAAGCAAGCATAATGAAGCATAAATGGCTCATGCATAAGTTAAGATAAGTTATATTACGTAATGCTTAAGTTATGATTATTGTGGTATGCTAGTTAGGATATGTGTGATGTGTTTTATTTAAAGTAAATTGCGGTATAGAATAGTTGTACTTGCTGAGCGAAAGCTCACTGTCTTACGTCTGTGCTGTAGGTAAGCAGCCTGGAAATAATTCTTGATGCAAGATGGAGGGCATGGATTGGCGGACTGTGAAATGTGGGAATAAACCGCTACGCGTTTCGTTATATTATGTAATTATGAAATAAGTTTTATTTACACCCAAACAACGTAATTAATGTTCGATATACATTTATATTTCGTATGTCAGTACAGTATAAAAAAAAAAAAAAAAAATTTCCGCTGTGTAAGTTATGTATGTATGTACGATATGTATGTATGGTAACGACCTGTGCTAGGCGGGTCGTTACAGAGTTGGTATCAGAGCGGTTCCCTGCGATCAAATTTCACAGTCAGCCTGCCATCGCCGCCATCATTGTAAGTTAAAAAATTTTATTTTCGTATATTAATAATTATTATGCGCCTATATTATGATAGACTTGACGATATGGACCCGGACCAAGTCGACGCGGACAGAGAGGCGACGAGGTCATTCTTTCAGTCGTGTCCGCTTATGTTTGACGGCACGAGACGTACGGTACCAGTGGCAGCATGGTTGTATGATATGGAGTTGATCTTCCATACCTGCCACATTGAGGCCCGGCTACAGGTTTCCTTGGCTAGCCGATGTTTCGCTGTTGACGCTAGGATATGGTGGATCACCCTTGGAGAGCGTCAGTTGTCGAGCCGCACGTGGCCGCATTTTCGCACGGCAGTGATGGCTCGTTACGGGCCGATGATAGGCGAGGGAGCGGGCGATGTACTCCGCGATGTTGAGATCTATGAGGACATGCACCACACTCGTTACCTCAGCTACGTAGCTGATTGGCACGCGTATCCTCAGGAGACGATGGCCCATTATTGTCGACGATTCCAGAAGTCGATGCTGCCATACATTCCTCAGTATCTACAGAGTCCCGAGCTGCAGGCCTTAGTTATTCTGAGGAACGGATTGCCTATTCAGATCCGGCAGTACGTTCCTGAACCCATGCTCGGTTTGTCAGTTGGGCACATGATTGAGGCTATTTTGGGAGTTGAGGCTAACATTCACGATATGCCAGCCCCGGATTTGGCAGAGGCTCAGCAGGCGCCAGTAGAGCCTCAGGTTCCCGCTAACGACGCCGAGATACCAGAGCCGGTGTATGAGCCAGATCCAGCCTACCAGGAGGACCCGATGGCTGCCGACCCGATGCCAGAGGTACCTGCTCATGAGGTCGACTTTGAGGCCGAGGCTGATGACTATGACGGGGATGATGAGATGGACGTTCCCGAGGACCCGATTCCTCCTATTATCGTATTATCCAGCGATGATGAGGAGGAGGAGCCCGAGCACGAGCCTGGGTTTGGAGGGTGGCCGGAGGAGGGAGATGACTTCGAGGAGGATCCGGAGGAGATCTTCGATGAGGACGGAGAGGCCGACTCCGACGTCTCAGTAGTCACAGTTGTAGAGTTAGATTAGGATTAGATCGATCGATTATGTATATATTTTTGCTTTTAAGACTGTTTGTACTAGCTTATTATTTTTTGAGATAGGCTTGTACTTATGTACGATGGTAAAGTGGTAGACACTTCCATCATATTTTTGACCCTGTGTATACAGTATGACGAACATATATGTACGTATATTATTGTAAATATGATGTACTTTTTGTAAATGTACAAAAGATAAGTTCAAAGTATGGTATGAATGATAAATGTTATGTTATGAGATACAATGTCTGTATTATGACTATGAATGCTATGATAAGTATGTAATGTTAAGTATTACATTATGATAAGATAAATGATGAATGAAAGAAAGGATATTAATAGTATGATAATATCTTTTCTAAATGGTATGATAGGATGGTACGCCCACGTCGAACAATGCCAGTAAATCCGCCCGAGCCGGATTTCGCGACAATTGTTGCAAATTTGCAAAGACAGCTGCTCGAACAGCAGCAAGAAACTAACAGATTGCGAGAACAGATAGCGCAATTGAATCAGAGGCCCCAAGTGAACGAAGTTCCACCCCCAGTACAACAGGTACCGCCAGTGGTACCTCAAGTTCCAGAGGTCCAACCAGAGATTCCTCGGAATGCTGAGATTCCGATGGCACAAGCAGGAGGACAAGACAATGTACAGCTAGTGCGGGAGGATCTGCTGTACGAGAGATTCAGGCGGATGAAGGCGCCTGAATTTGAAGGGGTAACTAACCCAATCGCCGCCGATAATTGGTTGATTGATATCCAGGTTATTTTGGATTTCATGCGGCTTACAGAACAGGAGAAGGTTCTCTGTGCTTCATTTGCCTTGAAGAAAGATGCACGGCACTGGTGGATGACCGTTCAAATGCGGCGGGATGTCATGGCCATGAACTGGCAGGATTTTGTAACCGAATTCCGTGCCATGTACTACAACGCGGAGATACTGGCGGCTCAGCAAGATGAGTTCACCAGTTTACGACAGGGATCGATGACGGTTATGGAGGCCGTAAAGAAATTTGAGCAACTAGCCCGTCTGTGTCCGGAACTGGTTCCGAATGAAAAGGAAAAGGTCAGAAGGATGATGAAGATGTTCCGCACAGACATCTCCAAGCAGGTCAGTGCAGGCAGTAGCCCACCTACCCTGGTATCTGATTGTGTCAGTAGAGCGATAAGAGCTGAGTACTGGATCAACCAGGACAAGGAAGCTAGGGCTCAGATTTTTAAAGCCAGAAAGGAGGAAAAGGCCGTGGTAAAGCAGACACAGCCTCGTCAAAACGCTGAGACCAACCAGAAGGGCCAGACCAGTAGCCCTGCCCAGAATTCCAAGCAGTTTGGAAAGAATAAGAGAAAGGGTAATTTCACGGGCCAGGGACAACAGAAAACTTCCCACAGAAGAGTAATAATCGGGGAAGGGATGGTAACAGCGTTGAGTATCCGCAGTGTGCCAAATGCGGAAAGAAGCATCCAGGGGTATGCAGAATGGGGACAAATGTTTGTTACCTATGTGGCAAGGAGGGGCATTTTGCCAGAAGCTGCAACCAGAACCCCCAAAACCAGAACCCTCCACCATCTAACCGAAACGCACCGGTCAATTACACGCAGTCCAAGCCAGACTCGAAGGACCCTCGATCACGCAAGGCAGATTGGAGGCTCCTGAACCTCAAGCCAGGATCTATGCTTACACGAGAGGAGATGCTGAAGCAGGAACTTCTCACGTGGTGACAGGTCAGATCTCTATCACCACTCATGAAGCTATTGCCTTGTTTGATTCTGGAGCCACTCACTCGTTTATATCCTTAGAGTTCGCCCAGAAGTTAGGAAGAGGTGTTGATAAGTTAGAGCAGCCTTTCAAAACTTCTCTGCCATCCGGAGAAATTTTATGGTCCGATTTCTGGATACAGAATATTCCCGTAATTATTTGTGGTAGAGAATTGTATGTAGATCTCATCGCGATCCGACTTCAGGATTTCGATGTGATCTTAGGGATGGACTTCTTGGGCAAGTACAACGCCAAGATCGACTGCAGGAAGCGTTGTGTGGCTTTCAATCCCTACGATGAAGAGGAGTTCAATTTCCATGGACAGTCTCGGAACTCAACAACCAGATTGGTCACGGCAATGAAAGCTTGGAAAATGTTAGCTAGTGGCTGTCAGGGGTACTTAGCTAACATGGTGGACAAGGATCGGGAGATGGAATTAATGCCGGAAGATGTCCCCATTATTAAGGAATATGTGGATATCTTTCCGAAGGATTTGCCAGGGCTTCCGCCAGAACGTGAAATTTCGTTCGAGATCGAGTTGCTACCTGGAGCTGCTCCGATATCGAAAGCACCTTACCGCATGGCACCAGCTGAGCTTAGAGAACTGCAAGTGCAATTACAAGAGTTGCTCGACAAGGGATTCATCCGACAGAGTTACTCTCCGTGGGGAGCGCCTGTTTTGTTCGTTAAGAAAAAGGATGGATCGTTGCGTATGTGTATCGACTATCGCGAGCTGAATAAGATCACAATCAAGAACAAGTATCCCCTCCCGAGGATAGACGATCTGTTTGATCAGCTTAGGGGAGCAGTGGTATTTTCAAAGGTCGATCTGCGATCAGGTTATCATCAGCTCAAGATCAAGGAGTCAGATATCTCCAAGACGGCTTTTCGTACGCGCTATGGACACTACGAATTCTTGGTTATGCCGTTTGGACTGACCAACGCCCCAGCTGCTTTCATGGATCTTATGAACAGAGTGTTCAAAGAATATTTGGATAAGTTCGTCATCGTCTTTATTGACGATATTTTGGTTTATTCAAGGTCCCAGGAAGAACATAAGCAGCATTTGAGAGTAGTGATGGAGACGTTGAGACGACATCAGCTATATGCCAAGTTCACAAAATGTGAATTTTGGCTAGAAAAGGTGCATTTCTTGGGGCATGTGGTGTCCAAAGAAGGGATTTCTGTGGATCCTGCTAAGGTAGAGGCAGTTAGTTTATGGCCCAGACCTAAGAATGTTACGGAAATCAGGAGTTTCCTTGGATTAGCTGGCTATTATCGGCGATTCGTAGAGGGATTTTCAAAGATCGCAACCCCTCTTTCTGCTCTTACCCGGAAAGGAAGGAATTTCGAGTGGACATCGAAATGTGAAGAGAACTTTCAGGAGCTAAAAAAGAAGCTTACTAGCGCCCCAGTGTTAGTAATTCCTGACGTAGATGCGGGAAATTTCGTTATTTACAGTGATGCTTCCAAAATAGGACTTGGAGCGGTCCTGATGCAACATGGAAAGGTGGTCGCCTATGCCTCACGACAATTGAAGGAGCACGAAAAGAACTACCCTACGCACGATCTGGAGTTAGCAGCGGTAGTTTTTGCACTCAAGATCTGGAGGCACTACTTATACGGGAATAAATGCGAAATTTACACAGACCACCAGAGCCTCAAGTACATTTTTACTCAAAAGAGCTCAACATGAGACAACGTAGATGGCTAGAACTTGTGAAGGATTATGATTGTGAAATCCTTTACCATCCTGGAAAGGCAAACCGGGTGGCAGATGCTTTAAGTCGGAAATCGGTAGGCATGCTGATGTCTATTGAGATTTTTCCGAAGCCACTACAAAGAGAAATTTCTGAGTTCAACTTGGAGCTGTTGACGGGAAGATTGTCCTCTCTGACCCTCCAGTCCAATCTTTTGGAAGTTATCAAGACGCATCAAGGAAAAGACCCATCTTTGATGAAGGTGCAACTTTTCAATGAAAAGAACAAGGAGTTTAAGACCTCTGCCGATGGTGTTATCTACTACAAAGAAAGGATTTGTGTTCCCGACTTTAAGTTTTTGAAGGATCAGATACTATCAGAGGCACATAAGACGCCGTATTCAGTGCATCCAGGAGCTTCCAAGATGTACAAAGATCTCCGAGAGAATTATTGGTGGCCAAGCATGAAGAATGAGATAGCAAAGTACGTGTCAAAATGCCTAACTTGCCAGAGAGTGAAGGCCGAACATCGACATCCAGGCGGAGAATTGCAGAAGATAGAGCTTCCCGAATGGAAATGGGAGCAAATCACTATGGATTTTGTCGTAGGACTGCCCAGAACTTCAAATGGGAATGACACAATCTGGGTGGTTGTTGATCGACTAACCAAATCCGCCCACTTCATCGCTATCAAAGCCACTTATTCGGTAGAAAAATTGGCTGAAGTCTACGTATCCCAGATCGTCAGATACCATGGAGTACCGAAATCGATCATCTCGGACCGTGATGGACGTTTCACTTCTCGATTTTGGACAAGTGTGCACAATGCTATGGGGTCGAAACTGAAGTTTAGTACGGCTTTCCATCCCCAAACTGACGGTCAATCAGAACGAACCATCCAGACGCTAGAAGATATGTTGAGAGCATGTGTTCTGGATTTCATGGGAAACTGGGATCAGAAGCTGCAAATGATCGAATTTTCATATAACAATAGCTATCATGCTTCGATTGGTATGGCTCCCTTTGAAGCATTGTATGGAAGGAAATGTCGATCCCCCATTCATTGGCAGGAGGTGGGTCAGAAGCAGCTTCAAACCACGGATTTTATCCGAAAGACTTCAGAGGATATTAAAAAGATTAAACAAAGGCTAGATGTGGCTTTCAGTCGTCAGAAAAGCTATGCTGACAAGCGTAGAAGGCCTTTGGAATTCCAAGTCGGAGATGCGGTATTCATAAAGATAGCTCCAATGAAGGGAGTAATGCGTTTTGGCAAGAAAGGGAAGCTTAGTCCAAGGTATACTGGACCATTTGAAATCCTTGAAAGAGTTGGGAAAGTAGCTTATAAGCTTGCCCTACCGCCAGAACTTGCGTCAATGCACAATGTATTCCACATCTCGATGCTCAAAAAGTATGTGTCAGACCCTTCTCATGTGCTTAACCAGGAACCAGTGGAAGTTCAAACGGACTTAACTTATGAAGAAAAGCCCGTACGAATATTAGATCGGGAAGAGAAGGTCTTAAGGAATAAGACGATTCCCATGGTTAAAGTGTTGTGGCGAAACCACAAGGTTGAAGAAGCAACCTGGGAATTAGAAGATAGTATGAGGAAGAACTACCCCGGTTTGTTCTAATTTTCGAGGACGAAAATTTTTAAGGGGGGTAGATTGTAATACCTAGTTATTTAACGATTATGATTCTTTGTACAAAAAAATTCAAATTGTACCTTAAGAATATGAATGAAAAAGCCCGGTTAAGGGTTTTTATAATGTTTTGTGAGTTTTTATGACTTTAAAAGACTCAAAAATAATTTCTAGGACAAGAAAACGTCCTTTTAGGTAAAAAGGAATGAAAATGGCCAAAAATGTATGTTGGTCAAAGTTTGACCAAAAACGTCGACGGTTGACCAAAAAGTCAACTGTTGACCACGGGAGTCAAATCTCGGCAAGAAAGTCACCTGTCGACAAGAAAGTCAATGGTGGACGAGAAAGCCAAAAATTGACCCCAAAAAGTTAAAGAAAAGACGGTACGAGTAAAATCGCCGCAGTATAGAATTATACTGTATAGGCCGTTTTTACTGATAAAATGATATGTTTAGAACTTAAAACCACCATAGAAAGACAAGCACATTAAGTAGAATTAAAGGGCAAAAGGGTTTTAAGAAATAAGGAAATTTTTATACAGTTTGTTTTCACACAGATAAATTTTGGACTGCCGTTCGGTAAACTAATACTGTGCATAAGTGAATCCAGTATTAGAAATACCTGTGTTAAAACAATAATGGACTGCATAACAAGGTAAAGAGCCAAACAAACCTTAGAATGGCTTACCTCATTCACCTTTTGGATTATGACATCATTATGTCATTTAAAAAAAAATTGGAAAGTATTTGGTTGGCATTAGCCATGCAATGGCCGGCCACATGCCCCCCCCTAAGTCCAATTTCTGATTTTTTTGAGGACTAAAGTGTGCAATTTCAAGAAATTCCAACCTCTATAAATAGGTGAGAGTACTATTGAAAAAAATTAGAAAACTTAGCTAAACTTTGCCAAATTTTCTCCACCAAATCCGAACTTCAACAAGAGTGAAAGGAAGGAAATTTTGCAAAAACCAAGTGTGTTTTAAGCCTAGGGATAGTCGGTTTTACCTTAGAGAGCAAGCAAGGAAGTTTGAAAAAAAATTGGAACCCAATTCTAGGCCAAGGGCCGGTTGTGTGGGGCAAGAGAAAAGCAAGAGAAAAAAAGTTGAATCCAAAGGGGGATTTAGAGTTTTGAGTGTTGGTTTCCACTTAGAACATCATTTAAGAGCACTTGAGCATTTGGTGCACAAGTTGGCCAAAGGACCGGCTGTTGGAGAGGGAAAAAGGGGAGCCAAGAGCCAATCCAAAAATTCGGATCCAAGGTGAGGTAAAATTCCAAGTTCTTAAGCTTTCATTTAAATTTCAATTGGAGAAATTTAAATGTATTTAAGTATGTGTTGTAATGAGCATAAGCTCACTTTAATTTTCTGCCCTAAATTAAGATTATAGGCTATGTGCTTGTTATGGTTAGGATTTATGGTTTGGTGGTTATGATTTTTGCATGCTAGATGTTTGTGAAATGGTTAGGGTTTTTGTACATTATGTTTGATGCTAAATTTGATTTGCATGTTGAATATTGGACGTTAGAAAACGCTGCATGACCACTTTCTAGGCTCCCGCTGAGTTCGGTTGAGGTAGGGTGAACGTTTTAGGACGTAAACAAAATTTTAAACCGAAAACTACCAACTCGGGTAGAAATTGGCCAGTTTCGGGAAAAACAGTTTTTGAGGCTTCTAGAGGCCGAATCAGGGGAAACTCAAAACATGAAAGTTTTTAAGTAGAGTTTTTCCTAGAGGACAACGGGACAGTTTTGTAAAATGAGGCTCCAATGGCCTCGGTTTTTACCAAAACCCGTGCCTAAGGTGCCCAGGACCCGAGCACGGCCAGGACAAGTTCCTCAGGGGTTTTGACCACGAAAACGCCAGAACTGGGTTTTACCCAAAACATAAAAGTTGTAGAGTTTTTAAATGTTTACAACTTTCATGAAGACAAGTTTTACAGATTCAGTCTGGATTTTAAGATGAAAATGAATTTCGGAGAACTGTACAGGAATTATGGAAATCCTGTACAGGATTTACAAAGTTAACACAGAAAATGCATATTTTTGTAATTACACTGCAAAATTGACATTGAGAAACTGTTCCAAAGGCAGTCTCCAATAGTCAATAATTTTATACGACTCCTTTTAAGGTTTTCAGTTTTTTTTAAAAGATTGAACAAAAGGATTTTTAAACCAAAACCTAAGAATTCTTTTCTAAGGAAATAAGTTTGTTTTTAAAACCTAAGTTAAAGATTTAACCGGTTAGGGTTACTTAGGTAACCAATTAAGAAAGGTAAAGATAAGTAAGGTTATATAAGAATGTTGGTTATATTACCAACAGTTCTAACCCTTACTTTTATTAATCTCAGAACGTCGCACGCCGAAGTGTCCCAACGGGATTTAACTCGACTTCTGGACACAGCTTTTACGAACGAGGTAAGTACAACTCCGCCTAGAGCATGGGCTTTGTTGTGTATACTTGCCAAAGTATGATGAAAATGCTATGTAGTGTAAATGTTACCTCTTATGTGTTGTAGATAGTTTTAAGTTATAGGAAATGTTATAGAAAATGTCATGCTTTGTAGTATGCTATGATTATGTGTTAAGAGTATGTTATAAATGCTATGATGATATGCTATGTTATATGCTATGGTATGCTATGTGTTATAAAAAGTTGAAATGCTATGATTTAGAATGCCATGGAATAGGTTATGATGATAAGATTATAAATTAATTGTGTGACATATCACGATGTATGCTCACTAATTAATACAATTAAGTATGAGATAATGAAAGTTATGATGGCAAATAATTTGCCTGTGTCGTACCGACCCGCGTTAGGTCGGGTTGAACTATGGATTGAATTGGAAATGGTTTGGCCGCCCCAACCAATTCATAGTTGCGCGCCCGGTACGAACACTTACGTTATGGGGCCCACAAGATAAGACAAGATAAGTTATGATAAGTTAAGAAAGCAAGTTACGATTAATCAAGCAAGCATAATGAAGCATAAATGGCTCATGCATAAGTTAAGATAAGTTATATTAGTTATGCTTAAGTTATGATTATGTGGTATGCTAGTTAGATATGTGTGATGTTTTATTTAAAGTAATTGCGGTATAGAATAGTTGTACTTGCTGAGCGAAAGCTCACTGTCTTACGTCTGTGCTGTAGGTAAGCAGCCTGGAAATAATTCTTGATGCAAGATGGAGGGCATGGATTGGCGGACTGTGAAATGTGGGAATAAACCGCTACGCGTTTCGTTATATTATGTAATTATGAAATAAGTTTTATTTACACCCAAACAACGTAATTAATGTTCGATATACATTTATATTTCGTATGTAAGTACAGTATAAAAAAAAAAAAAAAAAAATTTCCGCTGTGTAAGTTATGTATGTACGATATGTATGTATGGTAACGACCTGTGCTAGGCGTCGTTACAG